>OZ010797.1:112329141-112644141 GCA_963932465.1 Maratus speciosus
GAAGTGTTGTTCTGAGTTATGATGCTTGTCCAAATTATCAGAGGGGTAGTCAAGAATTTCCTTAACTTCAGATAAATGTCCAATTTTTGTGTGTTTAGGGAGATGAATGGTAGTGTCAGAATTATTTTTAAGTGAAATAGAAAAGAAATGATTTAATTGTACAGGCTTCTTTTTGCGTTTAGGTTTCTTATCCATTTGAATAATGGCATCATGACCTACTAATTCTTTTTTATCTGCCAAATATTCAAATAGATAGTTTATGTCATGTTTGATATTATTGTTTGTGTAAACTGAGCACCATGTTTGCTCTTGGGGTTCTAGAATGATTTTACGGGTTAAGAAAACTTTTTGATTTGTCACCACATCACATAAGGTGTTACATTGATTACTTTCACTGACTTTTGACTTTGTGCATGATGTTTCTAGTGGAATAGTCAAGTTGTTGTTAATGTGAATGCATTTATTGAAAGTATCAATGATAATGTTAAATTTACTAATGAAATCAAAACCAAGAATGCCTTCAAAACTGGAGGATTCAGGAATATCCACTATATAAAAGTGGTGCGAGAAGGATTTTTTTTCTAATTTAATGGATGCTCTAATACATGAAGAAAAGGAAACATCCGAATTGACGGTTTTAATATTTATGGCTGTTGAAAGTCTCTTGTACTTTAATACAGGTTTAAGTTCATTAAATAAATTTTGTGAAAGTAACGAAATGCTACTTCCAGAGTCAGCCAATAGGGTGATTTTATGGTTTGCAACAGTGGCCTTTACAAGAGGGAGTGATGGAGAATGCGTATTAACACTACAAATGATGTGAACAATTTTATCGCCTTCATTTTCTGTTTGAGTAGTGATATTTCTTGCGATTTTAATGTGATCTAAAGTTTGTGACCCGGTTGAATTGACTAACCTTTCTTTAGAGATCTTTGGTAATGTAGGGTCAATAGGAAATGTTGCTGATGTTAAGTCATATGGTTGAGACACAAAATCATCAGCATAAAAATTGTGTCTCTGTTCTAGTTTTCCTGAACCTGGTAATTGTTGCGTCTGTTAAAATTTTCCCTTCTCTGTGTATTAACTCTTTTCCATTTAAAACATTGATGGGCCTGGTGGCCATTGCGGAAACAGAGTTGACAAGTCACAACTTTTCTTTGTGGAAATTTGTGAGGGGAGAAACGTTTTGGGAAATTTCGCATTTTGAAATTTTTCCTATAGCGCATCGCATTTGCGTTATACTTTGGGCTACCTTGCATATCATTTTTTTTAGTTTCAGTTTTGGGTCCAGGCGGTGCGAGTGTTAACACATTAATTTTTTCCGAGAGTTCTTTCAATTGTTCTTCAATGTTATTTTGAGATTTACTGACAGAGGGTAAGGAATGTAGAATCTTTTCGTTATGCAGAATTTCGTGCAACGTCTGTGCTCTTTCAACAGCAGCACGATATTCATTGACGCCTTCTTCTTGTAACTTTATTCGTATGTTAGCTGGCACAGCTTCCATAAATTTCATAAGTTTAATGGTGTTACGGGCATTTTCGTCTTTAATATCTGAATAGACAGTTGCGGCTAACACGTTTAACCGGTGAGCTAAATTTTTAATTGACTCCGCTGGCAGAAGAGATAAGCTCGAAAGTTCAACGCCAGCCACGCACTTGCTCGGGGGTGAGAAAAATGCGGCAAATTCTTTTTCAAGCGTATCTAGATCATTAATTTTTTGAATTTCCGGATTCTGAGCATAAAATTTTTGAGCGGGACCAATTAACTTGCCTACAAGTACAGCAATGGTAGTCTGAGGGCTGTATTTGTTAATTTCAGCGACTGACCTAATTTGGTTAAAAAAGAATTTAAGCAAATCCGGATCTCCGTCAAATTGGTTAATGTTGATTTGAACTTGTTTAGCGGACATGGTCAACGGTTTACCTAACACAAATTCTCTAATCAAAAATTGTTACTGAAATTCTGCATACATATCTAAATATAACACACATAAACAGATAAAAATGCAAAGCAACTAAAATAATGAAATAAAATAATCACATAAATAATCACATTAAAAAAAACTAATACACAACTTAAAAATAAACAAAAGGTCTTATTTTTTTTAAAAACCTTATATATAAAAAAAAAAAAAATAGAGAAAAAGAAAACTTATCCAGGGACAAAATTGTGTTTCCCAAAGTAAAAATAATACCGTTGCTTATTTTAAGCAACAGAAAGAGAAACAGAAAAATATTTCGCAATAGCTCCTATTTTATTTTTTTTTTTTTAAAGAATGAAACATGTAAGTCTTTTAAAATAAAACTGGTAGAAGCAAGCAACTGAAATAAAAACTTATTTTATCCTTTTTAACAGAGAAAAAAAAAACTTGCTATCTGTCCTTGTTTCTCTAAAAGGACAGAAATTAAAAATATTTCTCAAATTAAAATATTTTCAAGCCGAAAGGCGAACCAGAAAAATATATGGGACAAAATATAATCTTCGTTAACTCTTTTTGAGAGAGAAAAAAATTTAATATATTTTAATATGCATTAAAAGTTAAGCAAATGTGAATGTATATCATAATAACTAAAGATATTGGAACATTCAATGCAATGGGAAAAAAACTACTTATATTATATTTATAAATATTATAATAGACAACACAAAATATCAAAAATAGCAATATCACTGTGTTTTCGTATCCTGTACAAAAACACAATAATATTAATAAAATCAATTATGAAGTACTTGTGAGTACTTATGGAGTAAGAAAGCATAAAAATGGAACGAAACAACTTTGAAAATTTTAAAACAACGTTTCCAGAATTAACTGAAAAGAAAATTAGTCGAAAGGAAAGCAAATAAATGGGAGGAATGAAAATATGCTTTCGTACTCTAAAAATGTGCCATTTTAAGTAAATCTAGCACTATTGAAACTTTTTTTTTTTTTTTTTTTTTTCTACTAATGCACTTTCATTTTTTTTTTGATTGAGAACTTTTGTTTTCATTAGTGCATATATATCTGACTCTCGACGATTTCCTTTTTTTTTTTATTTGTGTACAACGGAGAATTTATGGAGCACAACTTCAGGAGTCATTTGAATGATTTTTTGATTGACTCCTTTGATTAGAATGACTCAACAAACGCGCACACTAGCATATTCACAAACAAGCACATTTTGACTGTAGCATCAGAGAAGTTGAAACACAACACACATGGCACACTTGAGCAGATCGCAGGACAAATTGGGGTGGATATTTTGATCAAGAGTGATCACGAAAAAAAACACTCTGAAGCATTTCTTTCACAAACAGTGGTGTCGTATGGTAAAAAGCTAACCAAAGACACTTTTCAGAATATTGGGGAGGCTGGCTGTGTAAATAGAAATGAGAGCGAGAGTCGCTATTCAATCGCCGACTCGCTCGGACGTTCTTTTCAACAAACACATGTATTTTCAGGGTTTTTTTTTTTTTTTTTGTTTTGTTTTGCTTTGAAATCAGTGTTTCACTGCACTTAACTGATGAATTGGCACGAAATTTGTATCATTTTCACACAGACTCGAAAGGTTTCTCAACGCGGAACTTGTTGAAGTTGTGACATCACTAATATTGCTATTATACGGAAACATTTGCCGTTGATTTGTAATTTTAGTAGACTCTTTCACAAATATGATGCGATGATGGGCCGGGGGAATGGTCCGAGAGATAAGTTTGCACGCGGGCAGATTTCTTTGGCGAGGGGAGGATGTAAGGCAGGCAGATTTCTTCGGCGACGGGGAGCGTGCAGCTGATTCCACAACTCCAGGGGTTGGCAAAGGGGAAAAGCAGACGAGCAGGCAGGCACAGATACTTTACGGTGAAAAGTTCACTCCATGATGAAATCCAAGCAGCCGGTAAGCGAAGATACGCAGCACCTCTGGGAAGCGAAGAAAAATCAGCGTGTCGTTGTTCTTTTTCTTAAGTAACGGGGGCGAGATACTCGAAGCTCATTGCAACAGAGCGGTGCGACAGCCGGGAGGAGTCCATCGCTGCAAGAAGTCCATGCAGAAAAAAGGATTGGAAGCAAGTACCTCTCCCTTACATTTTTTTTTTTGTTAATGGAGAAAAAAACTGGTCACGGAGACCAATTTATATGAAGAAGTGTTTTGCTAGTGAAGAGATGGCCGTTTTTTTGTATTGACAAGAGATTTTTAACACCAGGTCCTATTAAAAAAAACTCCAATTCGGGTAAACGAAGACATAGTTTATTTTCATGATGAAAGTCGAAGGGAGAGGTACAGGGGAAAAGCCATAAGGAGCTTCTTTTAAGACGTCATCACGAGGCTAGAGAGAAAGCAGGAGTGGGAAGAATATACAGTTACAACTTTCTTGCTTGGCGGACTACAATATCGCCAATCTAAAAGTATTTTTGCGCCATGCACAGGGGCTAAGAGAAACATTGGCTGGTATGTTCGCCAAAACTGTACGGTAGGCTTCTGCCATATTAATTGTGTAGGGGGGGGGGGGGGCAGATTGTGGGCTGCATACATTCCTGAGTCATGATAGACGGAGACTCATCTGTACATTGATACAGCTGCGGTTAAATGTAAAAATATAAAAAGTGTTATCTGGAAAGGGCATAGTAACAGACCGAATTCGTTAGGCTAAAAAGCATGAGACTGTATTTTTCTAGACCAGATGTTAGATCAAAGATGCACCGCTTTACCACAAAAATGCAGAATTGCCATACATCTGAACAAAAGGGTGTGAAGCGAAGATAATTCTAATAAGTAGATTGCATGTAAAGTGATTTTAAATGATGAGTTATATTCATGCCCAAATAAGGAAATGACCGAAGTTAAAATGCTTTTGAAACTAACAGTCAGCCGTAACGAATTTTGTACAAGGTTAAAGCGTATGTGTGAAAGAATCAGAAAGTGAAAATGGAGAGTGATTCACTGATTTTATTTTATTAAAGAGATGAGTACTTAGAATAATTTAATTTAAATGTGAAGGGCTGTTAATACAATCGATTTAGTTTTTAAATGTTGAATTTAATTTAGGGGCTGCACTGTTTGACTATAGTGCACAAAATAAATAAGTTATTAAACAGAATTTTAATTGAAACTGTTTGGGGGGGGGGGGGGGGGGGAATGGAATGTAAACATATATAACGAGGTAATCGTTATAGGCCCCTTCACAAAAATGATCTTAATAAAATGGGTCCCTTCACAAAATTCCTTTTAATAAAATAGGCCCCTTCATACAATTCTTTTCATAAAAACTGTTTTAAAATATGTAATTTGTCAATTAAAACAGGTCACGAAAAACAAAAACTTTAGCCAGAGGATTTAAAGTAGTTTTCATTAATAAAATGCTTTGTTCAAATTTGAGTAAATGGATTTCAACTTTCGTTAACAAATGTTATTTTTCACAAAAATAACTTTAACTTTTCACAAAATGGGCCCCAAGAATAAAAACCTGCATCGACCCCTGGTAATATATAAATTAGTGTTTTCAATAAAATATAATTCACACCTATGTTGCACAGTGCATTAACCCATATACTGGGTTAGATCGCCTGGTAGGTCCATACAAAAAAGATCTAGTATCAAGCTTATCTTACTCAATTTTTCCATTCCTAAATAGGACTTATCAGAGCAATTTCAATCATTTTGCCCTTAAATAAGATAATATGCAATTTTAATATTTGTTTTGTTTGTATCTGGCTGTCATAGTACTACACATTGCAGTGTGCATTGGGAGATGGAGCAATATGACAATTTTCCCACACAAAACTAAAACTATTATAATAACATTAAAGTGTGAAAAAAAAAAAAAAAAAAAAAAAAAAAAATGTCAGAACTCACTTTAACAAGTCATGGTAAAAGCAAAACTTGGACAACATTAAAATACCATGAGTCAAAAAGAAACATCAGGAAGTTTGGAAAGTTATAAAAAGCATCTGGTTACAAAATCTAGTGTTTATTATATATCTACACCTTCATTCGTTTCCTAAGAAGCCAATAGATGGCCATGATCTTATCCGTGGTGATTTTTTTTCCAAGAATTACAGACAAAGAAAAAAAAAAAATACATCCATTTAATATACAATCCAATTTAAAATACATCCAAGAAAAAAAGAGGTATACATCCATTGCAAACTGGATGGCAACTTTTTTGGTTTTGTTTTGTAGAACTTAAGAAAATAAAAACTAATTTTATTGCTTTTAATATAAAACTAATTAAACATTTAAAATAAAAGTTAGAAAAAAAAAACTACAATTTTGCATATTTATACATGTATAATTTATATTTTGCACAGAAAATTGCTTAAATTTTTGTATATACACTTGTATATAAATAAAAAAAAATTACAGACAAGTTTAGAGTCTACATTTAAGGTAAAAGCAATTTGAAAACTATAACAATAATAGTTAGATACCTCTGGGGATTGCTATAAAAAGATTATAACAAAAATTACACACATAATGAAAATCAAATAAAGCAATTTTCAAATGATACTCTTTGTTTTAGTTCTTCTTACCATTTCCACTAACTGGCATTATTGATATAATTTTACATAAGAATTTTTACTTTTAGTGACAGAAGTAGCATTTATGTTTTAATGTCATGTTTTCATGTTAAAAAATTTACAAATGACAAAAGATTATATTTTTGCTCCACATAAAGAATATTAAATATGAAAACACATATATGAAGGAAAAAACAACAGAAAAACACTATAATGAAATTTTGACTACATGATTTTATAAATAAAATTTTGATTTTTCCAATAAAATATAATCCCCTTCAAGAAGGGGAAAAAAAGAACTATCCCTCCCCATTAAAAAAATTATTTTTACTGTCCAAACATTCCCATCTGTGGGATACAGAATTTAAAAAATACCAATTTTGACAGTTAATTACTTGCTTATTATGTATGTAATCAAAACCTATAGGTTTCCATATACTGAATAACTTTAAATGTGGTAGACAAATTTTTGTATCTAATCCAAGGGAAGACAGAGAAGGAGAGAGAAAAAAAAAGATACCAAAATCAAGCACATTTTATAAATTAAAAGTAAATACTTTTTTGTTCTATTATTGACACCTCAGAAATCTATTACTGATTCTGTTGTAACTTGAAAGCTAATGAGGATTTTGAGAAGGCATTTTTCTAGTATAAAGAGTACCTCAAATTCATAAATGAATTTTTGATAGATTCTAACACATTCAAATTATATGATAATTGTTGATTTTAGATTTCAATTACTAGTCCAGGCAAATTAAAGTAAATACACCTTCAACCAGAGCAAAATTGCAATAGAAGCTCTGTTAACTGATTTTTAATCCGTAACCATTACTGAGAAATATAACCAAAATCAGACAAAATCCGATCACGGGAACACCCTTAAAAACAGATTGAATCATATGCCGTTTTGCGTTATTGTGCTGTTGTATAGCTTTTAGTTGAGACGGAAGACGACAGAGGGCAGCACTAAACAATTTGGACTGCAAATATTCATTTTTATCGAACAACTGACAACCAATAATGCTTTTGGAACAAGATAAAGTAAAGTATCTATAACTCATTCTAAACTGTATTACTACTAGACCGATCTCCTAACAGTCATCCAGTATGCGGTGAGTTTTTCAAGCTCCGGCGATGGGGAGATATATCTCCGGCCTCAGGCAAGCCCTATACTATATTTTCTTTCTACATATTAAGTCTTCCTGAACATTTTAAGCCCTAACGCATCAAAATCGGTCCAGTGGTTCGCGAGATATAGTTCTTTTAAATTTCTCTACTTTCTGTTAATCCCGTTCCTCTATCTCATGTATCCGCAATTGCAACTGGCTCCGAATCGATTCCAGTGCTTATAAATGCTAGTTGTGCATAACTTTCCCAGGCATCGGAACATTTTTAATAATATGCTTTAAGGAATTTTTCAGGGCAAATATCAGTATTTTTTAATAGAAGAATAAATCTAGCTTAAACGCGCGAAATTTCGCCTTATTTAAGAAGTAATTTTTTATAAGAAAATACTGGTACCGAAAAATTTCCTGGCTATAAAATTTCAGGACACGCACGACCCCTGCATTTATGGACATTTCATCACCAATTTACTTTGTTAAGGAGACTTTAAGCAAAGATATCGATATTTTTTATACATGCTGTGCTGTGATTGTGATCTGACCCGAGTAGTTTGTCATGTCAGTGTTTTTCAAGATTATATTTATGGTGTTAAATGATTATTTAACAGCGGATTACTACATTATTTGTGTAATTTGAAGCTTATACAACACTAGTGAGTGAGTTTTAGATTATTTTTATAAATTTTAGTATTTTAATGAGCCTCTGAAAAGTACATGCTTTACCATTGGCGGCCATTTAATAATGCATCTCTGTGGAGATAATTGTAATGTTAACCTTTTTTAATTAATCTCTAACCTTTAACGTACATAATAAATGCTATAAACAGCTCCATACTGTGCTTTTTATTAACGTAAGTGTATATATTTTGCTCTGTTGCCAGTTTCAATTCAAAATATCAATTTTAAGTGTACTAAATGATGTTTTGAAAATAGTTAAAAATTGTGTTCTATGCTAACTTTTAGCTTCAAACTCCCATAGGAATAACATTGGGAGTGTGTAACTTTTATAAAATTATCAAAAATACCTATAAGAGACAGCAGACAGAAGAGGAGCAGCAACGACATTTAAAAAGTGGCCGATGTACTGGAACACATATCGCCATTTCATTCTGATTCTACTCTACGCAAAATTGTTACAGGCGTAACAGCTAAAAAAGAAGTTAATGTTGATGAGTTGCACTTATTTGGTATGATCATCATCTCCAAAATGATAGGGAAGGATATATTTAGGTATTCGTCTAAAAGGTCAAAGAAAGTGAAAACTCTAGGATCTGCTGCCGCCATTTGTAGTTATAAAGATGACTTAGATATACAAATAGATCCAGCGCTCCTCTTCCAAAGAATGATGATTACTGGCACTTGTGGTGAAATGAATCTCGGAGATGTCATGCGTTATGAACCGTGTGCTCACCCTGCAGCATTATTTGAATCACCAAGTATGATGAGGAATTCAGACAAATCTCAGTTAGCTCAAGCACTAGTCAAACACATTAAAAATTTACACAATGAAAAATATGACAACGTGGAAAGTACAGAAAGGTACATATTGGATGGAGGATCTTTCTTGCGTCGCATTTCCTGGTGTAAAAAATGATACATATGAAAACATTGCTATGTCTTACGCTGATTTTATTGTCAAACAATATGGAAAACCTATCATGGTTTTTGATAATTACATTGGGTATCCAACAATCAATGATGTGGCTCACAGATGACGCTACAAAAAAAACGTAGAGATATTAATTTCAGCCCATACGTGAAATTTATTGGAAAAAAGGAAGAGTTTCTGGACAATGAAAAAACAAGTAAGCAATGACTTCCCTCATAGGCAAATTGCTTAAGAAGCAAGGCTGTACTGTTCCCAACACAGATGGGGATGCCAATATAGACAATAATTGGTCGTGCTCCAGTCTCATCTTCAGAACATGCACATACCACTGTAATAGGTGAAGATACAGACTTGCTGATTCTCCTTCTTTAACAGGCAAAGGATAATGGCTTCAAGCTATACTATCGCAGTGACATAAGATGAGGATAATGTTCCAAACCAGTCTGTCATATCCTCAACATGCAATCTCTGTTAGATCGTGAAAATTGCAACTTCCTTCTGTTTCTGCATGCTTTCACGGGCTGCGATACAACATCCAGAATTTTTTCGATTGGGAAATCCTCATCATTTCTCAAACAGATGAACAAGACAGAGCTCCGTTCTATTGCAAAAGTATTTTGTTTAAATTCAAGCCTACATTCAGATATGGCTGAGGCTGGAAGAAAAGCAATGGTTCTGTTTTATGACTGCAAGGCACTGGATTCTATAGACAAACTACGTCACCAAATGTTGGTAAGGAAAGTAACTACAGTAAAATCATTTATTACACCTGAACGTTTGCCTCCGACCGATTCTTCTACAAAATATCATAGCTATCACACTTACTTACAAATAAATATCGGAAGAAAGAACCAAGCCAGCAGAATGGGGTTGGTATGTAAAAAAACATTCGTGCTACCCAATACTCTGCGAGTGCTACCAGCAACAGATTATTTACTTAATATGATTCCATGTTCTTGAAAGACAAACTGTGCTACTTTACGATGCTGATGCAAGCGTAATTGATTACCCTGTTCTACAGCTTCTGGGGTGTACCAAGTCAATGGATGTAACAAGAACTACCTAACTTCTAACTATAAATATGATGAAAACTATTGATACGTTTTTTTCTTCACTGGAACATTTCTGTAAAAATGAACTTAAGCAGTAATTTGTCAGAAATAGTAGACTTTTTTGTACTGTTTATCGTTTTTGACTATACTTCAAAGTTAAATTGTGAAAATAAAGCGATATATTTCCGTAAGCGATATATTCTCTGCCTTAGTTCCAGAAAATCCCCTCCGCCAATTTGAAATCCGTATATAGGGGTGTTCCCGTGCTCAGATTTTGTCTGATTTTTAGTATGCTATTAAGCAGTAGTTCCTGATTAAAAAATTCTGTAAAAAGCTTCTATTGCAATTTTGCCCATGTTCAATCACAAAATGCCTGGACTATACTGGAAGAGTGAATTCTAATTCCTTTATAAACACCAAATAATAAACACTATTTACAGCTGAAATGTTAATAATGAAATAAGATTACACAGCATCTCAATATGCAAAACAGATATATAACCCAATTTTAATAGCATAGATTGCATTACAACTGTATCTCTTTAACCCCTTGAGGGGCAAGCAATTACGTTTGTGAAATGCTGAATTCCCACCAGAATCTTTGAAAAATTCTATTTCAAAATAAGTAAAAGCAATTTTATGTCTTTTTTCCACCAAAGTTAGAAAAGTAAAATTTAATAAAATTTTTCTGGTGTAAAACTTCATTAATCATAGGTGGTATATAATATATACCGGTGCCCCTCAAGGGGTTAAGCACAAATGCATAAATATAATGAATGAAAAAGAAACAACAATATCAAAAGAATAAGCAAAATCAATTTTACAAGCTTTTATTGAAAGTGTGAAAATATAATGGAAACATATCAGTTTGAACACTTATTTTACAATTACTTAAAACAGTCATTACAATGCTTTCAAGTTTTCTCATTCCTCGCATCCAGAATCTCTTCATTAAAAAACAAAAAAAGTGTCAATCTTTCTCGGAAAGTCCAGAATGCAGAAACACATCATTTATCACATACTCAGAGAAACAAACAATGCAATAACAGTAACAGTTGTATGTTTATAACTTAGGCCATCTTATTGACAATTGTTTGATGCAGGGTAGAGAGCTGACCAGTCCATTTATCTAGAGCAATGTACCTTGCAGCACCCTGTGTCTTTTTGTCTAGCCTCAAAACTTGATTTTCTTGATCTATACGACCTTGGATAGTACTAGAAAACAGAAGAGAAGGAAAATCTAATATATAAAAATGACAAATGTTCATTGTACATCATATTTTGGGAACTTCAATTTAAAAAAATTGTCATTAGTATTTTCAGTTAAATTATGTTTTTTCTCAATACTTATGAAATGATTAAAATAATAATAATAATAATAATAATATTAATAAAAACAAAAAGAAAAAAACTAAATAATAAATTTCAGAACAATTAGACAGGCTCTTGATAAACTAGAATATTTATAGTACTGTTGAATATTTTTAAAGTAAAAAAGTATATATTTCTAAATCACATATTATTAAGGGGAAAAAGTTCATTTTGGTTCCATCAGGAAGCAGACACGAGAGTTTAAAAGTTAAATTTTCTCTTTCTTAGAAAGGCAATCCCTCACTTCACAAGATGTAAGGAGTATCCTGCGGACATACTGTATCTGGCAGTACATCCACTCTAAAATTATTAGTATAAAACCATACTATGCTTATTGTCCATTGAACTCATTGCTAACATTTCCAGATTATAGAGTTGATATTTTAATTTTAAATAACATGGTGCATTAATTTAATCAAATAATTAAAAAAAGTTACTTATATTTATGGCAAATTGCATTTCTAAACCTATACAAGAACAAAATATAGAGACAAATACAACTATTCATACATTATGTACCTGCATATCGTCACCTCATTCAACAGTAGGACATTCAGTAATAATAAACAAGTTGGAAATTGGTCGTCAAACTTGGCAAATGAGGTGTGTTCGTACTATAACTAGTTTTATAAATATTTTTTGCACCGCATATTGTACTGAAAGTATATTTTAGTGCATTTCATAAGTGCTTATCAATTTCATTCTGTTCGAAAGGCTGTAACAACATTAAAATGCACTTTAAAATTTTTTTCTCCATTAGCCGTAATGCAACGGGAAACTTTTGACTCTCCCTATAATTAAACTATACATCCGATTATCATAAAATTTGAAATAACTCGACAAAATTTCACAACAATAATATATTTAAAATTTCAGACCATTCGGAATGCTGTAACATCATTAAAATGCACTTGCAATAATTTTTTCCCATTGCCAGTAATATAACGGAAAACTTTTGACTGTCCCTGTCATTAAACTATACATCCGATTTTCATAAAATTTTAAATGGCTCGACAAAATTTTGCCAACAATTATATATTTAAAATTTCAGACCATTCGGTGGGGTAGTTTTTGCTTTGTCATATGCAGACAGAGCGAACAATGACTATAGGTGCTACGTATTTATATAATTACAAACGCATCTAAAAATGAGATGTCTGACTTACTGCTATGAATAACTAACTGTGTTTGCATCGAGTGGAACAACTTCTGAAACACAAAGTTATGTTTAATACTATATCTCAGATGTGTTTTATAAAAATTCCATACTGTTCCATTAGATGCAGATACAATTTTTCACAGCAGTAAGTTAGACATCTCACTTTCGATTATTACTATATTATATCGATTATTACTACGTCCTACGGTTGCTCTGAGGCGATATATGAGCCAAAGACATAGTTAAAAGGCAAAAGTGGGAGAATGACTCAAAGAAGAAAAACTACTTTTTGATAAATTAGCAGTAAATAAGAACAGATTTTCCGTTCTCATAACGCAAAACTTATTTTTATAAGGTAAAGTGACAGGCAGAATGAAGGGGGGAAAAAAGAGAGAAAGAGAAGATAAAGATAATAAAGAAAACATACTACAAATGTATTCTATTTTAAGTTTTTTTTTTCCATGAAAATAATCTAATATCACTAATATATCACTAATTTTGTTATGTTAATAGCAAACCCTGTTATAAGTCAGTAGCAACTAGCAAGTTTTTTGCCAAGTTTGTCAGTTTGGTTTTTTTTGCAAGTTTATCACAACACAAAACTTGTTTTTAAGAACAAAGCAATAAGGAGTTTACAGCTTGGATATACTCCGTGAAAAGATAAAAGTACTAAATATTCTCTTTCAAATGTATTCAATTGTAAGTTTTTCTCAAAAAAAAATAACTTACTAAGCTAATTAGCTGATGCTGATATGACTGATGATTTAAAAGATGTAATTATAATATTGGAACTGGAGTTTATAGAGAATTTAAAAATAAGATAAAAAAGAAAATATTTAGTATCAGCTAAGAATCAATAATTTATGCAAATACTATAAGTAATTTTAAATTAAAAGTTTCTATTTTAAGTTCATAATTTTGATACAATGTTTTACACAGCAATCTTAGCTAGTTGTCCAATTCAAATTTTAACAAGCTTTCACTCAAATCATCAGCTAATAAGCATGGCAAGCTAATGTTTAACCTGTCACTCAGCTGCAAAAAAAATCTGGTGAAAACAATGTTGCAGCAAATTTTTCACGATTATTTGCTGAAATTAGTGTCTTTTATGCAATTCTTTGACAGAATATGCATTTTTCTGCAATTTTTTGGCCAAAATTCGCATTTTTTTTTTTTTTTTTTTTTTTTTTTGCGATCTTTTGCCCAAATTCGCGTTTTTTCTGTGATCTTTTGCCAAAATTCGTGTTTTCCCTGTGATTCTTTGACAGAATTTGCATTTCCCCTGCTATCTTTGAACGAAATTTGCATTTTTTCCCGCGATTCTTTGACAGACTTTGCATTTCCCCTGCTATTTTTTGAAAAAAGCCGTGATAGTTTGACGGTATTTGCATTTGTTCAGCAATTCTTTCCCAAAAATGACAGTTTTCGTGCAATCCTTTGACAAAATGGACATTTGTTTCGCAATCTTTTAAATTAAATTAGAATTTTTTCCGTTATCCTTTGACACAGTTCACATTTATTACGCAATCTTTCGACAAAATTCGGGGTTTTTCCATGATCCATAGATGAAATTTGAGTTTTTTTTGTGATCCTATGTTCGAATTTTCAGATAGATGACCGATTTTTTAAAATTTCAGAACAAATCACTCCTGTGAGAAATGGGGGAAAAAAAGTGGAAAATGACAGAAAAGCAGAAAATCGCAGAAGAATCTCATGCCTGTTTCATACACTGTGATCATATTTCTGCTCATTATTAATGTGAAATGTAGATTTAACCACTTCACCAGCAACAGGTATAGGGAAAAAGTGTTGTTACATCAAACTTATATGAAGTGGTTCAACTGTACAGTTTTATTTTAACCAAGAGGATATTTTAGAAAAACCAATCTACTGTGTAAATCTAAGATTAGATATTAAAGATTACAGCCAAAATTGAAAATATTTTCTCAGAACCTATAATTAAATTTACACAAGCCGCTTTCAATGGTGTCCAATGGCTAACTTCAAAACCGTTAGTCATAGACATATCATTCTTATTATAAAAATATTTTAAATGAGGTAAAAAATTATTTTAAAAGTCATTTTGATCAATAAAAACATTTCTTAAAAAGTTACTAAATTAAAATTTTTATAAAGGTCCCCGGTCCTATAAGTGATACTTAGTAAAAATTTCCTATTACACTAACAAGTAAGACAAAAAAAAGTCTCATTCATCTACACTAAAATTGACCAAGCGATGAAACTTTGAATTACATGACTTATGCCAATTTTCTGCATCTGAACACACATGAGTTGGGACATGCTTCAAGAGATCACACGCAAAGTGCTTAAAGTATTAGAAGGTTTTATTTTGAGTGCACATTTCTGGATTGCAGCTGAAGGAAATCACCTTGAGCAAGTTTTATGATAACTTTAATTTTTATCATTTAAGTTTTAGATTATAGTCCAGGCAATAGGGAATTTTACCTAGCAAAATTAATGGTAGTTCTGGAAATTGGCTTACTTTATGTTTTTTGGGTCGCTGAATCCGAATTTGTAACTTCCCACCAAAATTTCCCATGGCAACCTTCCCAAATTTTGGTAAAAAGCCCCCAAAAAAGGTTTTTATTAAAAAAAAATCAACTTTTTTATTGTTTTAGAGGAAAAGTATCTAGAAATCCAGAAAGTAGACAAAATTTGCAACAAATTAGATATATGACATTATGACTTAGGATGAAGGGGAAGGGGGGGGGGGGGGGGGGGATCTGCCTCGGAACATGCACGCGGTGCTGAGTGGACTAAGTTACGCAATTCCACTTAACCACTCACATGTTTACATTCGCCTTCCCATCTCCCCTCCGAACTTTCCTTATAAAAGTTTACTTTAAGTTTTGTGGGTCGCTCAATCCGAATTTTTAACTTACCCCCAAAATTTTCTCCCCCGGAACTCCCCCCCCCCCCCACACACACCAAAAAAAAATAGTTGTTATTAACTTAAATTTCTTATTGTTTTAGGGGAAAAGCATTATGATATTCAGAAACTAGACAAAATTTGCAACAAATAGGATATGTGACATTATGATGTAGGATAAACGGGGAGAGAGGTGGCTGCCTCGGAACTTTCCCCGCGTGCTTTTCTCAAAAAACAAATTTTTTCAAAAAATCAATTTTTTGGGGGGTTACCGGGTGAAATTTTGGTGAGAAGTTACAAATTCAGATTCAGCGACCCCCCCCCCCCCCCCAAAAAAAATAAATAAACTGAGTCGAAATCCAGAACTAGTATTAATTTTTCCAGGTAAAATCCCCTATTGCCTGGACTTCATAACTTAGTGCACGTAGCGCCGCAGTGCATGTTCAGAGGCAGCCCTTCCCCTCCCCGTTCATCCTACATCATAATGCCACATATCCTATTTGTTGCAAATTTTGTCTAGTTTCTGAATTTCGTAATGTTTCCCCCCTAAAACAATAAGAAATTTAAGTTAACAACTATTTGGGGGGGTTTCGAGGGGGGGGGGAAATTTTGGGGGAAGTTAAAAATTTGGATTCAGCGACCCAAAAAACTTAAAGTAAACCTTATAGAGAAAGTTCGGAGGGGAGATGGGAGGGCGAAAGTAAACGTGCGAGTGGTTAAGTGGAATTGCGCAACTTAGTTCACGTAGCACCGCGCGCATGTTCCGAAGCAGATCCCCCCTTCCCCTTCACCCTAAGTCATAATTTCATATATCTAGTTTGTTGCAAATTTTGTCTACTTTCTGAATTTCTAGATACTTTTTCCCTAAAACAATTAAAAAAAATATTTTTTTAATAAAAACCTTTTTTGTGTGGTTGCTGGGGGATATTTTGGTGGGAAGTTAAAAATTCGGATTCAGCAACCCAAAAAACATATAGTAAGCCTTTTTCCAGAACTACCATGAATTTTGCTAGGTAGAGCCCTAATACGGTCTCTATTGCCTGGACTATTAGGTGTAATCTAATAGCATTTTAAAATATGTATCTTTTGTAAAGAATTGTGACTGTTGCTTTTCGTCATTTCATTTAACAAAAATTCTATTATTTTTTAACTTATATTTTTAGTACAAGCTGAACATATTTTTAAAATGTTTTCATTTGAATTGTTAAATTTAGACGAAAATTGTGTTTTTTGGTGAGCTTAAACTTATATTTCAACCAGGTGCGTGAAGTTGCATTGTTGTACTCATCACAGAAATAGTTTTTTTTTTTTTTTTTCATTATTTCATTTAACAAAAATTCTGTTACTTTTAAACTTATATATTTAATGCAAGTTGTACATTTTTCTTTAATATTTCAGAATGAAAATAGATTTCAAATTTATACTGTAATTGTAATTTTACTCCTAACTATTATTATTTTTTTTTATATCTGATGATTACTTATATTTCTAGTAAATTTGTGAATGACCCCTATTTTACAGCAAAAAAAAAAAAAAAAAAAAAGTATAACTTTAAGTTCAACTTTAAATAGCAATTACTTGGTCAGTTTTAATTGTAGAAGAATGAGACTTTTTTTGGTGTTGCTTCTTAGTGCAATAGGATATTTTTACTGAATAATAACTTATAGGACGAGGGGACTGTATAAAAATTTAAATTTTATAATTTGTTAAGAAATGTTTTTATTGACCCAAATCTCTTTTAAAATGCTTCTTTACTTCATTTAAAACACTTTTGTAATTGGAATTATATGTCTATACTAACGGTTTAGGAATTAGCCATTGGATACTGTTGAGAGTGGACACCCTGTATATAGCAGGCAATAAATTTGAAAAAAAAAATTGTAGACTTAATTTTTTTTTTTATCAAATTTAAAAAACCTTAAAACAATAAATGTTGAAATTCCTTACCTGTCAAGAATACAAGATACTAATAAATTTTCAACTTCATTCACATCAATGTTTAATTCCTGCAAAACAAAAATATTAGGAATTTTTGAGTATGTATTAAAATATTTTACCAGCATATAAAACATTTTTCTTTTTCTCCTTTAAAAATATAAGTAGTAATTTATTGCAAAATGTTATACAGAAATTTAAGAAAATTTATTCAATTCAATTAAAACTGTTTTTTTTTTTTTTTTTTTTTTTTTTTTTTACAGTATAATTAAAATAAAATCATGTATAAAATAAGAAAAAAAAAAGTTATTCTGCGAGAGCTTTAATGCTATTGTATATTTCTTACATCATCTATAATAATAAAAAATTATAGTACTTAATAATTTACAACACAAGTTTATTTTAATGAGATTGTTAAACAAAATACACAGTTACATAGAATTAGATATACAAAGTAGATTTTTATGAAGAAAATTTATTACTCTGAAATTTCATAATCTACTTTAGTTTATATAGCAGCTGTCTAGTAGGATAAGATATATCTGCTTAAGGCTTCTCATCAGTCAGGCTGAAATTTCCTATCTCAAATAATAAACCTATGGGTTTGGAATGCATCTGTATTTTTGAAATTTCTCCTTGGAAAATTAAATATTCTTTTCTTCTGCTTTCTGTATGCTCTTCTTGAACAATGTTTTTCTCTTTTTTATTGGACAAAATATTTTTTAAATACATTATTAGCTTTATTTAAAGTGTTAAAATCTTACTCACAACTTGCATGCTTCACTTAGATTTTAACACTTAAAATATAAAATTAAATATATATTTTAGAAACATTTTAGCACATAAAAAGGAAGAGACATTCTTCAAGAATAGCATACAGAAAACATAAGGTAAAAATTTACTTTTCCGAGGAGAAATTTGAAAAATACGGAAGCATTCCAAACCCATAGGTTCAGCATTAGAGAGGGGAATTTGCATTCTGACTGATAGCAAGCCTTAAGGGGAGATTTTATTTCTTACGGTCAAAATTTTTGATTTTTTAAATTTTCCATATTGCAGATAGCTGCCAGTTTTTTCCATATTTCCAGTTTGCAGATAGCTGCCAAAAGCAGTTTTGTGATATTTCAATTTCTTACCGTATATTTTGCTCATTAAATGCAATGCTGCTAATTGAACATAATGCTATTGTAAAAATTTAAACTTGCTTTTCTCAAAATCCTGTTTTTCAAATTAGGAGACCATTTTTCTCAAGAATTACTGGACAAATTTCCTTCATATTTTATTTAAATGAAAGCTACTTGTTTTTGCTGGAGCTTATACCACCAAAAAGAATACTTTTCATTGATTAAATGCTTTCAAAAGTAAAAGACTAAAAAGTTACCTTTTTTGTTTGGATGACTGCCATTTTGTCAAAAATAAAGTTCTTAAACTAGATGTCGGTGTAAGGTCCAGATAATTTAATGTCCTTTTATAATATAAAAACCAAATTTGAAAATCCTTGTGACCGGAGTAAAACAGTCCCCCCCCCCCCAATTGGAAGACAGTAGTGCGAATGCAGTCGCACAAGACAAAATATTCATTAAAAAAAAAAAAAAAATTTAAATAGATAATTAACATGTCAATAAATTGAATGCAAAAAGTCCAAAAGGTGATATCTCTTTTCTTTGTAATCAAAATTTAGGCTGTTCTTAACTGCTCTGCTCAACAAGCGCAAAACGTTTTGACACAATTACAAATTTATTTTTTAACGGAAAGATATAAAATTGGAAAGCCTGGCCATGGAAGCGATTTGGAATCGAACTGTTTTTTCCATTTTTTGATCAATCAATTATCTATTGAGTTATAAGCGATTTTGATCACGTGACATGGCATTTTTCTCCCCCTTACTGACTGGATTTTCTTCTTTCGCTTGGAAGTTCAGTTCAAAATGCCAACTTTGACTGTATTTTCAGAAAGATCTATTGCGTTTACAAGAAAATGGAAAAAACAGCTCTATTACATAGTTTCTGAATAACAATACCTTCTAGTTTCATGCGTTTCCGAACAAGAATGAATTAAAACTTTTCCGAACAAGAATGAATTAAAACTTATGTCAGAAAGTTGACTCTTTGGATTTGAGAACAGCCTTAAAGTACCATTCTTATTCAATTATTCTATAGCTGTTAGTTAACTCTTTCAGAATCACTGTCCAATCTAAAGGACACTGTATTTACTCACATAATTTTCACTCCTCTTACTTAAAAAAAAAAAAAAAAAAAAAAAAAAAAAAAAAAAAATCAAAGAAAAGATTTAAATAAAGAATATGTGATATTTCAGTTATTCAAACAGGATTTCATATAAACCTAAGCTTATATGTCCCAACAAATGTTCATTTTATGATCTAATTTAATGCAAACTTTCAATATCGCTCTGTATAGCCAAAGGAACAAATTCAGCATTCAGTTTCCCAGAATTTTATTTCCAGCTGCAAGAATGTAGAAACATTTATTAAAATGCTGCAAATATCTTAAAGATAGCTAATTCCTTATTTAACCAAAGTTTTTTTTTTTTTTCCCCCAGAAAAATTAATATATAAAAAATACTCAAAAGAATAATTTATATATTTTTGACACTTCTAATTTGAGCACCTAAGAAATGACAAATAAAGATGCTGTGATTTCATGTTTTCAAACACTTGTCCTGGGAGGCAATCTGTAAATATTATGGGACAGTACACCAGAGACTGAAGTGAAAGGCTTTGAAATACAGGGGAGCGAATAACAATGGTTATGTTTTCACCTTGAAAAATGTCCAAGAGTGTAGGAAACAGGAAATTTTAACATTCTGTGGAAATAGGTTTGAAAGGGAAATATGGAGTTTGCATGAAGAACAGTGATGTCATGAGGAACCAATGGGGAAAAAGTTTCTTTACTTCCTGGCTGAGAGTAAGAAACAAAGATGGGGAGCTGGCTCTAGAGAGTGGTTCTGGGAAGCGACGGAGAGATGTGCTTGTGAATGAAAATATTTTTTTTATGACTGATGTTCAACAGTTGGACAAAACATACGTTTTAATGTGCGAGATGTTTCACAAATACTTGTAAAATTTCCTCATTTTTAGTTTTAATATAATATTCTAATAAAAAACTATTGAAATCAAAATATGTGTTAGATTGGGCATTATTTTATATATATACTGATAAGTTTAAGACAGCGGACACTACACCACAATGCAAAAGTTACACAAGTGAAAAGAGCAATCCTTAATTATGAACTAGTCACAATTTTTACCACCTGTTGTACATAAGATGGGCATAGAGTGGTTGTATTCCCAGTACACCTGCTGCAAACAGAAAATGGTAAAATGCTAAAAGTTACAAGTAAGAAAAGACAAATAGAGAAGTAATTTTGCATAAGAATAGGATCTTCCCTTTCCTTTTTTTGCAAACTATACTAGGAAAAATATCATGATAGGTATAGGAAAATAATGCAATTCCAATTTTAAGTGTTATTACAATAATATATATATTTGTAATCACACTAATTATTTAATTATCTTAAAAGAGAAATCATTTGTAACAAAGCTTTAAAATTAAGTAAATGATCACTGCACTTTTATATAAAAAAGGGGGTGGAAGAGGAACGGCAGCTGAATAAATCAGGGATAAGAACAGTAAAAATGGAAAAAAAAAAAAAAAAAGAGAAAAGTGTTTGCATTACTTCCCCAGATCTATTGCTTAGTCATATTCAAGCTGGTGTGCTTGGGGATAGGGAAGGAGGAGAGAAGCAGAAATTTCAAGTGAGGGGAATATTTAGATAAATATTTGAAAAAGCAGAAAATCTGGTACACTAGGGAGAACTCTTACCCTTCAGATAGTTGAAAAGTGTTTATGAATTTCATATTTATCTAACTTAGAAAACAACAAATTTTTGATAAGTAGTATAGTAGCTAAAATTAATATTCCTACCTTAAAATCTCAAAATTGCTATTCTTTAAACTTTCTATTATGCACCATGCATAACAGCTTTAAGACTGTTTAGATTACACTGTGTTTAACAGCACACAAGATAGATTACAAACATAATTTTTCCTTAGCCACATAACATTAAAAAAAATTTTAAGGTAAAACAGCAACAGGTTCAAATAAGTTCAGTAATAAATTTTCCATCATTTAAACAAGACTATTATTATTATTTTAAATAATAATAAAAAAAATCACATAAGTATGAAGTATGGATGCAATTTTATTTCTTTTAGATATTAATTAAATGGAACAAATTCTAGATAGAAAAGGATTGAACAGTAAGCATTAGCAGGGTGTTTCATAGCAGATTGTTAGAGAAGATTTTCTTAACTTTATAGAGCAAAACATTTGTACAGTTGCTGAAATCTGTAGAAATCAACACCTACTTTGCTCCCCTCCCCTTGATTAAATATTAAAATTGTGAACATTAGAAAAAAAAATTAATGTAGTCAGTAAATATTTATAGAGATAGAATCATGTAATTCCTCAGATGCCCTTAAAAAGGTGATAAAAGCGACAAATGATGCAAAAAAGTGACCAAAACTTAATTAAAATGTAATAAATAGTAACATTGCATTTCTTCAGTTACACTTTTCTTTGTTATTTTCTAGTTGTTTTTGCTCTTTTAAAAAATTGCAGTAGCCTTTATTATAAGCTCTTTGAAGAATTTTAATTATTAGTCTTGTGATAGATACAAGCTCTGCTAATTGGTTTGAGGCACTATCCCATCTTTTGCACATTAAGCAGATTTTAATTTCTATTTAATGTGGAATTTGACCTGCTATTACTATCCAAGCCACAACTGGTATTCGAATTTGACATCTCTCAACTGGTAGGCAACTTTAAATCTTAATTAAGAATTAAAATGATTTGGCATTGCACTCCTGTGAGCACTTTACTTGAAGAAAATGGTCTCTTGACGTAACCATTGCTAAAGGAAAAGATTATGAAATTTAATAATTTTGTTTATTAAGGAATACTTGATTTTTTGACTTGCTTTATTCTGCAATATTAACATGTAATGCAGTGACCAATCTGCATACATCACATATAATCTGATACATTTAGGGCAAAATATCAAGGTAAAAAGTGGAGAGCCAACTTACACATGAGGAAAAAAAAAAATCCAAATCCTTATTTTATCCAATGTGACCAAGCAAAATATAAACAGAAACTTAAGAATATTGATGTTAAAATATTGCATATGACATAGGAAATATATATGGATAATATGCAATCATATGTATTTTAAGTTTCAGCCTTGCTGAAAATGTTCTTCAAACAATTTTTAGGCAAAACATTCTTGAAAAAAATAATGAATTCCAATATTGAGGTATCATTTGTGCCCACAAAAGAAATTGGATGAACGAGACCAGTGCTAAGGATCATCTAAAGAATGTATGGGACCACACATTGGATTCAATTTTCAAAAAATGTGGCTTTTATTGCAGGATTCATTTGTTGCTCACCATATTGGACATAAAGGGAATGGGGGGGGGGGGGGACTTTTTCTATAATTGCTGGAGGATTGACATTGTTGCTTGTTGTCTTAGAAACTTAAAATGCAAAATCTAAAAATACAGGGTCAACTAGATCAGCTAACTTGTCATCAGAAATCATATGATTAAATAACCAAATAAAAATAGGGAATATAGTTATATGTAAGTATACACCATAATTGTTTTAGGCATAAGCTGTAGTGATTTATATTTGTTGGTAAACTTATTAAGAATTTTTGGTGTAGCTGCTTAGGTAACAATCACAATACGTCACATATCTACTGATTATATTTTTAGTGGAGATAATACAAATGTACAGTGTCACTGATTTTGTGGCTGTAACCAAAGCATTTCCAAAGGTTTAAGATGACTGGTTTCCACCTTGGTTAAAGTCAGCAGATGTGCTTCAGCAAGTTTCTAAAGAAGTTACCAAGAAGTCTAGTAGTTAGTTTGCTCTTATAAATCAAAATCATAAAAGCATGGCACAATTTCTGTTATAAAAGTGATTTTTTTTCTAAAAAAGTGACTAAAAGTGAGAAAAGTGACCGAGTCACAATCATGGAGATATGTTGTGAAAGCTTAAAGAATTCTGACAGCTATGGTATCCTAATTATTGGATGGAATGGAAATAATTTCAAACCATAAAATCAGTGAAATGACTTACTTTTGATATGAAAGGTATGTGAATCCTAGTGTAAGGTTTTATTAATTTGATTAACACTTGCGTCCTTATATTTCTAAGAAGATCTACAAAAAAAAAAAAAAAAAAAAAAAAAAAAAAAAAGAGAGAAAGAAACAAATTAATCATAGATGTTTTGCTAGAAAGCTATAATATTAATTAACAATTAATTATTAATTAATTTGCTATAATATTAATTAACAATTAATTATTAATTAATTTGCTATAATATTAATTAACAGTTTTTTAAAAGACTACATACATATAAGTAACATTTTATAATCTACAAGTTATGCATCTTTATTGGAATGATGGTGCTGAACTTTACTAAGATCCTTTCAGGAAGGAAATTATGCCCCCTAAAGGACTTACCACCATTTCTTTTTAGCATACCATTGCCAATTTTTTAAAAATAAATGATGCCTTATATTGTAACTGCAGTATGACTGCTATTGTATAGCGGCTTGTTTTAATAAGCAAAAAAGTTTTGGAGTACATACATACACCTATTTTTATAGTACAAAATAAAGAATTTTCTATAACTTGATTAAAAAAAAAAAAATTGCTGGAAATTAATTATATGTTAAAAATTATATTAATGAGAATAGCAATGAATAAGCTCGAAACCGCATTGGTAGCTCAAAGTATTAAGCCCCGACACTCCTGATCCCACTACTTAATATACATAATTTAATGAAAATCGCTTAATTTTTTTTTTTTTTTTTTTTTTTTTTTTGGTGGGATCTTTCATGATCAGGGAATCTTTCCAATCAGCTCTGTCTTTAAGAGGCTCATGATTCCACGTGTTCTCACTGACGGCTGTAACTTGAGGAGCAAACAGAATAGAGGCTTCTTCAAAACCCTTTCCCTAATAAATATCCCTTTAATATGCCCCTCCAGCACCCCACTTTATAATTTTGCTGTTCATGGCCTGATCCATTAAAAAAATATGAAAACAGGCCTAGTCTGGCCAGTGCAAAATTCAATGATGTTAGGCTCGGTCCAAACAGACTCAATTTCTACACCACAATCCCTCAAAACATAACTTTTGAAGCTGTACAATAACAAAAAAGCACATTTTTGAAAATATTTCTCTGTAATTTATTATAATATATTTCCAAAGATTTCATTAAGAGAAGTTCATTATCACAATCACTATTTTTAAAAAACAAATTGCTGGTCCCACACATCCTGGGCACAAGTCTCGGCCTTGCCCAAGTTGCACACATAATATTTCTGTATTGATGTTTACATGCTAGTATTGGAGCACATTTATACTTATTCTCGTTCCAGTTATGTCAATTGAAAATTGTTCAAATTTTATTGGCTTAGTTTGGCCTTTTTAAATTTTTTACATTGGGCCTGTCAGCTCACTTATTTTTTTTCCCGACCTGGCTGCCCGGTACAAATTTTTTTCTCAGCCTGGCCCATTTGAAAATTTTTCATTTTGCCGGGCCCGGGGCCGTGCATCTCTCTAAACCAAGCTGTGTACATCGATTTTTTATTCACTCCCTCACAGGCTAGAATTATAAAAAAAATTTCCAGTAATACACTATTTTAATAATTTTAGAACTTTTTTCTAAAATAATTTAATTTTAAACCATTAGCCGATTGCAGCTGATAAATCGTTAAATAGTCTTTATGGTTACAACTATTTACAAGTTACAAAAATAATTTAGTTAATGATCTGCCAAATCACTATTGCCAAAATATTCCAACCAGTTGTGTAACTGCAACAACACAATATTTTAAATGCTAAAAAGTAGAAAATATAAATAAAAATTAAGTGCATAATCATTTTTATAAGAACTTCTTTTCCCATTTCATAGTTTAATATGCATTAAATTATGATTATACATTGAGAAAGAATTTAGAAATTTTGAATAGATAGATTAAATAATGATCTCCCTTCCTGTTATATTTTAAAACAGAAAAAGAGCAAATATTATAATTTTTAAATAAATTCACAAGTTTGCACTTTCTACCAAAAGTAATTCACCATATTGATATATGGTGAATTTTTCCTGAACGAAACCCACACCTAATTAATGCATTGTAATGGACAGTTTTTGAAACTACATGAATTGTAGACATGGAATAAGGCATGATTTTTAAGATAAACATTGAAACACACACACACACACAAAAAAAAAAAAAATACTTTCAGTTGAGAGATAAATTTGGCAACTGTAAAAGAGAAAAAAGGAAGGGGGTTTGGGGAAAAGCTTTTTTTTTATGTATAGGTAGTAACTTTCTAAAAAGAAAAAGATATTTTATACAGATAATTTTGATCCAAAGAAATAAGTATAAAAAAATTACCTTTTTAAATAATCACGAATATAATTACTAAGGTCATTGCTAATTGATGTTATTTTCTACGAGACTGGGAATTTTTTTTTAAGCATTGGCCGTATTGCTATGCCTTCAAGGAGGACTTTTGAAAGTAAAGTGACCCTAATTATCATTTATATACAAGGGAAAACCCTGAAACTCTTGCGCAACTAGTTTTGAATCTCTAACATCCGTCCAAGCTTCTCATTTTGTGGCCAGCATGCTATACACTAGGCTGAATAGGCCCACTGTTAAAAATTAATTTACATGTGATTATCTAACAACATATTTAGCTTTCAGTAAAAAAATTTCATAGAAACTTTGGTCAAATTTATAGTTTTGTGATGAAAAATTAAAGATATGCATTTTTTAAATGCTTTTAGAAAAGACGACAACTACTTGAATGCAAGACAGTGTCAAAATAAGGGAGTCTTCCTTGAAAAAAAAAGTGGAGACTTGGAAGGTACAAAATTATTCACCTACACTAAAGTACAACTGGAATAACATAAAATTAAAAAGGACATGCAAAATATCTATATACAGTACAGAACCATTTATCCAGAATGGCTCGGGTCAGATGTATTCTGGATAAATGGTTTTTCTGGATAACTGCTTGGGCATTAAACCAACATCTATTTGGTCAGATTTGTAGAACATATGTGGCTATGACAGTGTTTTGATCTCAAATTAATTATCAGACTAGTTAGAAAGAATCAGGTCCAAACAAGATCAGACATTAATCAAAGTTTAAAAGAAGACAATTTATAGCAATACCTTGGAAACAAAAGCTCCTTTTTTTCCTATGCATAAAAATCAAAATGCCCAATATCTATATATATATTTCTCTTACGTAGCGCTAAAAAAGGGCTATATTTGTAGCTTGCTATTTGGCAACTGCAAAAGTGACGTTTCTCAGTGGTAGTTATGGTCACATGTCCCAACCCACTCAGCAAATCAAAATCCAGACAGGATCTCTCTTTTAACGCAAACCATTTGAGCAATACATGAATGCTATTTGTCAGTTTTACGGTGACGTAGCTTTTTGATCCAAGGTTGTATTTAGACACAAGCGAAAACATTTTGTTTACATTTCGATAGCGTGATGCATAGCATGTTTTACAGCATCTTATTATAGTTTTAAATTAATTTAAGCGGTGATTTTCAATACTATAGGCAAAATGAAAGGAGAAGGACCCCATCTGACACTAACATGCCATTTAAATTTAAATGGCGTCCATTTCCTGTTCTCTTAGCTTTCTCAATGATGATCAAGAAGTCACAGCTCCAAACTTTTGATAAATGCATTTTTATTTATATTTTAACAAAATTTTCGATTACTTTTTTATGAATTAAAATATTTGTAAATTTCATATGTTGCTTGCTTGGATCTCATAGCGGCCCAACTAAAAATATTTTTCATTGTGTTTTCACTAAGGTTTTTAATTTATTCTGTTTCCAAGGTACGTTTCTATTTGCATTTTCAACAGTTTTCCATTACTTTTTTATACAATAAAAATATTTGTAAATTTAATATGTTGTAATGATTTATGATAGCACTCATTCTGGCTAGAGTTGACAGAAATAGTGGCGAGCGAGCGAAGCGAGCTGGGATCGCTACACGATCCCAATATGAATTGCGTAGCAATTTGTGGGGGTTGGCAAGCATTAGCGAGCAGGGGGCTGAGCCCCCTAGTATAACTAAATATGCTTCCATTTCAAATCTTAGTTGTTGGAATCAAGTTATATCATGCATGTTGTAATGTTTAAAGCAATGTACATGTTAAACTGGGGCTGTATGGCTTATTTTTCTAAAATAAGTCAATTTGAAATATCATTCCGGGTAACTGGTTTTTCGGATAAATGGTTCCATATTGTAATTAAAACACAAAGCCAAATTCTTAAGACTGAATTTGGCTGAGCTGAACATGCACAATGAATATTTTGGGGTTGCTTTTCTGTCACTAACCAGAGTATGAAAATAATTTTGAACTGGTTTCATTTCAGAGGAATGTTGAGCGAGGTTGAGATGGCTGAGTGCAAAAAGAGAAATTCTGGCTCACTAAAGGGAGTATGGATTTGAACATTGTTCCTGGCATTTCTCTGATATTGTTAGTATTCTGGTAACTCAGTTTAATAATGTAAATTATGTTTTATTTCAGGATGAAAAGTTATAGAATTTAATTTTGTTTTCTTCAATAACTAAAATTTATTACTTACAATATCTTTTTTAAAGAAAGATTTTGTATTCAAACTTTTAAATTAAAAGCTTTGGCAGGTAATTACCATTTAAATAAACTGAAATGATCTACATTTTTTTTTTCTTTTTAGGGTTCCATACTTAAAATGTAAAAATGGAGCCATTATAAGATCACTCCTCTGTCTGTCTGTTTGTCATAGCCATTTTACTCGTAAGCTATGGAACGTGAAAAATTCAAATTGGGGGAAGAGATAAAGACTATTGACCCACATATTTACAGATTATTGAACATTCACAAATATATTTAGGAAAAATGTAGAGTGATAATTAGGTTACTTGAAAAAAAAAAAAATCTTTGTATATTGTGTGGGGTATTGTGTGAAAGCTTTCGTAACACTGAACTCAAAAATACATTTCTTTTCATTTTAGGTATTATATTTTTAGAGATATCGTCAAAAATGTAGTGCAAAAAGATGTCACCCTCCACCCTCTATTTCCAAGTCTACTAAAACTAAAATTATGGAAAAATTAGAGGTAGTAGACGTTAATTTAAACCTTGCAGGAAAAGTATAGTGATTAACCAAGATTATATAGTTTTTTAGAAAAGTATATTTTTCCGTTACACACAAATTTTGATTTGCGCGCATTTAGCAAAGGTGTTGAGGAACGCTGAAGGTACCTATCGTAGCAGAAGTATAAAAGCATTGCTGATAATGATTTAAAAAAAAAAAAAAAAAAAAAACTTTGGTAATTAGATGAGATATTAACCCTTAAAGACACGGACGGTTTGGACATACATAACAGGGGTGACGTACTCTATGTACCATCGGCTTTTAAAGCCTAGATAGCAACTTTTAATGATATATTTGTGTAATGCAATGTCCAGTAGCAGTATAAAAGCAATAAACGTCAAATTGTTAAACACACTCATTTAAATAGAATTAATCACATAAATACAATGGGACTCGTGACTAGTTTGCATTGAGTGGATCTCTCAATATGCCTCCCGTGTCTTTTAAAGTTAAAAACCTATCTGGAAAATGCGGCACGGACCAAGACGGTGTTTCAACTCCTTTCGAAGCACGCTTAGCACAATGCCAAGTTTAAACTTTGAACAAGGGTTTTATTTTACCTATACTGTAAAGAAAAAAGATTACTATGCTGAATTTAGTTTTATGAAATGCCAAATGGAGTTTAAATATCGACTACTTTTATTTTCAGTACCGAATTAAGTTCACCATAAACACATTAGGATAAGATTTTAAAAAAAAGAATTATACAGAATAGCAATATTTGATATTATTTAGGCTTCATATCTCATTGAACTTTTATGGTATACCCATTCATAATTTCTAGTATATACAGCTATACCCAACCCTACATTGTATAGTTTTTTACAAACCCTACACTGTATAATTTTTTACAAAGTCTTATTATTGTTTTAGCAATAAATTTTTTAATAATACAATTAATAATTCAAATATTTACTGTACGGAACCCTCTGAGTGTGAGTAGTACTTGCACTTGACCGTTTATTATTATTTTTAATTACAGCGGACAATATTCTTGTGATGTTACAATGGGGGTAAGGTGGGGGGAGGGAAATGACAGCACAATCATTTATGTACACTTTGCATTCACAAAGACTTTTTTTGTAATTTCTCTTAGTCATATTTTTTTTTTTTTTTTTTTTTGCCACACTTACAAGCTCAGAAGCCTAATAATGGAAACAGAATCCCATTCTTTCATTATTTAATTACTAAATAAGAAAAAAATTATAAAAGCATCCTTTGAAAAGATGGAATCAAAATTTTACTAAATGCTAAAAATTAACATTGAAATCATGAAGTAAAAAGTAAAGCAAGTTTAACTTACATAAATTTATAAACATATCTGAATTTAAATTACCTACTCACTTAATTGGGCATTAGCTTTAACCTGATTTATTTTTAAGGTTGTATTTCAAATAAATTTAATAGTTAACACAAAATTATGCTGAAACTAAATGAAGTTTCTGCGTTAAAGGAAGAATACCCAAAGAAAGAATATTGTCCAATAAGGTATTTATACAAGAAAAGTATGTGATTATTTTCCATAAAATAAAAAAATGAAGAAAAATATTTAAATAAAAAATTGTGGTACCATTTATTGGTTTGTAATTAAGTTAAATCTTTATATACGAGAACTAATAAAAATTTAACTTACAAAATTTCTTTGTAAAATTTTTAGTGAAAAAACTTTTTTTGGATTTTGGAAACTGAATTATCTGGAAAAAGTTCTTTTGTCTGTATCCGTGTAAAAACAGTTAAAAAAATACACCCCAGTTGTAACACAGGAGGTTTTTATTTCTTTTAGCTATTGCTAACAAATATTCTGAAAAAATTCCAACATTTTAATGATGTTATGAACCACCTTTTTTTCTGTAGAACCTTTAAATTGCTTGATGTCAAGTTTGGATGGGTTCTATCTAGTTATTACTAAATTTGAAAAACAACATTTAAAAAAAATTATGAACACCAAAATTTAAAGAGGAACTTAACATAACATATATTTACAATAATAATTCAAACAAATTAAAAAATGCTATACTTATTATTTTTTAAATTATACCTTCAATATGTTCTCGAATGAAAGGATCATCCATAATGTTTCTTCGATTTGTTTTTAAGATCTTCTCAAATTCATTAATGTCATTATTTTGATAAGCACTGGAGAAGAAAAAAAAGACTATTAAAGTAAATGAAATATTATTTAAAACAGGGTGAATGCATAAACAAACTACTACACTTTGTATTCATGATAAGCAGTGACCCGGAGCCGAACAAATTTTGATGCTCCAGCTCCAGCTCCGCTCCTAGAGAAAATACTGTGGCTCCAGCTCCGGCTCCGGCTCCAACTCGGCTCCGACTTCGCGCTTTTGAGTTGCAGATTTTAATTTACACGTTTAATTTTTTGCTCACAAATACTTTCTACCTTCATTAAAGATCTGACAAAATGCATTTTTCTTCTCATCAAACTTGAAATGCTCGTTCAGAAAATATGACATCTTTTAGCTTTTGCTTTTAAAATAGAAAGTTTGGTGGAATTTTAAACACAAAAATCTTAAATTTCTTCTACACTTTTCAAACAGCCAAAATTGTACAACTACGCATGTAAACAACAGGCGGCCATATTTCTTTTCAAATAGTGTTGTCACTTAGTTCAAGTAGAAGTAAAGTAGTGTTATCATGTTTTGAGAAGGTTTCCTTCTCTAATAATAATAAAAACCTAAAAAAGGATATAATTAAAATACTGAATAATGATGTAATTAAAATATTTTAAGCCTAGAAATTTAAAAGACTGAAAAAAAAAAAAAAAAAAAAAAAAAGATTTAAAAGAATATTAAAAACTAAAGGAGCCCTGGAGCTGGAGAAAATTTAGAGCTCCAGCTCCGGCTCCAGCTCCAGGGAAAACACAGCTCCGGAGCGCTCCGGCTCCGGGCTCCAGCTCCGGGTCCCTGATGATAAGACTTCAGAGCAATGAAATTATCTAAACAAAATACGGTTTGCAACAACTTTTATGCAGCAAGGGCCAAATCAACCATGCACCCGAAACCCCATTTTTAACATAAGTTCTTGTATATTTTGTGAACAACTTTTTTTTGGTTTTATACTCAGACTCATTTTTTGACATATAACTACAGTGAAACCCTGATTTAACGTTATTGAAGGGACCATAAAGAAATAATGCTAAATGCGGGAAAACGTTAAATCGGGGTAAGATGAAAACAAAACACTGACCATAAAATCAAGACTAATTTACGTAAGATACGTTTCATTTCTTGATTTACAATGATTTAGACATCAGGTTTCTAAGTTATGATTTAAATAAATTATTTTATTTCACTTTGCGTCCTGTTTTTAGCAGCTACATAACGAATCGTTTTTCAAGGTATGAGAGTTTGTGTAAGTTTTTCTCTTGGTTTTCAGTATTTCAAAAGAATGCTTTCAGTGTTATGAAAGTTCTAATGGCTTCCAATTTTCAAATTTCTTAAACGGTGACGATTTCGTGTTTTTTCTTTTTTTAGCCTGTTTTTCCATTTTTTACAGTTTTGCTCCATTAAATCTACTTAGTGTAAATTTGTTTACAAATTTGAATACGAAATTCAAATTAAACATATTAATTGTAGTTTATGGTTTTCGCGATAATTTCCAATTTTTCAAGTAAAGAAAAAAGCTTTCTTTTTGACGCCATACAATTTAAAGCTATGAAAAATCTCTAACGAATTCTATCAGCTCCGTTGTAGGTAACCTTGTGTTGTAGTACAGAAAGCACAATTGAATAAAATAAAAAGGTGCGGGTGAAAAAGAGGAGAGTTTTTGAATGATTTTTGAACGTTTTGATAAAAAAGTTTTTTTTAAATCACAAATTCTGACTAATTTAGAAAAATTTCATTGAGATTTTATCGCTCAAAAAAACGTTAAATGCAGGAAATAATTCAAAATAATAACGTTAAATCCGGGATTTTTTAACATTATAAGTATAGGAAATTAATTGGGACTAGCTAAAAATGACGTTATATGCGGGAAATCGTTAAATACGGGTTACGTTAAATCGGGGTTTCACTGTATAACATAATCATTAAAATGGAAAAAAAAAAAAAAAATGTATTTTAGAAAACAGCAAAATTAATGGATTGAGACATTGAGAGTGTTTTAAGTATTACACAGTTTTTTTTTTTTTACATTTCCCTAATTTTATTAGAACTATTAGAAAAGACACTAAGAAATTAGTACTAGAGAAAAAAAGAACATCTTGAGTGAAAAAAAATGCAGAGAAAATGAGACATATATAGGAGAAAGACGATGCACAGAGGCATGGAAGTTTTTAAAGAATATTAGAAAAGCAAGTAATAATTCATGGCAAGGAATATCTGTTAAGAAATGGGAAGATTATTATAAGACTTTGCTTACGGAAACTAGAGGTGAATTTCAAGTAAATAATACAGGTACTGCCTTTGTGGGACAACCTATACTGTTGGAGCTTGAGAGAGTTAAAAAGGCAATTAAAAAATCAAAGAGAAAGTGGTCCTGGTGGAATATCAGCAGAGCTGATCAAAAATGGAACTGATAAATTGTTCAAAGTAATTACATAATTAATCGAAAAATGCTTAAACAGAGAGGAAACACCAGAAAAATGGAGAATTGGATATTTAATATCAATATGTAAGAAAGGAGACCGACAAAAATATGAGAATTACCATGGCACTACTGTAACAGCAACATTTAGTAGATTATATGGACAAATTTTAAAAGATTTCATTGAAGAAGAAATTAGAATGAAAGAAAGCGAAGAGCAAAGTGGACTTAGAGCAGGAAGATCATGTATGGATAATATATTTTGTCTTAAAAGACTTGTTGAAAAGGAAATGGCAGCGGGAAATCAAATTCATCTTCTATTTATTGATCTTACGAAAGCATATGATAATGTTCCAATTGCAAAATTATGGAATGTATTAACTGGAACAAACATAAATTCACATATTATTAGAGCAATTCAAGAACTTTACAGACAGCCAAAAACAAACATTAAAATAGGCCAAAAACTATCAAAAGGTTTTATAACAGATAAAGAACTCAGACAGGAATGTTGTATCTCCCCAACACTTTTTAAAATTTATGTTGAAGAAGCATTGAAAATTTGGAAGGCGAAATGCAGAGGAATGGGACTTAATATGAATGGAACATCAATTTTTACTCTACAATTTGCAGATGACCAAGTTATAATTGCAAAAAGTAAGAATGATTTAGAGAAACTGATGGTAAAATTTAAGGAAGAATATGAGAGATGTTCACATGAATGTCAGCAAGACCAAATACCTATGTATAGGAGGAAATGAGACAGACCTAAACCTAAATAATAACATAAAAATAGAAAGTTGTAAGCATTATAGATATCTAGGTGTAGACATTAATAGAGAAGGAAGAGACTCACAGGAAATTAAATACAGAATTTGTCAGGGGAGAAAGGCTGTAAAATTATTAAATTCTATTTGGTGGAGTAAGGAGATCTCTAGGAAAAGAAAGTATAATATATACAACTCTATTGTAAAGAGCATACATACTGTTATATGGAGCAGAAGGATGGAGAATTATGGAGACAGAAAGAAAGAAATTAGTGGCAGTAGAAATGGATGCCCTAAGGAGATCATGCAGAGTATCAAGAAAAGAAGGGATAAGAAATGAATAAGGTGTAGACATTAATAGAGAAGGAAGAGACTCACAGGAAATTAAATACAGAATTTGTCAGGGGAGAAAGGCTGTAAAATTATTAAATTCTATTTGGTGGAGTAAGGAGATCTCTAGGAAAAGAAAGTATAATATATACAACTCTATTGTAAAGAGCATACATACTGTTATATGGAGCAGAAGGATGGAGAATTATGGAGACAGAAAGAAAGAAATTAGTGGCAGTAGAAATGGATGCCCTAAGGAGATCATGCAGAGTATCAAGTAAAGAAGGGATAAGAAATGAAAGAATCAAAGAAATGATGAAAATAAAGGGAACCATACTAGATGATATTCAAAAAAAGCCATTAATCTGGTATGGTCATGTTAAAAGAATGAATGATGAAAGACTACCCAAAATCACATTTAACAGGCATGAAAGTGGGAAATAGGAAAAGAAGGTGGAAAATTTTTTCCATCTATACAATAAGGCCAAATAATTCAGACACATTTTAACAGTTATTCGTAAAATAAAATTAAATATAACTGTACATGTGATTGTTATTTTCTTTTCGTAACTTAGAAAGTATTAAAAAAAATAATAATAATAAATGTATAAATTCATTAAATCAAAAAAGAAAATTGAAAACAGTTTCCTAAAATCATAAATCCATCCAAATGTATCTGATGAACTTTTGTGAAGTACAGAGATTAATTTTTCAAAATAAATATATTATTTTGAATGATTTGACTGTTTAAAACTTCACTTAAAAAAAAAAAAAAAAAATGTCTATGCTAAATATATGCATGCCAAATTGATCTTTACCCCAGAAATACATTTTTAAAAATGCATCACTTAAATTATCCAAAACAGTTTTATAAATAGAACAAAATATTCTATTCCAAAAAGAACCATACAGGGTTCCCAGCAAAACATGACGGGCAAATTCCCTGACTTTCCATGACCAAATCTCAAAAAATTACCTGACCAAACGGGCATATAACGAAATTTGCAACTTATTTTTGCAATCCTTTTTCAAACTTAGATAATTTTTTCCTGAGACTATTTGATGAATTTTGCGTCATTTTTCCCTTTTTCTCCAAGACTTTTTAGAAAATATTTGTAAATTCCCTGACTTTTCCTATATATTTTGAAATTTCCCTGACTTTCCATGACTACTTTGAAATTCCATGACTTTCCAGATTTTCCCTGACTTTCCATGACACTGGGAACCCTGCCATATGGAAACTGCCTTTCTCTAGTTAAAGAACTTAATTTTTACATGACTTTCAGATGCTTATAATAAAAAGCTCGCCTTTGATTTGCTTTTCTTACCTGAAATTAGATGAACATTTCAGAAATTATTTACACTTATTTATCATGTCTATGAAAAAAATTATCAATTGTTGTTTGCTTAGTCCTATTCATTTTTGACTTCTTAGCGAGTTTTTCTATTTGTAACAAACAGTTAAGTTCTTTGTCCAATGACGGCTGCATCAGGATAAATGTACGCAAACACTCAATTCATTGTGCAATTGACTTTTCTGTGGGTAAGGAAAGCACTTGGGACATAGTAGCAGAATCGCCAGAATCCGATTCAATCTCCTCATTGCATTTTCCATGAATTGTTTTAACGAAATTATTCGTTTATATTTTTCCAAAATAGCACGTATTTTAATTACATTTTCTTTCGGTTGTTATGAGAAAATGGCAACAAAAAGATATAATTGCTATTTTTCAACTATTTTCCTTTTACTTTCTATATAAATGGTGTACTTGAGATTGACAGCAATTCAGAAACAAACTCTAAGGATTTGAGTAGACAAAATGTCCAATTATTAAGTTTTCTAGACCCTCCCCACCTCCCTCAATATGCTTCTAATATTTTCTTTGCATTTTTGCATCAATCCAGAGAATGTCCAAATTTGCTTTTAAAAAGGTGGAATTCCTCCTTTAGGAGGAACTCTTTCATACCTCAATTAATTATAAAACAAATAAATAAATGAAACAGGCAAGACTGTGAAAGAACTGGATGGATGATATTGCAAAGGCAATGAGGAATAGAGGTCTGGAGGAAGAATGGGCCCTTGACTGGAAAAAATGGAAAAGGACTGTTGTAGATTCTTCGGATGATGGCATCTGATGTCATAAACCGAGTTTCTCTCTATTCTAAAAAAAAAGTAACTTACGGTGTCGCCGCCGCCGGTTTTGAATTTTTTGTGACCGGGTCTTTCTTCGTTAATATTAAGAAATATACTGCATGCAAAAATATGAAAATCGGCGGTATTATAGAGAAATGTTTGATAAACACGCTGGTGCAGACAGTTTCCAAATCGAATAATTATTTTAAGAGATATTTAATGATAAAATTGGACAAAATCGTTCCATTAAAAAAGTTTTATAGGAGCAAAAACTGTATATGGGAATTAATTCATTTTAAGATCATTTTATATGTTAGAATTTCCAGGTGTGCAGACTGCATTCACTTTCTTAATTTGACTCATTTTTTGAGGTTTTATTTCTATTTTAAATTCAAATTTTCAGCATTTTGAGAGATATTTTTTACTTATTTTAGAAATTGGTATTAATTTAAACTGTTGCCAACTGTATAAACAGCGCAAATAATAATGTTTGCTTCAAATTAAAAATTTATTTTACACATGACTATTATTAACAGAAAAAAAACTTTCAAATTAGGATTAAATAATTACGTATGAAAAGCAGGAACTTATTGAAAATACTTCATAAAAACTATACTTACACATGAATTTTAAAAGAGAAAGGATATTGTAAAATAATAAATTCATTAACATGTGTTAGAAGTCTTAAATAGGAGAAATTACATCACATTACACTTATTACCTAAAATGAACAAAAAGTAATATTGCAAAACAGTTTAAATTAAAAAATTGTGTGAGACATTATTTTGATAATTTGAGATTATATTAATAAGATTAATATTAATTTTATTGAACGCGTTTAGACTGCTTTCGAGCAACTATTTAGTAATTTAATAAAAATAAAAAAGATTACAAGCTGAAAATGAAGTGTCATCGACAAAAAATATGATTTGAAAGAGAAAAATCTGTGAAGCAGAAAATAAAGAAATTGCTTAAATGGTTTAGTTAAGATTCGTTAACCTTCTGTATTGTTTCCGTCAAAAGAAGGTATTGGTATTTGTGAAATATATTTGTATTTTGATGCAGATTTGCTTATTATATTAGCTTATTTTGAAATGTTTAACTGATTTTATTTAATGAAAGACAAAAACAGCCATTGTATCTTTTAACAGCAGCTGATTTTTCCTTAAAATTCCCCCAATCGAAGAGAAATGAATAGAAACCCGTTTACAAGGAGATCGCCACTGTTTTTTAAATTATAATTCAATCTTTCAAAATCTGTTTAAAGCCAATAAATTAGCGTGCTTTTAGAGACTGCGGTGGCATAGCTCGTAGGGGGCCAAGCCCCCTAGTATATATATAATTTAATTAACTATTAACATAATATTTGATTACATCAACTGATTTGTGTTAAGCAACTTTATTTAATTTCATCATTGAAAACAATATATGAAAAATTATTTTAAAATGTATCTAAAATTGTAGTCCAGAAATATAATGGTTATTAACAATAATAATAAAAAAAGAATTTAATTTATACTTCAGGTTATGGGTTTGGTTTAAGGTAGTTACAAGTTAACATTAACGGTTACAAAATGTGGTGCTGGGTTTTTTAAAAGCTTCGCTGCAGAAAGTAAGATCTGATGACAAAGGATGTAAACAGCTATGAAAATGAACCTAATGAACTTTTATGCTTTATTATATATCTATCTAAAAACATTTTATTTATACATATTAATATTACTGTTTTTTATATACAATTTACTTCTATTTGCATATAAATGTAGACAGACGGCTTGCTTATATTAAATAAATCATATAAATATAGAAAAAATTGCTTGTGTATATGAGACAGTGAATAAGTTACTAGAAAATATGCATGAACATTTCCTTCGCTCACATGTAGAAATTATTTTGTTAAAATTCCAAATACAAAAAATTCTGGAAGTAGACAAATATAATTAACCCCTTAAGCACCATATTTAATTTAGTGATAGTGTGCTAAATACCAGATATTAAAATTTCATTAAAAGTAGTTTGTCATTATTTTTAATTACATTTGAATTATTTAATTACATGTAAAGGAGATGAAATAAAGGTTTATTTATAATACTAGGGGGCTCAGACCCCAACGAGCTATGCTCGCCAACCCCCAATTCAGACACTGCAGTCTCTAAAAGCACGCTAATTTGATCGGCTTTAAAAAGATTTTGGAAGATTGAATTATAATTTAAAAAAATAAAGGCGATCTCCCTATAAACGGGTTTCTATTCATTTCTCTTTGATTGGGGAATTTTACGGAAAAATCAGCTGCTGTTAAAAGATACAATGGCATTTCAAAATTATCTAATATAAAATGAATTAAGTAAACAGAGTCTTTGTCTCCCGGTATTTTTTAAGAAAGCGAAAAGAAAGTCCTTTTAAATAAGACATTTTAAATATATCATTTTTAATCTGACATAATTTTCACCAAACTTTTCTTTCCCTTTTTAATATTCACGTGAAAATACTTTTATTAGAAATGAAATATTATTTGCGCTGTCCAAAAAAAAAAAAAAAAAATAGTTGAAAAGTTAATCTCAAAATATCTCTCTATTCTAAAAAAAAGTAACTCCCGCTGTCACCGCCGCCGCCGCCGGTTTTGAATTTTTTGTGACCGGAGGTCTTTCTTCGTTAATATTAAGAAAAATAATGCATACAAAAATATGAAAATTGGTAGTATTATACAGAAATGTTTGATAAACACGCTGATGTAGACAGTTTTCAAATCGAAGAGTTATTTTAAGAGATATTTAATGCTAAAGTTGGACAAAATCGTTCCATTAAAAAAGTTTTATAGGAGCAAAAACTATACATCGGAATTTAATACTTTTTAGATCATTTTATACTTTATAATTTCCCGGTGTGCAGAATTAATTTATTTTTTTAATTTGACTCATTTTTCGAGGTTTCATTTCTATTTTAAATTCAAATTTTCAGCATTTCGAGAGATATTTTTTTACTTATTTCAGAAAATTGTACTAATTTAACCTGTTGCCAAACTGTATAAACAACGGAAACAATAATGTTTGCTTCAAATTAAAAATTTATTTACACGTGACTATTATAAACAGAAAAGAAAAACTTTCAAATTAGAATTAAATAATTACGTATAAAAAGCAGGAACTTATTGAAAATTACTTCATCTATAATTACACGTGAATTTTAACAGAGAAAGGATATTGTAAAGTAATAAATTCATTAACATGTGTTAGAAGTCTTAAATAGGAGAAATTACATCACATTTACGTCACATTACACTTATTACGTAAAATGAACAAAAAATAATATTGCAAAATAGTAGTTTAAATTTAAAAATAGCTCGAGACATTTACTTGATATTTTGAGATGAACTTTTCAACTATTTTTTTTTTTTTTTTTGGACAGCGCAAATAATATTTCATTTCTAATAAAAGCATTTTCACGTGAATATTAAAAAGGGAAAGAAAAGTTTGGTGAAAATTACGTCAGATTAAAAACGATATATTTAAAATGTTTTATTTAAAAGGACTTTCTTTTCGCTTTGTTAAAAAATACCGGGAGACAAAGACTCTGTTTACTTAATTCATTTTATATTAGATGATTTTGAAATGCCATTGTATCTTTTAAGAGCAACTGATTTTTCCGTAAAATTCCCCAATCAAAGAGAAATGAATAGAAACCCGTTTATAGGGAGATCGCCTTTGTTTTTTTAATTATACTTCAATCTTCCAAAAAAATTCAATTAAAGCCGATCAAATTAGCGTGCTTTTAGAGACTGCAGTGTCTGAACGGGGGGTTGGCGAGCGTAGCTCGTAGGGGGCCGAGCCCCCTAGTCAAGTAAATGTCTCGCGCAATTTCTGAATTTAAACTGTTTTGCAATATTATTTTATGTTCATTTTACGTAATAAGTGTAATGTGACGTAAATATGATGTAATTTCTCCTATTTAAGACTTCTAACGCATTTTAATAAATTTATTATTTTACAATATCCTTTCTCTGTTAAAATTCACGTGTAATTATAGATGAAGTAATTTTCAATAAGTTCCTGCTTTTTATATGTAATTATTTAATTCTAATTTGAAAGTTTTTTTTCTGTTTATAATAGTCACGTGTAAATAAATTTTTAATTTGAAGCAAACATTATTGTTTCCGTTGTTTATACAGTTGGCAACAGGTAAAATTAGTACAATTTTCAGAAATAAGTAAAAAATATCTCTCGAAATGCTGAAAATTTGAATTTAAAATAGAAATGAAACCTCGAAAAATGAGTCAAATTAAAAAAATAAATTAATTCTGCACACCGGGAAATTATAACGTATAAAATGATCTAAAAATTATTAAATTCCGATGTATAGTTTTTGCTCCTATAAAACTTTTTTAGTGAAACGATTTTGTCCAACTTTAGCATTAAATATCTCTTAAAATAATTCTTCGATTTGAAAACTGTCTGCATCAGCGTGATTATCAAACATTTCTGTATAATACTACCAATTTTCATATTTTTGTATGCATTATTTTTCTTAATATTAACGAAGAAAGACCTCCGGTCACAAAAAATTCAAAACCGGCAGCGGCGGCGGTGACAGCGGTAGTTACTTTTTTTTAGAATAGAGAGATACAAGCAGAAATAAGGTTATAATAAACAGTAAACAGCTTAATAAGTAAACAGCTATTAGATACGTAAAGTTCGCAAACTTTTCGAACTATTGTTACATTACAATAAAGTGCAGAAATGTAGAAACTAAAAAAATAAGCTATGTATGTTTATGTTAGTAACAATACACTACTTTTAATTACTAAAAAGGTGCAAAATAAAAACATTGAAAACAGTAAAAAAAATGTTTTATTAGACTGTTTACATGTTTTGGCCCCATCCAAGTCATTATCAAAACAAATATGGATATTCTAAAATTGCATAATCTATGATGTAAATCTAATTATTTCAAATGCCTTCATTCAATTTTTCATGTACTCTTTCAGATTTTTTAGAATATTCTTATTTGTTTTGATAAATGACTCGTATGGAGTCAAAACATGTAAACAGTCTAATAAAACTTTTTTTGCTGTTTTTTCTTGCACCTTTTAGCAATTGAAAGAACTGGCAATTAATTCAACAATTTAACCTTTTTAGGCTGCTGTCTATTTTAATGAACATACTATCTTTTTATAACATAACATTAAATTTTTCTGACCACAATCTATCATTCAGAAGCATACTTCGACCAATAAAAATGGGATATTTAAAAGAAGAATTACACTGGCATTTATAAAGCTTGAACATTTCAAAAATAACTGCATTAAATGATGACCTAATCTCCGCAAGGAGGATGTTTCCTATGGTGAAAATGGCATTATTCTCAAAACAAAAAGACCATTTTTATCCATCAAAATAAAACACTTAACTATGACTATATAGATAGGACATCATGTTTTCTTCATTTCTGCATGTAAAGAAACTGAATCCCCTATTCATTTATTTAAAGATCTTTGGCATCATACATGTAATAAAATGTTTTTTAAAACTACACCAATTTCACATAAGCATAATAAATATTCAATAAAACTCAAGATAATGATTGCCGTACATGACGCACTAATCTGAGAAGTGTGGAAGGGTTTTAGTGATGAAAATGACATTCTCAATATAGACATATATTTTCAACGTCTAAAATAAATTATTTTATTATGATTGTGTCATATTTATGGCCTTTCTTTCTGCATTATAAAAATATTATACATTCTACTTATTACTGAATACCTATTTGGCATGGAAACCTGGTAAGTAAGAAAAAAAGGAAATTATTGATGTTTTTGTACAAGAAAATTCTTTGATTAATAGAAACTGGCATAATTTTTTATGACGTGCACAATTTATTTTGATTCTGTAATGCGGCGTCAAAGAATATTTTTGTAGGCTCACAAGCAGGTGGCAGAGCCCCTTAGTACAACCATACGATAGAAAAGAGATAATTTTATCCATACCAGTTAACATTATGTCTTAGGCTATGCAACAGGCAAAGGTTCCCATCATGGGTGCAAGAAGTCCATCCAAGATAAAACTAAAAACTATTCTGAGTATAAGGAATAACAAAATGGAAATGGATTAGAAGATTTCTATGTCTTGCATTATGACTAAAAATTGATATCTTACAATAAAATATAGCGATTAAAAGTTCTTGATAGTAAAATTGATGTTCTATATAAAGTGGACTCATGGTATTAAAACTAATCATAAAATTCAGAAAACTTTGCATTAGAACTAATATTGAAATTAAATTTTAAATTCAAACTTTTTTCAATAATATAGGTTAATACAAACAAAAAAATCTTTATGGATGCAATGGATATTTAGTAAATTTTTACTGAGATTGAGACTTCAGAAGACAGACTGAAATATTTATTTAAATTGAAACATTAGCTGATAAGCGTAAAAGTAACAAATCACAACAATCATTACTTCAACTTTTTTCAAAACTGTAATTTTTCATTAAACTTCAATTGACATAATATATTTAATTTTTTTCCCTGATTGTTGTTATGATTCTATTTGCGATAAAGGTAAGATATTTTTTACTTTAAGATTAATGCGCTTCTAATAATTTTAATTTTAGAATATATGTTATTTTTTCTTTAATAAAAATAATTTTCTTTTTTAAAATCACATAACTTAAACTTTTATTTTTGAGTCTGAATTAAGGAGCATCGACTAACTTTTAATCACTGTGCAACAAAGTAACATCAAAATGTATGTATAGATGTATAACACAGTCAAGAAAATTTATATGATGGAGTTCTTAATTCAGTTACATGAAAGCACAAGCAACATGAACAATAATACTACCACTCTTCCATTTGAATTATCCCCCGTAATTGATCAAAATTGAATGAAACATGTAAAACTTTGTCAATTCTTCTTCAATGAAGCTTTTATAAAATTATAAGTATAAATACAGTATTGAAAATTGTTTTTCATTTGTTAATATGACACAATCAAGAAAAAAAAAAAAAAAATGAAATGCCTAGAAAATCACCTTAAAGCAGTAGTGTTTATATGCAAAGGATCATTTGATAGTGTTTTAAGTTAAATTTTGGGATATAAAATTCTTTTTTTTTTAATTGTTTCAAGCTAATAGGCCATCAATGATTTGGAGCATTTAATTATGTATTTTGCACTTATTATAAGGGTATTTTTTTTAACAGGGGACTTGGTACTTTATTAAGTAGTATTGGCACAGCAGGAGCTTAAGAAATGAGATTTACTGCCAAATGATAGTAGCAGCTATGAAAACAACAGATAAACTACAATGCTTCTTTATGTATGCATTATAAACATTGCTTCTGAAAACACATATTCAGGCATGCAATCACTCAGTTGCCTTAAAAAAGTAATAAAAGTGACAAACAATGTGAGGAAAGTGACCAAATAATGAAATTGCTTTTCTTTAGTTATTTTTTTTATGTTGTTTTCTTGAAGTTCTGATTATTGAACTACTACACAAGCAAGTAGGAAATTTTAATGATTAAATAAAAATTAAAATGATTTGAATTTGCACACTTCACTTGAAGAAAACACTACCTTGATTTAAACATTGACAACAGAAAAAGACTATGACCATCTAACAGTTTTGCTTACAAAAAAATACCTTATATAACCTTCTGCATTGTGTACAGTTTCTGTTACTGGATGATCCTGGTGCTAGTTAATTGAATACATTTTGAGATTTAAAACTACCAGTTAACTTAGTGGTCTTAATGGTCCTTAAAAAAAGAAAAGGAGGGGAGAGATGGAGAGAATAAAAACTTCTTTTCTTCCCCACAATCTCAAATTATCTATATTTCTGCCAATAACACTTTTTGTTAAACTTTTATTAAAATGTTATAAATTTGCCATTGTCTCATATAGTGTATAGTACTATAATTGGTTTTCATATTTTAAATGTATTGTTCATTGTTGTTTGAAACAGGTAAATTCAGGGAAAACTTGGGAGATGGAAACCAATTAATCGTATTCTTGTTATTTCTTATGCTAAAATTTGATTCAGTTTTTGAACAATTCTTTGGAAGAATTTTGTTACCAACATTCCACTATATTACTGTTTCTTGTACTTCACACTTTAGTATTACATTTTCTATTTATATCTATAAGTCACTTAAACATAAAAATGTTCTTCATTCACATAATAGCATCACATATTTGAATAATTTACATTTACTTGCAGTAACACAGCTAAATTTGTTATACAAATCATACTTTAAACTCATAATTAACGCCCTCACTGACAAGCCCGTGTTAATACGTTCACTAAGCTCCAGGTTTCACTGCAATACAAGCAATATTTAAAGTAATATAATGCTATTGATTTAATATATTTTTAATGCATTGAACAATGATTAATACTTCCAAGCATTGCATTCATATTCGTTATTAAGTTTTTTTTTTATAAAATGTTCAAAGAATCATTTTTTTTTTTTTAGCTTTTAAAACAAAATGCAGAGAAAACAATATTACAATTTTTCCCTTTTCCAAGACAGTCGGAGTGTTAAGGGTTAGGACTGGCAACTATTTTTATAGTCGCTCGTACCACAATTTACAAAAAAATTAATAAAAATTCTTTGTGGTAAATTTTTTTGAAGGTATCCTAATATGTGTATGGCAGAGATTATTTTTGAAAAAGTGGTGTGAATAAAATAAAGAACGGACGAAATATGTCCCAACCCTGGAGTCAAAGGGTTAAAGTATCAAAATATAATAAAACACATAATGATGATCAAAATTGAAGAAACTTTTTGAAATCATTATTATTATGTGATGAAACAGTTATTATTTAGCAAAAGTATTATTCCTAAATAAAAAATTACAACATCTTTAATGCAAAAAATTTTATGTTAGATTTAAAATCAAGAAAAACTTTCAAAATTTGTCGACAATTTTGGTTATTATTATAAAAGAAATATATGATTACAAGAATGGAAAGTGAAAAATTATAAATACATATTTTTCTTGCTTTTAAATTCCACTAAAAAAGAAATCACTGTAATGTGTCTTATATTTTTGTAAGGAAAAAAGTGCATCTCCCTTTCTGTGCCACTTAATTTAATACAAAAGAAACTTGAAGTGCCCAATTGGTCAAATCATTTTTTCCTTTTTAAAGAAAGCATCCAACAACAAGACTTCAAAATAAAGGTAAAAAAAAAATAAAACCATGTTCAATTACCTCACTAAGTTGGTCATAGCTAAAATTTCTGGATCATTTTTGTATGGTTTGGCTTCTTGCGAGTCAAATGGATTGATGCCAGATTTCATTAGCATGTTAGCCAAAACTAAATACTTTAAACAGGTAGTTCTCCTGTTGAAAACAAATACAAATTATCAAAATGAAAAAAAATTGGGAAAATTATGTAACACAAACAACAACATTAAATAAAACCACACATCTATACTAATATATAAAACTGGAATGTGTCTGTGATTTTAAAAAAACACCTATTTATAAATTCATTTGACTAAAAATAAAAAATTGTCTGTCTGGAACAGGCTCAGAAATAGATGCTTAACAAACATTAAACTTGACAGGGAGAGATAAATAAAAACTGCATTATAGCTACAATCTGTAGTTTCTCACATTTCAATATCTAAAATAGTTTTTTAGAAAACAGAGGATGGGGGGGGGGGGGGGGGGGGAGAGAGAATCAAACAATATTTCAGTACTCAAGAACTTAAGAAGTAATGGATCTATTTTAAGGAATCTTACAGCAATTGAAAGGTCTAATTGAGACTTATAAATGATAATTATATTTTAGTTCATGAAATCATTTTAATTAAAAAACTGGATTGACAAGTATTTTCCCCAGCATGGGGAAAAAAATAGAGGCCTGATTTACACATAAAATATTCATGTAATAATAAGGCAATGCTAAGGGTGGGGGGGAGTGATTTTCAGATTATAACCAAAACTTAAGTGAAATGTTCGAAAAATGGTGATAGTTTAAGTGGGGATTCTTAAAAATACTACATGAATTGTGTGATCTCATATTTTAGCACAATCTATTAAGGGTATAATCCAAAAATGAATTTCTCAACGGCAATAGATGCTTTATTTTTTATAAAAGTTAATTTCTTGGTTAATTTATCTAACAGAAGTTCTTGACAAGATTATCAAATGAGGACGTGAGTTTCAAAACTCGCCTCATCCAGAAAATCAAATCTTGGGAAATCACAAGAAACATCTGACTGCGTCCATTGTTTTTCATTGTAAATGAAGATTTTATTACTATGCCAGAATTATATGATAAAACTATTTTTTTTTTTTTTTTTTTTTTTTTTTACAGATTGCAGTGTTTTTTCGATGCAGGTTCACTAATAGAATAGATTGATAGAGAAAATTTATTTTGCATAAGGTGAGTTTTCAAACTCACGTCCTCAAATATAGTTCAGGGCTATCCAACAAGGTGCCCTATGAACGTTATGTTGACACTTGTTGAAATTTGAAATGATTGCGGGTCAAACCCATTTTTAAATAATGAGACTCAAAAGATTTTCCATGGGCAAAGTAGAAGAGGGGATCAATCCTTCCCTTAATGAAGAATCTCATGGGACCAGAGATGGGCAGTATCGAAAATACATGTATTTGAAATACATTTTCAAAATACATTTGTATTTTAAGCCGACTAAACGAAAGTATTTTGGTAATGTATTTTGAAAATACTCAAAATACATATCTGTCGATTTCAATCTGCTTCTACAGAAACACAAGAATCGTCGTTTAAACCGCAAATGTAAGATTCATAAAAGCAAAATAAGCGCCTGTCTGTTTTGTTTTGTCTTATAGGGTTCCTTTCTGGAAGTTAATGTAAATATACTTTTTCAGCTGCTGATATGATAAGGATTAGAATGAATCTTCAGTTTTAATTGAGCATTTATGCTGAATTGTTACAATCCTAACGTTTTAGCTTTTATAATTACAACGTTGCTATGAGAACGACAAAAACTACTCTGGGATAAACAGGAAGAGAATGAGTTTTGCTGTGCATAGTACTTTTTAAAGAACCATAGAAAGAAATGTAATGTAGTGTAAGTTTAAGTAAGTTTAGTAGAAAGAAATGTAATATATGCTTAAGTCTCCTGAAAGAATGGCTGATATTTATCCAGTTACGGATGATAATGTAGCAAGTGAATTAATGAATTGCGATAGTACACGTTGCGCTATACTAGATGGGAAATTTTTTTAAATAATTTCTGTTGATAATAACGGTAAAGTTAAGGCTGCATGCCAAATATGTAAAAAAGATATACCATTATAAGTGGAACTTTTGAAGCAACAACTAACTTTAAAACACATTTAAAGGTAAGATTTTTAGTTTTCTACCGTTATACATTGATTGAAACATTTTTTTCTAGTTTCTTTTGTAATCGTTTTATCAAAGTTCGGGTATATATTTTAAGCTACCCGTTATATTCATTTAATTGAGAACTAATTTTATTACATAAATAGTTATATTTGTTGGCATAGAATTCAGATTTTCATTAATTGTATTTACGATTGAGTATATTAAATGTTGGATTTTTGGTTATAGACCTGCCCTTACTGGAGGGGAGGTACATGTTTATATAGCGTGATTTCGTAATTATATATTTTTTTTTTTACTCATTTCATGTTTTATTTTATAGTGTTTATAAAAAAAAAAAAAAAAAAATAGCACAGTGAATAAAATGGTGTCCGACCGAAACGAATATTTCTGTCCGAAACCGCAGTTTGATTCTTTTTTTTAGTTTAGATCGTAAACGAAAGTTTCTCAGATGAGAATTTTAATATCAATAAGAATATTAATTTGGTTAATTACAAAAACATCCCCCTTTAGAAGAATATTTATGATTTTGAATGTGCTGGTATGTGTATATATTTGTTTAGAATAAAATTAAAAAAAGATTAATGAAACATTATTTTGTACAGATTTATAAGCATAGAAATTTATACATTATTAATTGTGTAGTTATTTATGTATTCCAAGATTATTTATGTATCAGCCGAGATCAATGTTCATTGTACAGAGAGTTTCAAAATTTTTAACATTTGGCTTGCAAATTAATCCAAAAAAAAAAAAATTAATAAAGGATTCTTTAATATAATTAGTAGTGTATTCATACCTAAAGAAAATAAATAGCAATATTTAATTTGCAATCATTATTACAAGTATAGTATGCATATGTTTAAATGCAGTTTTACAATATAAATGATGGAGAGTACGTTATGAGTATTTAACACGTTGAGTGCCACGATGACTGACACTGTAGCTGAAAAATTTGCAATGTTTTAAGTAATTTTAAAAAAGTATAATCCTGTAATAAATAAAAGGTCAGTAAATTTTAAATAAATTTTCAGTAATTACATAAAACAATATATATATATATATATATATATATATCATCATCAACCGTTTTCAATCCACTGCTGGATGTAGGTCTCTCCCAGATTTTTCCAATGTTTCCTGTCTAGTGCTTTAGTCATCCAATTTACACCGGCTACTTTTCTGATTTCATCACTCCATCTTACTTGAGGTCATCTTCTTGGCCGTTTTACATCTCTGGGATACCACTGTAGGGTGTTTGTGCTCCATCTATTGTCTTGTCTTCTTGCGATGTGCCCAGCCCATTTCCATTTTAGCCGTTTAATTCTTTCAATGATGTCAAAAACTTTCGTCTGACTTCTTATCCAGGTTATTCTTTTTCTGTCTCTTCTAGTTATACCTAGCATACATCTTTCCATACTTCTCTGTGTTGTTTGTAATCTTTGTACCATCCGTTTTGTTAGCGTCCATGTTTCTGCTCCATAAGTTAGGACAGGCAAAACACATTGGTTAAATACCTTTCTTTTCAAGCACAGGGGCATGCTACTCTTCAGAATAATATTGTTCTTCCCAAAAGCACTCCATCCATTTCTTATTCTTCTATTGATTTCATTCATGATACTATTATCTGATGATATTTCCTGCCCAAGGTACACATAACTTTGCACATCTTTAATTTCAGTGTTGTTGTAGACGATTTTCTTTTTTGATGCAAATGAATTGAACATCACCTTAGTCTTTTCCAAGTTTATTTTTAATCCCGCATTAATGCTAGCTTCATATATATATATATACATATATATATAGTTTTATATCATATTTTAGACCGACAGACATCGGTGAATGACGCGTTTTAAACGGAAAGTTCAATGTCAGTGCCCGGTGACTGACGTGCCGCTTAACATGTTAAAGTAATTTTAATACAATGACTTATTCAAGATTGAAGGGTCTTTAAAACAGACCATGACGAAGAACGATGCATTGATGGAAGACATTTATTATTTACTAAACACTAAAAAAAAATTATTTGGTATCATGATACCCCAAACATCGTATTTCTACACATTATGATATTCCCAGGATTTAAACGAAAACATTTAACATGTTTATTTAATATTCCTTTTAAAATTATTTATTATTCATGGGCAGCATACTCATATTTGCGTTGTAGTGATTGAAGCATGAACGAATTATATGTATTTTTTAACCAACTTCCAACGAAGGAGATTATACAATTCTTTTATATATGTGTTTATGTATACATCCAAGAATAACTATTGAACTAACGCTTCGATTTTCAATCTCTCACTCTTTTTACTTTCCCCTATCTTTACAAGAAGAAAGTATTGGAATCGTGAAAAAATTCGACTTCAGGTTTTCGACGGATTTATATTTTTGAAGGTCCTGAACACCATTTGACTGTTTTTAGGAAATGTCCTATCTGTGAGTTTGTATGTGACACAAATTTTGTGAGCGCTCTATCTCAAGAACTAATGCACAGAGTTTAATAAAACTTTAGATTCAGTTAGATGTTGACATATGTTGTTGTATATTAGATTTTAGTGTAAATCTTCGAAGAGGTGGCGCTGCAATGTTGTATTTTTCACGATTTCTGCAAAAACTCTATCTCAAGAACTGATGCACGGATTGTCATCAAACATCAGATTCAGTTAGACGTTGACACAAGTTGTTGCTGATTAAGTTTTGGTGTAAATTGCACAACAGGTGGCGCTGCTATGCTATATTTTTCACAATTTCTGCAATAGTTCTATCTCAAGTACTAATGCACAGATTTTCATCGAACTTCAGATTCAGTTGGACGTTGATATAAGTTGTTACTAATTATGTGTTGGTGTAAATCGCCCAACAGGTGGCGCTTCTATGCTGCATTTTTCAGGATTTAATGGATTTTAGCAATAGTCATAGCTATAGTCATTACATATTTTATTTATTCATTTTTTATTTTATTATTATTATTTATTATTATTATTATTATTGGGGAAAGAGCGGAGTTCGACGAAAATTATTCATATAATGCGTCACAGTTATCAATATTAACGAATGTAATATTTTGAAACTTCTTGGAAAAAATGGTGCATCCTATAACTGTAATCCTCTTCCGATAAAAGAGGGAGAAGTAAGCTTTATGCGGGAATTCCATACCCATATCTCTCACGTATAATATGTTCCGTATAATAATACTCGTACTTACAAGTCATACAAGGACTGCAGTATCTCTATTCTAAAAAAAGTAACTACCGCTGTCACCGCCGCCGGTTTTGAATTTTTTGTGACCAGAGGTCTTTCTTCGTTAATATTAAAAAAAATAATGCATACAAAAATATGAAAATCGGTGGTTTTATACAGAAATGTTTGATAAACACGCTGATGCAGACAGTTTTCAAATCGAAGAATTATTTTAAGAGATATTTAATGCTAAAGTTGGACAAAATCGTTCCACTAAAAAAGTTTTATAGCAGCAAAAACTATACTTGGCAGTGTAATCATTTTTAGATCATTTTATGCGTTAGAATTTGCCGGAGTGCAGATTGCATAATTTTTTTTATTTTGACTCATTTTTTGAGATTTTATTTCTATTTTAAATTCAAATTTTCAGCATTTCTAGAGATATTTTTTACTTATTTTAGAAAATGGTATTAATTTAAACTGTTGCCAACTATATAAACAGCGCAAACAATAATGTTTGCTTCAAATTAAAAATTTATTTACACGTGACTATTATAAACAGAAAAAATCATTTGGAATTAGAATTTGATAGAGATACAAACACTGTATTTCTCATTGCCTCTTATCATCTCCTGTCATAAAACCTCATTTCACAAACTTCATTTTATTTTTAAGTTCATTGTCATTCATTTACTTTATTTACTTTTATTTATTTCTTAAATAATGGCAGTAATAAATATTTCTTAAACTTTTACTTACCCTCTCTATTGATTCTAGACAATATCCAGCTGTAATAAGTTTCCTGACCTTTTTAACATCCATAGTAATCCATACCATTTTGTCGTTTTTAATTTCATTTCATTACCGTACTTCACCGGCAAAAACTTTCTTTCGACTACGTTTCAACTTCCGTGACGATATTTCTCCCGCCAGATGGCGACTTAGAATATCGTTTTCAAATCGAATCTTGCTTTGCATCGATTCGATGCCGTTCTCTGATTGGTTCGTTCGTCTGAAACGACGTTTTCAATCCGATCGTTTTTATATAAATATACGATTCCAATCTTAATAATACGCTCTTTTATCTTCCTTTAATGGAAGAAGTATTTCAAGTTACTGAATGATGGCTGGACCACGTTCTGGAGTGTTGTGTTTAAGTTTTATCAGTGTAATTATGTTTTATCTTAAAGTCTAATACTGTGATATTTTCAAACAAAATGTCTGCTCTGAATTTGTGAAACATCGTCATCACGTTCTACAAAATGTCTGTTTAAAATTAATGCTGCTATTTATTACTAATGTCAAGTATGTGTTTGGAATCAAAAATAAACTGTCTTTATTTTATTTAATCTGCATATGTTTTTACTTTGCACTCACAAAGATCATAATACTTTTCTGCATCTCTACATATTCACTTCCAGGATAATCCTTTCCCAGCCAAAAGTTTCCACATGCGTTATCTGCTCCATTTAATTACATTTTAACGTGCATAATCATCTTATATTTTAAAGTGTTATGATTAAAGCACATTAAAGGGTTATGGTGGAAAGAAAAGGATAGCCTGAAGAAATTTGAAAAAGTGGACGTTTTCAGTCAAGTGAGCGATCTTTACGTTTTTGTTTACATTTTTAAGTTACAGTTTAATTACGAAATATGTTGGTTTTCAGTTATTATTTGCAATAATCAAGAATAATTATGCAGTTTTATGAAGGTTTAATTTAGTTTTACAAACAATTGGTTTATTTTCATGAACTTTTACTTTCCTAATTTACGAACTTTGCATTTTTGATTTTACCGACCTTTGATTCAGTTTCTTTTCAAAATAACTTTAATTTGCAGTTTTTATAGAAGATATCAAGAAGATTTATTTTAGTTTACTGAAATTTTGAGTTAATTTTGCTGACCTTTCACCTTTTAAAGCTGAACTTTAATTTTGGTTGCTGAACTCTGTATTATTTAACGAACAGTTTTGCCGATTTCCAAACTTTTTTTTCCGTTTTCATTATAATTCATTATGACAATAGACTATTATTTTTATGATTTGACATTATGAAACTTTTATGTTAGAATTAGTAATTTTTCCAAAAACAAGGGCTTGACAGAGGAAGAAGAGCTGATCATTAAGTGGGGGGCAGTTATACTGTGGTTACTAAAAATTTTTTTCTTATTAAATTTTGAAAATTTTTCCTCTTTTCCCAAAAATGGCCACTAATACAATTGATAAGCTGAGCTCCAGAAATTACTCCACATGGAACTGTGATATGAAATATCTACTACTTGAAAAGGGCCTATGGGAAATTGTTGAGAAAAAGCAGAATGTTCTTGAAGTAAAAGTACCACAGTCACTGCTGAAGACGTTGAAAAATTTAAAACCCGTGCAAATAAGGTTCTATCGCTGATTTACCTTAATATTGAACCTGAGTTCAAACGTTTAATAGCGGATTGTTCTGAACCAGTAGATGCATGGGAACGCCTTCATAAAAACTTTCATCCAGACTCCCGCACCCATCATATGACAGTCTTCAATAGTTTGATGGAGGAAAGGATACGACACGGCGAAACGATGAATTTATTTGCAACAAGGCTGAAGAAAATATTTATGGAAATTAAAAAAATTGATGAAAATTTTTCTGAGAATTATCTCAGCTATCAGTTTCTACGTTTTCTTCCATCAAAATATGATACATTAGTACAGCAAGTTTTAGCCAGGCCAGATGATAGTTTTAAATTTGATCTCATCGTTGACGAATTAGTAGCTGAAGAGACCCGTCAAAAATTACGTGACAAAGATGGTGCAACATATGTGAACATTTCCAATACCTATAAAACGGCTGAAAAGTGATCTTCTGTGAAACAAAATTCTACTTTTCGTAAAACTCCAAGGTAGAAGATGCTGGAGGTGCGGCAAATCAGGGCATCTACAAGTAAATTGCTATGCCAGAGTCCCAGGTAGCCCTCAGCGTTCAAGAAATGCTTCTCCTGTGCCTTATAAACGTCACAGATCTAGAGAAAGATCGGGTTCTCGCCATCGTCACCGGTATTGCTCATCAGAAAGACGCTGCACTGATTCATCTTCTGACCCATCCGACTCCTTTGCTGATTCCTGTGATGACTCTCCTGACATATCACCTGTTGCTCCCAGAGGATCCAGAAACCGGACTGAGATCATGTAATATTTTTCTTTGTCTTGGGGGGGCTTTTGGCACAGTGGAGCTGCACTGGGCCCCAATGATTCTGTCCCTCTCTTCTAATGCTGAGGGTAATCGAGATTACGTTGTAGAAGTTGCACCTGAGGTTATCCCAGGTCCTTCCAACGATTCTCAAGATTCCCCGCTTGGGAGGGGGGGGGGGGGGGGGCAGGGATTTGGAGTACAGATGCATTTTTTTTTAAAACCACTTTTCCGAAAGTTTCCTTGTTATTAAATGTTAATTGGGTTTCTGAGTTTGGAATGTTGGTGAGATGAGCTTCTTAAAATTAATTTTTCTGATGTAGTATTAATTTTGAGCTAAATATGTTTTAAGTTTAAGTATCTCATTCATATATAAATTTTTCATATAAATCGTACCTCATTAAATGCTATTATGGTGAATTAAATTGTAAAAATTGTTTTTTTTTTCAAGCTTTCTGTCGCTACACTGTACCTTCTGAAATTGTTATTCACAGGTGTTAAAGGATAAGTGTAGACGCTTGCTACTTAACTTTGTTAATTTGCCTATATACATTTTTTATATCATCAGCGTCACTTGATCATGCCATAAGTTTTAAAGAATTCTTTTTAAAGAGGTTTATTTTACATAATAGTTTTTAATATTTGAAAGACCTCCAATGTTGTGATTAACTGTGTTTATACATTGAAACTTATTTTATGCATATCATTAATTCTTGCTTTGTTCATCCTAGGCATCTAGAGCGCCATCCTTTTTATGTGGTTTAATTGATTCTGGTGCACCAGAAGACTGCGAGTTGTATGAATGAGCCCTTTATCCATTTATGAATACGTAAGCTAGTTAGTTTGTAAGAGCCGTTAGTTCCTGTCTTTCGAGCCTAGATGTCTGGAATATGAATCATCATTAACTGTTTAATATTCTACATAATTTTTTTTTTATATAATTGTAATAAAGAATTTTATTTAATGTAATATAGTGATCAAGCTATCATATTGAGCTGATGCTGACATTTCCAAATTGGAAATTGTTAGATTTTTGAATTGGTACGTATTCATCTTTTTCTTTTAATAACTGTGTGAGAATTTTGCATTAACATTGTTGGACCTTTTTAAACCTTCTGTCTGGATTACGTCGACCTATGGTCTTGGACTTAGAAGGTGTACCTGATAGCCAACAAGCTTTCATTAAATTGATCATTTTCTTTTATCCAGCAAATTCTCCATGCATTATACTACTTCATCTTTGAATTTAAATTTTTGAGATCATCAATTGTTAAACTTTTCTAGTTAAATTGTTAAAATTTGTTAAATTTTTCCTAGTTAATCTTTTTGAAGTATTTGAAACTTCTCTTTAAACTTGTTAATGAAGTTCAAACTTCACTTTTTCAACCATTTAGGTTGTTTCAATTTTTGAGGTTCAAAATTGAACCATTTTTCAAGTCCTCATATTGGGGGGGGGGGGATTTAAAATTTTTTTAGGTGTAATGTTTCAAGTTTGCACTTTAAAGTTAAAAATTTTCAAGTTTAAAAACCCTTCCAGTTTATTGTCAATAATTATTATCCAGTTTTCTTTATAGCTTTATGTTGTTAAACTTAAAATTTTGTGAATATGCTGTTTGGTGATAGTCTTTGGATTTTTTTTTTTTTTTTTTTTAAATCCTTCGTCTTTGAGTTTACTTGTTTTCACAAGTTATCTCTTCTTTCAGAGACAATGAGAGGAGTGGGGCATTTGATAGAGATACAAACACTGTATTTCTCATTGCCTCTTATCATCTCCTGTCATAAAACCTCATTTCACAAACTTCATTTTATTTTTAAGTTCATTGTCATTCATTTACTTTATTTACTTCTTAAATAATGGCAGTAATAAATATTTCTTAAACTTTTACTTACCCTCTCTATTGATTCTAGACAATATCCAGCTGTAATAAGTTTCCTGACCTTTTTAACATCCATAGTAATCCATACCATTTTGTCGTTTTTAATTTAATTTCATTACCGTACTTCACCGGCAAAAACTTTCTTTCGACTACGTTTCAACTTCCGTGACGATATTTCTCCCGCCAGATGGCGACTTAGAATATCGTTTTCAAATTGAATCTTGCTTTGCATCGATTCGATGCCGTTCTCCGATTGGTTCGTTCGTCTGAAACGACGTTTTCAATCCGATCGTTTTTATATAAATATACGATTCCAATCTTAATAATATGCTCTTTTATCTTCCTTTAATGGAAGAAGTATTTCAAGTTACTGAACGATGGCTGGACCACGTTCTGGAGTGTTGTGTTTAAGTTTTATCAGTGTAATTATGTTTTATCTTAAAGTCTAATGATATTGTCTATAAAGTCTGTGATATTTTCAAACAAAATGTCTGCTCTGAATTTGTGAAACATCGTCATCACGTTCTACAAAATGTCTGTTTAAAATGAATGCTGCTACTTATTACTAATGTCAAGTATGTGTTTGGAATCAAAAATAAACTGTCTTTATTTTATTTAATCTGCATATGTTTTTACTTTGCACTCACAAAGATCATAATACTTTTCTGCATCTCTACATATTCACTTCCAGGATAATCCTTTCCCAGCCAAAAGTTTCTACATGCGTTATCTGCTCCATTTAATTACATTTTAACGTGCATAATCATCTTATATTTTAAAGTGTTATGATTAAAGCACATTAGAATTAAATAATTATGTACAAAAAGCAGGAACTTATAATAAATTCATTAACATGCGTTAGAAGTCTTAAATAGGAGAAATTATGTCATATTTGCATCACATTATAATTATTACATAAAATGAACACGAAATAATATTGCAAAACCGTTTAAATTTAGAAATTGCGCTAGACATTTATTTGATATTTTGTGAGGATCTTTTCAACTATTTTTGTTAGGAAAGCGCAAATAATATTTCATTTCTAACAAAAGCATTTTCACGTGAATATTTAAAAGAGAAAAAATAGCTTGGTAAAAATTACGTCAGATAAGAACTTTCTTTTCGCTTTGTTAAAAAATACTAGGAGACAAAGACTCTGTTTACTTAATTCCTTTCATATTAGCTTATTTTGAAATGTTGTTACACGTGTCTACGTCATTAAGTTATTTTTATTTCGACGTTTTATTTGGTATTTTTATTAATGTTGTACTAATTTATTTGTTCTTTCGTTATTTAAAATTAAAATTGTCAATTTGTATAATTTGGCGAGTGGTTTGGCGATTTATATAATTTGGCGAAATTGGTCGACAGGATAATCAAGTAGTACCGCAGCAGATTTGGCGTTAAAATTCCCCAATCAAAGAGAAATGAATAGAAATTCGTTTATAGGGAGATTGCCACTGTTTTTTAAATTATAATTCAATCTTTCGAAATCTTTTTAAAAACCGATCAAATTAGTGTGAATTTAGAGTCTGCGGTGTCTGGATGGGGGTTGGCGAGCGTAGCTCGTAGGGGGCCGAGCCCCCTAGTGCTTAATAAAAAAATAAAGTCTAATTATAGAAAACGGGCAGTGTTCTTAACAGTGGTGGGACCGACAACTTACGGTCTACTACGGAATCTACTTTCACCGGCAGCACCCACTTCTAAAATGTTAACAGAATTAATTAGAGTGCTGAACGCACATTACGATCCTGTACCCTCTGAAATCGTCGAGCGATTTAAATTTAACAGCCACGTATGACGCGCCAATGAATCAGTGGCCGATTATATCGCGGAGCTCCGTAAATTGGCAAAGTACTGCAACTTTGGAGAGTCTCTGGATATGATGCTGCGCGATAGGATTGTTTGTGGGATACAGGACGAGGGTATACAAAGAAAATTATTGTCAGAAGCAAAATTAACCCTTACGCGTGCGTCCAAAATCGCCGTTGCTATGGAAGCTGCAGCAAGAGATGCTGTGAATTTAAAGATTACTGGTGTTCCGGAAATTTAAAAAATGCAGATTACGTCACAACGGCCGCGATAAAACGAGTCCGGCGCCAAATCAACATCGGGTGCAAGTTACCCGCGTGCAGGAAAACATTGTTTTCATTGCGGTGATCCAAAACACCAATCTTCAGAATGCAAGTACAGGAATACCACTTGTCATAGCTGTCGGAAGTTGGGCACCTTGCAAAGGTATGTTTATCCAAAAATAAGAGTAATTGTTATAAGCCTAAAGTAAACTTAGTGGAGGAACCTAAGAAAAGTTTAGAAAATAAAGAGTATTCCATGTTTCATTTAAATAATGATAAAGGACCATATCCCCAATTAAAATCACATGCAAAGTGCAGGGACAGCCTGTAATTTTTGAAATAGATTCTGGTGCGCCATTTTCCCTGATGCCAATAAACTCGTTCGAAAAAATTAGAAGGTTTTGCTCTCCTTTGGAGCACACAGAAATTAAATTACAATCCTATACTAATCATTCTATTAGTATTGTAGGAATGACAAATGTGGAAGTGGTATTCCAATCAAGAAGAGAACGTTTACCGTTGCTGGTGGTTTCGCAAGGCAACACGAATTTAGCTGGCCGTGACTGGATTATTCCGTTAAGCCTATTGAATGCATTTGACTCAAATATGAGCCACACCTTGCACAATGTGAATACTAGTCAATTGACTTTAGATGGGCTTTTAGAGGAATTCAAAGAAGTTTTTTCACCAGAATTGGGGTTAGTTAAAGGCATTAAAGCGCATCTTACCTGTAAGAAAGATGTAGTCCCAAAGTTTTTTAAAGTCATCCTGTCCCATACGTTTATAAAGAAAAAGTGGACAGGGAACTAGTCGCCTCGTTACAGAGGGTATTCTTGAGCCAGTAAAGACCTCCGACTGGGCAGCGCCAATTGTTCCAGTGCTTAAGCAAGATGGCAGAGTCAGAATTTGCGGGGATTTCAAGTTGACTGTGAATAAAACGACAGAGTTAGAGCAATATCCCCTCCCAAAAATTGAAGACCTGTTTGCTGAGATGTCTGGAGGAACAGCATTTACAAAGTTGGATCTGCGAGATGCATACTGTCAACTGGAATTAGATGAAGAGTCAAAACACCTGGTGGTGATAAACACACACAGAGGCTTGTTTCGTTACACTCGACTGGCTTTTGGCATTGCCTCTGCCCCTGCCATTTTTCAAAGGGAAATTGAGAAAATCTTGCAAGGTATAGTAGGAGCTTCAAAATATTTAGACGACTTGTTGGTGACTGGTAAAAATAAAGAAGAACACTCGCAGAAATTACAAGAAGTTCTCAGTCGCTTACAAGCAGCAGGTGTAAAATTGCATCCCGAGAAATGCGAGTTCCTGAAATCATCGGTGGAGTATTTAGGTCATCGCATAGACAAAGATGGGTTACACCCAGTGGAATCGAAGGTTAAAGCTGTTGCAGAGGCTCCTGAATCAACAAACGTAGATGAATTACGTTCATTTATTGGTTTGATAACCTATTATGCAAAATTTCTCCCAAATATGTCAACTTTGTTATCTCCCTTATACCAGTTATTAGAAAGCAAGCAGCCATGGAAATGGGATATACAGCAAAAGGAAGCTTTTAAAAAAGCTAAAGATGTACTCCAGAACTCTTCGTTGCTGGTACACTTTGACCAAGACAAGGAGGTAATTCTCGCTTGTGATGCAAGTGCCTATGGTCTCGGTGCTGTTCTGTCACATGCAACCTCTGATGGGGATAGACCAATCGCTTTCGCTTCTCGCTCCCTGACAAAAGCAGAGAAAAATTACAGTCACATCGAGAAAGACACTTTAGCCTTAGTTTTCGGTGTGACTCGTTTCAGAAACTATCTGCTAGGACGAAAATTTACTCTAGTCACTGACCATCGCCCATTAGTAAACTTGTTATCAGAAAACAAACCAGTGCCATCAGTTGCCGCAGCTCGAATCCAGCGATGAGCTTTGACTTTATCAGCATATGCTTATAATATTCAGTATCAGAAAGGGAAGTTGCACGGAAATGCTGATGCCTGCAGTAGACTTCCATTGAAATCTGAATTGGCAGATCCTCCAGTTCCAGTCGAATCTGTTTTACTGATCCGTCAATTAAATGATAGCCCATTGACGGCACATCTAATCCAAAGAGAGATAGATAAATGTCCTGCTCTGAGTCGTCTGAGAACATATATTCAAAATGGGTGGCCAAGAAAAGTAGCAGAAAATTTGCAAGCCTTTTGGCATATTAGGAATGAATTATCCGTAGAAGGAAATATCATTCTCAGAGGTTCCCGTGTTTTGTCCCAGGAAGATTTCGTGAATTCGTTTTGAATGAACTTCACAGTGCCCACCAAGGTATTTCCGCAATTAAATCTCTGGCTCGCTTCCATGTCTGGTGGCCTGGTATTGATCGAGACTTGGAGACAAAAGTACAAAGCTGTCTTGACTGCCAAGAAAATGCCACGGCTCCCCCTTCTACTCAAATCTCTTGGCTCATACCTGACAAACCATGGGAAAGAGTACACATCGACCACGCAGGTCCTGTGGAAGGTCATTGGCTATTAATTGTGATTGATGCTAAAACAAAGTGGCTGGAAGTGATCCCGGTTCCTAACACAACTGCAGTGTCAACCATCACAACTCTGCGAAATCTTTTTGCCCGCTTCGGGTTACCACAGAGTGTGGTGAGTGATAACGGACCTGGGTTCCGCAGTGATAAATTCACTTATTTTTTGAAGAAAAATGGCATTGCACCTATAAAAACAGCACCGTACCACCCGAATTCAAACAGTTTAGCAGAACGAGCAGTACGCACCGTAAAATCTGCGTAGAAGAAAAATAAGGAAGGAACTTTCACGGAGAGACTGGCTAGGTTTCTTCTAAACTTCAGAAACACACCGTCAGCATCAACAGGTATATCACCAGCTGTTGCAATGTTTGGGCGTCTTCTTCGCATGCGTTTAGATCTTATCCGCAATGCTGGGACTAGAATTCCTGAGAAGGAAGAAACTCTGATTAAATTCACAGAAGGCACTCCAGTCTGGGTGTGCTCATTTAGCCGCGGCCCATCATGGGTCGCAGGAACTGTCATATGCCCGATGGGCAATTCAATGTGCAAAATCAAGACTACGTGGGGTATTTGGTCACGCCATATTAACCAAGTCCGCTACAGACATGTGTGTGAAAGTCCTCCAGTTCTGGGTGTGTCAGCACCTTCTCCTCCAGCCCCAAATGTGTCTGATTCTTCTACTTCACAACCTGGAGGTGAGGTGGATTTACCACCTGCTGATGTTAATACAGATTCCCCAGCTGATCAGGGTACAACCACCCCGGTACCTCCAGTACTGTCTCCCCAGGTAAGTGTCCTAGACATAGGCAACAGTTCGCAGGCAGACCCCCTGGCGCTCTCGCCACAAGTAGTGAGACAGAATGCAGGCATTCCTCAACTAAGACGCTCAGCTTGTCCAAAGACAAAACCTTCACGACTGCAATATTAGACTCTAGTGCTCTAGAACTGTTTATCCATGATTTTGAACTATGTCAAGGACTGAATTTATTATTTATTTGAACTGTTGCATGTCTACAGAACTTTTATGTTTTTTCTGTGTATCTTTCTTTAAGAAGGAAGGGAATGTTATAATCTGTTCTGTCTGATACTAGATGGCGCCATCAGCGCATGTAAAACGTACCTGGCTGAGAGCGGCATTTTTGGAGTCAGTTGCTTGCGAGCCGCGATGTAAGATGGTCGGATCTTGGATCCGCATGTAATAAATATTAATCTAGTTGCATCCCGCGTAATTATGCTTTTATTACTTTAATCACACTCGGCAGTTACTTCAATTTAGTTAATTTTAAAACTTTGTTTTAAAGAATGTGCTTTGTTTTTTTTGCAAATATATATAAGAGGTCTACACGGTCCGAAATTATTGGGTTTGGTCCAAGCCGTAGAAAGATATTTTTAGCCCGGCCCATTCCTATTAAAAATATATATATATTAACCTGGCCCGGTATAAAAATTAAAGATTCGACATGTAGAAAAAACTTATTAACACAGTTGGATATAAAAAGTAAAATCACGGAATTAGTCCGGCCCGATATAAAAGTTAAAAGTTCGGCCTGGCCCTGCTCATACAAAAACTCGATTAGCCCGGACCAACTAATTTCTAGAAAACTTAAGTTTTTGTGGCGATATGGATAAAAATCGTCTTGTACGAGGAATTCTGACCAAAAATACTTATTTCAGCTTCTTTTCATGTTTATAGACTTCCTTTAAATGCATTTATTTTTAAAATTAATCTTTATTTTTATCCAAATGTTTTAATTATAATTAATATCATTAATCTCTATTCCATGCCTTGGAAACAATCTGAAAAATGCTATACAGTAGAATCTTCTAAGACGGATTCGCACAGGATAGGAGAAAAAAATCCATTATAGATAGGTTCCCTTCTTAGCAGGTACATAGTTTGCTCTAAATGTATTATGTTCTTTTCGCCTGTTATTAAATTGATTTTGCATGACTCAAAACATTTGCCGTTTAAGACAGGATTTATAGACAGATTCATTTTCAGAGTTTCTTTTACTGTGCTTTAATTTTATTGCCCATAAATATATTTACTATTCTTTAAAAAAAATAAAATTAAAATTTTTAATTTTAAAATCATAGCAACTTAAAAATGCATACGTTATTTGGAAACAATTGTTGGGTCGGGCCAAATTTTACTGATTTTTGCAACAGCCAAGCCGGGACGGGGTTGGCCAGTGATTTTGATAAGGGCTGGGTGGGGACCAATGCTAAAATTTTTGGCTTCTGCAAAGGTCTAGTTCAAATCCAGTACCGGTCCGGTATGGAAGGAATAAATGAGGCCCAGCCCGAGTCTGCAGAAAAAGTAAAGCCCGGAACACGAAAGAGTGATGACGAGGCCCATCTGAGCATATCCTTCAGAAAAAAAATAAACCCAATACCCGGGCCGGACCATACCGGAATGACTGAAGAGCAGGTCCGGTCCGGCCCGAATGTCTTTAATAAAAATTGGCCCTAAACCAGACAGCTGACGGTGCTGGGCACGCTCCGTGTAAATCTCTAATCTTATACACAAACTTTTCCAAAATTTCAGATGTATTTTGTATTTTAAATGTATTTTGAAAATACATGTATTTTGTATTTGGAATATTTTTAATCCGACAAGTATTTTGTATTTTGTATTTTAGGTTCAAAAACTAATGTATTTTGTATCGAAAATGATTTTTCGATGTATTTTGCCCAACTCTGCATGGGACACATGTGTAATGTACTGAAAAACATACCTTGTATATTCAATCTGGTGTATTTATTTTCATAATATGTATAATAGCAAAATTTTATCCCAAAAAAACAAATAAACAGTTGAGTAATAATGAAAATAATAAAAAGATATATTTTTGTTTTCTTGGTATCTAATTTTCTTTTTATTTGTGATATATTTGATCTCACAATGAAACAATTTGCTTAAAGATTAACTGACTTACTGTGATTTTGTATTATTATAAACCTTACAGATTAATCCCCCAGCTTAAAAAGAAATAATGAGCTTAAAAAAATATCTAAAATTTATCGTCTCTAGATTTATGGTATTTGCTGTATTCTTTTATTATGGTTTCTTTATAAATAAAAATTTAAATGCAAATTTTGCTTACTTTATTGGTTAATATTATTTCTTATGACAGTAGGTATAGGATAGTATTGTTGGGTGGCAGTTAAATTTTAGTTTGCTGCAGACTGACACAGAAAATTCTGCTTCTGGGATTATAAGTGTTTTATATTTTTAATGAATCAACATCCAAAAATAAAAGCAATATACTAAACACAGCATCAGAATTAAAGTAAAACAAATAAATAAAACTACTAGTTCCAGACAGTGATGTGGGATGGATAAAGGCTCGGTGAGTAGATATTCACTTTTGGAATATATAACAGGATATTTAACCAAGCTTGGGGTAAATGTCCAAAAATTAGGTATTTTCATATTTCACTGTAAAAAATAATAATCCTGGAAAATGTCTGGTAATTGCATAGGAACATGGAACATTATGTGAACATCCCTTCAAAATGAATTCAAATGAAATTCAAATTATTTTACATATTTAAATTTCACATTTGTACCATAAATAACAGTTTCGTACAGAATATTTTCAACCTTAAATCATATGGTCAAAAAAGAATTTCATTTTGTTGATTCTAGCTATCAAAAGTAGAATTTTGTTTCTTTAGAATTTTAGACATCTACCGTCTCTATACTATAAAGGACAAACGTGTCCATGCGTAACGATAACGTCATTTTGAAAATAATTTTCCAGCATGAATTTCTGTTTTTTTTTTTTTTTTAATCAATTTATATCAAGTGCAGACAATAACGAAATATAAATCCGTTTGCACTTACAGTAACATAAATAGGTCTTAATAAATAACTCGATATGAGTTGATAAATAAATAAAACACAAATTTAAAACATGGAAAGGAATAAACCACCAAAATTATGAGAATCAAAATTGCTGCTGTAAATAGTGACCTTTGGTGATTGCTTTGACTATTAATTTCTAACACCAGGCCACTATCAGAGTATCGCTTTTAATAAATTTCAAAACTATTTGAATACCTTATTGATAGTTTTCATATAAAAAGTATTTATGGTGTTAACAGGGGAAAAAATTAAATGTAAAAAATCTGTTAGTTTTCAATAATAATTATAAAAAAATGTATTTCATTTATATCCAGTAACCTGGGAAGGCCAGGTTGAATCACCTAGTATTTATAAAATCTTAATGAAATGAATTTGTGAAAAGATTTTATGAAACTAATTTGTATATGTGAAATAATAATTTTCTAAGTTTGAATGCAAAACAGTTAAAGCTTCCTCCTTGGATTCCTTTTTAATTTTAATGAAAAAGTGACATTCACCTATTTCTCACTCTCATCCACATGAATAAAACAATTCTGTTGAAACTATTATAGAAATGTCATTAAAATTTTAAAACTTAGTTATCTAAAATCTTGTTAAATATATGTGGATATAATTACATTGCACACAAAAATTCTTTTAAATGTTTCTATGCATATGATGTCAATCCATTTTGTTTACATGGAAAAATTCCTATATATACCTTATCTTCAATTATTTATTTTTTCAAAACATAAATTTTAATTATTTTTTAAAAGAAATATTTTTTTAAACATAAAATGGGCACACCCTTGTCTGACGAACGGCAGAATACAATACAAAGCAAAGGTGAAAGATAATTACAATATTAATATAATTGTCAAGTACATGTAGCATCATGGGCCTATAAGTACAAGACAGTAGATTCAAATTTTATGTTAGGTTACTTATGATAATGTTAAATAAAAAATGTTAGGTTCTCTCAGTTGGAGAAATTAACATAAGAAATATAGAGCCAGGCAATGATAAAACTTATAAGATAGTTGATAATTTGTTGAAGCATGAACTCAATTACAAAATGAATTACAACTGAAGACTTCTGCCATCTACAAAAGGAGGAGATATATCTCATAAAACCTTGACAAAATATTGTGACATTAATAACAATTCTTGAAATATGATAATTTTTATCCTCCCCTCCACCTCTCCTTTATCCTTCATAAGTTTTTAAAGACATATCATTGATAAAAAGAGCAAATAGTTAAATAATATACCCATTCAATATATATATATATATATATATATGTATGTATATATATATATCATGAAACCGTTCTTTTTTATAAACAATAGGCATGCTTGCCATTTTATAACCTTTTAAGAAATAATACCTTTTATTGAATATATGCGTGTAATAATACATTTAACAAGTTTTTGACGAAAATTCTAAAAAAGTTTGTAAATGTATTACAGGAAGACTGAAAAATATTTAGAGGAAAGCATAGCTTTCTACAAGAAACTAACTTTTCTTAGAAAGTGGTATGTAAAATTTTCAATACTGTCAAGATTTTTTAAAAACAAATAATGAACTTACCTGGGACTTCCTGATTCATCATAATTTTTAAAAGCTTCAAAAAAGTCTGTGTGTGCCTTTTCATACTCTCCTTCACGAAGATGCATTTTACCCCCACATTCTGAAAACATTGCACAAGAAATTAATCAGCTGAATTTCAATAAGAATTAAAAACAACAGAATATAACATCAAAATGCTTGTAAGATAAGAAAAAAGAAAAGTCTCTTAACAAATAAGGATAAGGAATTAACTGCTATCAAAAGAGAAAATTTATTTTTTTATTTTTGCTAATTGACACTTTTGCATACAGTAGCAAAATCTTGAGCATTAAGGTAAGGCCTTTCTCTTATGTTTTAACCTCGTATGTGGGTGTATTTTAAAACAACTCAGGGTTGAATTCAGATATTTTTCTTCGGGAGGAATTTCAGAGCTCTGGGAGATAGGGGGGGGAAGGATTTGCACATTTAGACAATTACCAAACAAAAAAATCTCAAGATTTGCTGGGTATGAGGGGACATTTTGATGCTTCAGAAAAAGTTCTCCCAAGGTACATCTTGGAATAATTACTGAATATATACACAATTTTTATTTTTTTTATTACATATCGCTCACCTACAAGAAAAGTGACACATCTCGGCAAAAGTAAATTTCACAGGAGAGGCAAAAGAAAATTTGCATGATTTTACTGTAACAGGAAATTATAACACTTAGCTCTCTCTCACACAGGAATAAAAACATGCATAAAAGAATAAAACCCTTAAGAATGAATACATAGGATGAGGTTTGGAGGGTTGGGTAATTTTACATCGCCACACAATCCACCCTCATCTGTTTAACAAATAAAAATACAGTAGACTCCCTCAAATCCGCAACCCTAAAATCTGCAAATGCCTAAAATCCACACATCTTTACAGATGTAAACAATGAAACTTTCATCTCAGATGTAGAGGCAAAATTACAGAATTTTTTAGTTTTCTTTCATCATATGAATTTTTATATGTAATTCTTCAGAATATGACTGAACTCGTGGTTTTCCATGAAAGGAGCATAATTTTTTTTTTTTTTTAAATCAAGATATTGGCTGATATCACTGGTAATCACAATCTTTTTACAAAATATATTTATGTATTAATCAAGCTTTTTTGGTTATTACGATGATTTTAATGTGTACTTTTCATAAGGAAAGTTTCATTGAATAATTCAAGGAAAATGTATCTCATCTTTTTTATGCATAATCAAATATACATTATTAATTATTTACCTGACCTTTACTTTTAATATTTTAATCATTTTTTAAATTATCTTACATTTTATTATTTTAGTTTATTATTTAACTTAATTATTTTAATACTTTACTGTATTGTAAGCATTTATTATAATTTTGATTGCATTATTACATTCAAATTACTGTTTAAAAAATGTAAACAAAGCAATGACCAGAAATCCACAAAATTCTAAAATCCGCACAACCTCTGGTCCTAAGCTGTGCGGATTTGAGGGAGTCTACTGTATAGTGTAAAAAAGTTATTTTCCGTATAATTAGGCTTATGAAACTCTGTGTAGCAAGACATACCGTGGTATGACAGACCTATTAGTAGAACAAAATGCAAAATGAATTTTTGCGAGATGTGTCACTTTTCTTTCAGGTGAGTGATATATATATCATACGAAGTTCAATAATACTTATGAAATACAGCGACAGGTTGCTGGAAATTTTTCTTTCTGAAATGTTCAGTTGGAAAAGTTATCTTTGATAAATTTGCTTCTGTTCTGCACAAGAGAAGATTTTCTCAAAGAATTTTTTTCTCTTGGATCAAAACTAAAACATAAGGGAAAAAAAGTTTCTACTTTGTGCTAACATATCCAAAATTTAAGTTATCACAAAAAACTATTTTTTAACTTTTAATAACAACTTTTTATTGGTCATAAATGCCATAGGAGGTTCATTTTGTAATTTTGTTATAAATGAGTTATTTTTAAAAATGTAACATTGTGTTTTTTAAAATCTATTAAGTGCAAAATGTGTTTTTTATCCATTTAAGAATAACCGATGCATGAAAGGATTAAACAAGCCAAGCAATATATAAACAAGAAAGACAAATCATGTGTTATGCATAAGTTATGAAACACTTTTTAGCATTTTCAGATTACTGTAATGAAATTTCACCATTTAAAATGGTAAAAGAAGACATCTAATTAAACAATTTAGAAAACATACATCAGTTGAAACCCCAATTCCAGCAATTAAAACCCATAGTCAGTAATACACACTGCATGGTTTTCTAAAATTTAATTCAGCTAGAAAATGTATAACACACTTGAAAATTTACTTTCAGGAAATACTGCTTATAGTAGTCAACTTGAAATTCTTTAGCAGCCCTATGCATTATCTACAGATTTATATAATACACCACACATTAAGCTAAAATTTAATTAACCTTAAAAATGCATTACATAACGAAAAAGGCACAAACAAATAAATATGCGCTTCTAGTAATTATTATTCATAAATGCAAAAGATCCAACATTTTATGCAGTCCTGTACATATCAATTTATTTATATTCTATAAACATATCTTAGTATACTAAATATAGTTGAGCTGGTAAATGCATAACACAATTAGAAACACCTTTAAGCAATCCACGTCAACAGATAATGCCTACGAATTATTTTGTGCTGTCCGTGTATAAGCTATAGAACTTATACACATCAATTAATATACTAGAATTTGGTTAAGCTTAAAAATGCATACTACATTTTAAAAAGTACTTCCAATGATTATTCCACTGATTTTCCCCCATCTCAAGTATTTTAGCCAAATTCAATCAAATTACGTCCATTTGAAGAAAGAATTTTGGCAGACAGCGTTTTAACTCCGTCTGTATGGTATTGTTATGTGGACGACATTTTCATAGTATGGGATCATGGCTTATCTGAATTGAACGCATTTCTTAACAAAATAAATAATATGGACCCTAACATAAAATTTACCATCGAAATAGAAAATAATAACGAGTTATCATTTCTTGACGTAATGCTAATTAAAGATTTATCAAACTTAACAATTGAGTGCACAGTCTACAGAAAAGTAAATAAGTCTAACAGCACCATTCCTTTTGAAAGTACACCACCTTTTAACTACAAACTTGCTCCGTTCAACTTTTATGTAAGACGAGCTTTTAGTGTTTGCTCTATTAATCACATTGAAAATGAATTAAATACCATTAGAAACATTGCAGTTGAGAATGGTTTCCCAATACGCATTATTGATAAGCTAATCAACTCACAGAAGAACCATATGAAAATACAAAAAACTCCATGGAGTAATATGAGATATTGCAAGATGAAGTACGTACCAGGACTTTTTGAAAAACTCAGACATGCACTTTTTCGCTTTGACGTAAACTTAATCTCCGCTCCTCCAGCAAAACTGAAAAATCTAATTAGTGCCAAAATAGACCCGATCCCGGAAGATGAAGTTTCTGGAGTATATATAATTCCACTGAAAACAGAAAATATTTATCTCGAATACATAGGAATGACTTCACGTAAACTTAAAGTCCATATTAAAGAACATTTGAGAGATTTAAAGTAAAACCGATCTACAACAGCCCTGTCAAGACTTAACCAGAAGCAGAATATACATGTTAATTTCGAAGACGCAAAAATTATATATCCCTCAAAGAATTATCATGATTTAATCATCCGCGAATCAATAGAAATTATTACTAAAGAAAATACTGTTTGCAATGACGTTTTATCCTACAACATACCCAGAATTTGCTCAGTTTGCTTAAATAATCATAAAACGAGTAATATTCCACTTCCCTATATCCATGTTTTATTTATTAATGTTTTCCGGATCTAAAAATTAACTTCCACTTTCACTCCTTTCGTCACCATCTACGTGAATTTTGAAAATTAGACGTCAATAACAATTGTATTTCTTATATTCCTCTGACAAAGACTATGTTTTCTATAGTTGAAAGTAATAAGGTATTAAAATAATTTAACATCTTTTTAGTATTCTGTCATCTTTTAAGTAGTTTTGCACATAGTGTAAGTTTAACAGTATATATCATTCCAAGCTGAACTTTAATTTTCATTTGTAACTCGAACAATAATGAAGCATTGCAATGATATTTTCAAAAGACTTACTTTTGTTTTCCATGCAATTTGATAACCTGGTAAAAAGTTCTGGAAATTTCCACTATTTACATTCAAACAAGATAGCTAGTTACATTATTTGGAATGCGACTGACAGTATATACTGTTTCAATGACAAAATTCAGTATACTTCCAATAATGACATCACATTTCATATAAAGTAAAGCTATCAAATTCAAATCTTGCTAAAATATCTTCATTATTCTTTTGTGAATGAAAATTTGGGTTCAGCTAGTAGTTAAACACCTTGTATTTTTGATTGAATAAGTGCATTGATGCTGGTTTTCTTCTATAACATTTTTTTTTTTTTTTGCCTTAACCACATTATCCATCCTGAAAGTTTGTTCAAAAAATTTAAAACACCTTGCATATTTCAAATCCTTGAAAATCAATCCAACCACTGCTCGCTGGCTCATTTGCAAACTATTTTCTTACAGTTAGTCATGATTAGCTTAAGAAAAATGGGCAGGAGAAATGGTTCATAAAAATAATAACTAATTACAAAAAAAAAAAAAAAAAAGAAAGAAAGATTTTAAAATATTTGCTTTAAAAACACCAGAAAATGTTACTCATTTACTAGCTGACCCACCCGACATTCCTTGAGCCTGTGATAATAATCTACAATCAATATTGGATGAATTTATATATTTAAATATATATGAAACACAAATTTAACAGATAAGTCATTGAACTATGTGCTTAAACACGGGAGTAATACCTAAAATCAATATTGGATGAATTTAAAAATATATGAAACACAAATTTAACAGATAAGTCATCGAACTATGTGCTTAAAACACTGGAGTAATCAGAATAAAAAAGTTTGCTGTATGTAGCAAAAACTTTGGTGGCTTCTTCTGCTAATAACCTTTGGCATGCAGCTAATAAGAAATTATCGCTTTTAATAAATTTCAAAACTTTATTTGAATATATAATTGATGCCTTTATATATATATATCTTTATATATCTAAGTCTTTGCATTTTGGTGTTAGTGATCGGCAACTAAAAAAATATATATTAAATGTAAGAAAGACTTTTCAATAAAAAATGGTTTTCATCTAACAGGTATCCCAAAAATGATCGGGCTATTTGAAAATTTCTATTAGTTTATTCGTATTATTTTTATATGAGTCCAAACACGTCAAATTTGACAAATGAAAATATTTAAAAGAACCGATTGACAAAATTTATAAAAAAATTAACAAAAATAATTACAATAATTAATCAATATTATATTGGCTAGTTCTTAAAATAAAAATCATTTTTAACTAAAGTTTAATTTAAAACTTTTCAAATTATTGAAAAATCAACTTTATTCCTATACGTAATCAGTAACATACAATTAAGGAAATGAAATTATGAAGTTATTAATTGAGGCTTTGATCTTTGGGTATTACTTAATTGAAAAATCAACAAAAATTGTGCCATAACGACACAATTTAAATTTTTGTTTTCAATGAAATCTACCGTATATACCAGACCTGCCAACCTTTGAAAATGAGAAATCGTAGCACACAAAATTTAAATTAATCTGGAGGTTGGTTGGTTGGTTTTTCGTGTTACACAGCCATCTTTTGACATTCGTAAAAAGGAATTAGGTTTCAGTCTTTCAAATCAATATAGTAAATTTTTTCCTTTGAAATTTTTTATACGATTTTTAGAATTTCTTTTTGTTTCGCAGCGTTTTTTTTTTTTTTTTTTTTTTTTTTTTTTACATTTGTAAAAGGAGCCTGGTTCCAATTTTTTAGCCCAGTGCAATAAATTTTGACGAAATTCAGGATTTTTTTCCTGCCATCATTTCAGGATATTCACAATTTTTCCGAATCATAATTCACATTTTTCTATCACGATTCTTGTTGAAATCCGCACTTTTTACCATGAACTTTTGACGAAATTCGCATTTTTTACCACGATCCTTTGTCGAATTTTGAGTTTCTTTCCATTATCTTTTGACGAAATTAGTGTTTTCTTTCTGCGATCTTTCGGTGAAAATGTGTTTTCTTACTGATCTTTCGATGAAATTTGAATTTTCTAACTGATACGAAATTCGCGTTTTCTTTCTGCAATATTTTGACAAAATTCACGTTTTTACCACGATCCTTTGACAAAATTTATTTTTTTCTGTGACCAATTGACGAAATTGATTTTTTTTACATGGTTATTTGTCGAAATTAACAATAGTTTAGTGGGGGGGGGGCTCCCCGGGCCACCCACTGAAATCAACACTGCGTTTTTACCACGATCCTTTGATGAAATTTATTTTCTTCTGCGACCAATTGACGAAATTGATTTTTTTATACTGTCATTTGTCGAAATTCGCGGTAGTTTATCGCAAATCGTGCTACTTTGCACACTATTTCAAACCTTGCCCATCAAAGAGCCCCCCATCCCCCCCTCCTATCCAGAAATTCTTAAAATGGCACCTTGTTTCTAAGGAAGCAAATTCCTGTATAAATATTTACAGAAACACAATTCACTTGTGGTTAATATAGATAAAGAGAGTGTTTTATGTTAAGAAGTTTGTTTCGCAGCCAGATTTTTTTTTTTTCCATGAGTATTTTTTATGTCCGAATTCTCAGACTCTCTAATGGCCAATTTTTTAAAACTTTCGGAAATGAATACTTTGAAATTTTGGAAATTTCGCAACAGAATCACTCCTGAAAAATATGCTGTGCGGGATAAAAATCGCAACTAGAAACAAAAAATGCATTTGTGCTTTTTTGCAAAAAATCGTAGTTTAAGACCGATTTTCGTAGCATCGTAGTTTATAGGCCCAAATCGTAGCAACTACGATTTTTTCGTAGCAGTTGGCAGGTCTGGTATATACTTGCGTATAAGTCGAGGACTTTCTGACAATTTTTGGTAAGCAAATTTGGGGGGTGGGGGGTGGGTCGACTTATACGCGAGTCAGTTTAAAAAACAAAAACTTCGAATACTGCAAAATTATGGCTTTTTATGTGTATGAATAAAAAAATGATATATAAAATATGCAAATAATAATAATTTAACATTTAAAAAATTTAAATGATTTGTTTTTGTTTACTTACTACCTTTTCGCATTGGCAAGTGAAATCTTTGGTTTGATTTTGAGCAAAATTGAAGGAAAAAGTTAGGGGGTCGACTGATATGCAGGTTTTTGATTTTTTCCAGAATTTGCATTCAAAAGTTAGGGGGTCGACTTATACGCAAGTATATACGGTAAAAATAACATCTTTTTCACCGTCACAAAATTTACATGCATACTTTTTATATTCATATTCTCTAATTTAAAAATAGTTTAATGTGCAATAGATAATTAATAAATATATTCCCAAACTTGATGTCATGTTTGTCACGTACAATTTTGCATATAAACATTCACACTCTTTACTTGAGGTTCTAATCTGAGTGCAGGCAAAATCCAGAAATTTACTTTTACACGCATCTGTAGACCCAGCTTTATGAGTAAAAATCCATTTTAAATCTTGACGTCCTTTTACATTCAAAAGTTTTAAAAAAATTATTTTTTATTGTAATATGAAAATAGCATTGGAATGATATGGTAGTTCCCATTGTTTCTCTCCTCTCTTCAACAATGGAAGTAACCTGATTGCCATCAATGTGAAAAAAATTCATAAAGGACTTTTAAAATTAAAATATAAAAATGGGAATATTTTATAAAATAGAGGGTAGGCAGATATACAAATAAAGTATTTTCATTTAATAAATTATCAAAATTGGCTCAGCAGAAAGCTCAAGCCAGGTGACTAAAAAAAACAGCCTTGTCTTTTAAATATATAGATTAATCCCTCACTGAAATTTTACTGTTTTCCCAAGCACAGTACAGCAAATCGTGAATTTCTATTGCTTCTCGTTTTTCTTTAAATTTATTTTTCAAATTTAACAGTCATTTTTGGGACACCCGGCGTGTCCTGTACATCAGACAGTATGTTCTGTAACCGGGTTGAATCTTCTAGTTTATTATAAAAAGGATAATAGAATTAAAATAATAAAAGTACATCAAAGCTACTGACCTCTTATGACACCCATGATTAATGGATGAGGTATTGCAGATTTTATGTGAAGGGACTGCTCATATAGTTTCTGAAATTAAATAAATAAATTAGATTTAAAATCCAGAGAAAATCATTTGAAGTTCTTTTAGTAAAATGATAATTACATTACATAAGAAACTGTACTTCTCAAAAGAGGGATATTAGATAATTGAAAAAAAAATTAAGTACCAGATTGCAAAAACATAAAATGTATATATACACTTTTTAAAAGGACACATGAACAAAAGAGTTACAAAGGGTATTATGTGCACAAAAAGTACTATCTTACACATTCTGCTTAATCAGAAAACCCCTTTAAAAAAAATTTATGCATTTTTTGTTATAAAGTAAAAATTGTCTATACACTAACAAATATCATGCCTGAAAATTAAAAGTAGGCAGAAATAAACAAAGATATTTTACATCTACTTAAGTACATATCTACTTGTTATTGATGATTTAAATTTGAAAAAAATTATCCATGTTTTATTTAAAATCATTTTTTCTGCTTCATGTTTCATAAAAACATACTGAGAATATTGATAATTTACAGGTGTGCATTATTTGCCAAGTATAAAAATGAAACATAAAAAGTGGGGAAGGATTGTACTTTGTGCCAATATATTAAGAAAAAGAAACAACGTATAAAGGCACAAATAAAATGTGTTTAAAAGCATACAGCTGTTTCAAAACCTCTAAGGTTTCCTCATCAGTGCTTAAAATAAAAGATATTTTTTATTATATTGCTTTTATTTTAAGCACTGATGAGGAAACCTTAGAGGTTTTGAAACGGCTGTATGCTTTTAAACACATTTTATTTGTGCCTTTATATGTTGTTTCTTTTTCTTAATATAAAAATGAAAGCCTGATAATTAAGCAGAAATATAGAGGTTTCTATGTTGATGGACAAGAGAAGATGATATGATAATTTAAGATTCTAACAGCTTTGTGGGGATTCAAGCAAATAGGCTTGGCAGTAGCATATGTTCTCACTTTGAATTTGCTTATTTTCTTTATTTTGTACAAGTTATTACACTTTTTAATGCTCTTTGTTTTTTCATGCTACATATCTTAAAGATTTCTTAAAAAGAAGTGGGAAAAAAGGTGCAAGTAACATATTAAATATACCTAAAAATAGTGTCTCAAATAATAGATGCACATTATGTGCCGAAGTGTTGTTTTGTTACACCATCAGAATATACAGTGATTCTGATTATTATTTTTTTTTTTTGTTAAGAAATAATATTCAATGTAATTAACAGAATAAACACTTTCTTTTAAATTAACAGACAACACTTGAATCCAAACATAAATGTTGGCATGAATTCTAAATACTAATAGAAATGATAAAGTATAATAAAAGTACATTTTAGCTGCAACAACATTGAATGAAAGATTTTTTTGGTATTTTTGAAACCAGTACAGTAATTCTAAATGAACAGTACTACTATTATTTTTAACTTTTTGAAATATTTATTTTCTTGTCATTCTCTTTATTTGCCATATAGTATTTATAAGAAAACCAGAGAATACAACCCGAGCTTTATAAATTACAAAACACAAGTGAATTTTTTTTTTTTTTTTTTTTTTACTTTATACAATTTATATATATTTTTAGATTGCTAACATCAAAATACATTATGAAAAACCATGTTCACTTGGAGTAGCACTGATAGGAATTACAAATGTAGACTATCAGTTTCATAACATTCAAGAAGTATTCTTAATCTTCCCTGGCAGTTATTTTAGAAAATAATGATTAAAAAAAAAATATTTTCCATAAAATAATTCACATACATTTTAATCTTCATTCCACTATATCTCCTTTTCCCATGTCTAAAATTTTGTTCAGGGACTGGAAACAACAATACAACTTCCTTGCTTCCTCACACCCACTAGTTGTAAACATTTAAATGTGGCAAACAGTTTATATTTTACAACTCCCAGATATTTTAAAACTTAATCTTTGAATAGGTCACTCACCACAGTGGTTGGTTTGAGTAAAAATTTACTAGCCATGGCTAAATTTCTACTCCCCATTTGTGGAAAAAAAAATCCTTGAGTAATTTTCCAAAATTAATTATGTTTCAACAATCAGCAATGAAGCATAACAAATAGTAGTAATTGCTGACTAACTTGAGCAATTTTTTTAAGTAATTTTTTTTATGGGTCATTCCATGAGAAACAAACAACATATCCTGTATGTGACGCTTACATAAATACCTATATTTATTAAGTTGTTAAGTATAAACTATACATTAAAATTAACAAAAATAAAAAGCTATATTTTCATATAAGCATAGTTGTTTTCATTTGAGGGTACAATAGCATTGTTAAAAGAGCAGTAATATGTAGAAAAGCTGTTCCATATGTGATATAGTTTAATTATATATAGTTAAATTAATTATAGTTTAATTAGTTTATTATAGTTAGCCTTTTAATAAGTTTTAAAATCTCCACGCTTTAAACCCTAGACCTTTGTAAGCTGTCCTTTTTTAATAATAAATAAATAAAAATAATAGATAATAAAAATCTCCACATTTTAAATCCTAGACCTAAGTATTCTGCTCGTTTTAGGGTCATTCCATGAAAAACTGACAAAAATGCCCTGTGTGCGGCACTTACAAAAATACCTATATCTATTGACATATAAGTTGTTAAAACATGAACTATACATTAAAAAAAAAAAAAAAAAAAACCCTCTAGATTTTCATATTAGCATGGTTGTTTTAATTTGAGGATATAATAACATTGTTTAAACAGTAGAAATATGTAGAAAAGCCACCCCACACATAAAACGGAATGACTATAAATTTGACATAAAATATTCTACCAACTTAAAGTCTGAACATAACAATATTTTACACAGAAATTTCCACAATTTTGGAGAAAATTGACTTTTCTCTGATTTCGAAGTTTTCCCGAGAAGAACGAATCTTGTTATATATATATTACAGTTACAAATTATATTACTTTTGATAAAAAGAAAAATTCTTAAATGCTATAAACTAATTTTGCACAGAATTTTAATTAATAAATACAAATGTTAAATGTTCAAGAACATTACTGTAGTTATTTTCTTTGGGGAAGGAAGGGGGATATAACTTTCTCTTTTTGGTTGATTATGTTTCTATACTACAAAGAATATTACAGTTGGGGTATGTATGATAAATATAACACAGTAAACAAATTATACAGACCTAATATAAAAAGATTTGCACAAAAAAAGAAGAAAATAATTATTGGTAGATTTTGTTAACTTGCCAGAATGACCAAGATTATTAAATAATTTTTTTATATTTATTTAAAAAGGTTTTAGTGCATCAATAAAGCTGTAATGATTCATATTTTTAATGTTTAAGACAGATCCCACTTCAAAATTTCCTTGAGCAATCACAAAAGTTAATAATCTTTTATTTATTTATTTATTTATTTTATTTTTTTTTTTGGGGGGGGGGGGATAACAAATTTGCTTTGGCCATGTACAAAAAGAAACATTATATTCTTACAGTGCTTGAAAAGCTATGTACTGTTAGTAAGGCAAGTTCTAATTCTAGAACAACCACACTCAGACAATCTTACTGTATAACCACACAGAAATGTTAAATTTAGCACGTATTCCTTCAAATTAAACACTGTTTTGTATTCATACTTGCGTATAAAGAAATCCTAGACACCCCACAATAATCAGCTTTGCAGTGTTAAATTGTAAGGTGAAATAATTATTTTGTTCATAAACATTGAAAAATATTAACAAATGTTTTCTTTGCAACTCTTTTGGAGTTTCTTTGTGAACATTGAAAAATATAAACAAATGTTCTCTTTGCTATTCTTTTCGATTTTCTTTGCACAAAACTGCCTTTAAAAAAGGAAGAATTACTTAGGAATTATCCTGTATTATCTTAAAAATTATATCTTACAGGAAAACAATCCACACTTAAGATTTATGTACACTTTTCTGTTAATGCAAAATAAAATTTGTACACACTTTAAATAAAATATATTAACCATATAAAATCTGAACATCGTAAATTTTATTTTAACATAAAAAACAATCTACTTAAAAATCTACCTTAAATTTTCTCATTTCAACGATATAGAATACAAAAATTGAAAAACAACAATTACTAGGAAATTTTCATCCAGATTTGAGGAGAAATAAAGACTAACAACTATTGATAAAAATTCTTTTAAGACAAAAATAGAATTGAATTTATTAACAGAAAATTTAAGAATTATGGAGAATCCCACTTACAATTTTGACATTTGTAAATGCACACACACACAAAAAAAATATATATGAAAATAGCCAATGACAGTTTTACTTTTAATTTCTTGTTATTCTTTTGAGCAGTGTACATCTGTATTTCTAGAGCATAAATTTCGAGCAGCTGAGTGCCTTTCTTCAAGTCATCAGAGCCATCATCTGTCTAAATAAGATAGAAATATTGAATTTATTAATTGAATCCTGTTAAATATCATAAAAAGGAAAAACAATACTCATTCACTCGCAAAAGTATAATAAACTCTATGAAATCTAAACAAGTACATTATGTTTATGATGTAAACAGTTAACTTTTAGCAAGAGATTGACCGAAAATTAATTTTTGTTTTCAGCCCAAAATCTGAGTTTCAGCAAAAATGATGTCGAAAATTCAGGCGGACCAAAATTATCCGTATTCCAAAAACTTTGTTTCTTCTTTCATAAATTTCCAACATTATTGATTGATTTGAGCTGTATTGTTTCAAATGAGACTCTTTATTTATTGCTATGAACTAAACTATTTATAATTATCAGTCATGACTGACTCAACACATGAGTGCAAATTATAAAGCAAACAATGCATATAGGACTAAATTTTGAAGACACTTTTCATGTGCTCATTAAAACTCATAGACGGAACACTAATAGGAAATTTTTAGTTTGAAACCACAGAAGTGTTTTGAGTACACTTTGAGAAAGTTCTAGTATAACAGATAATCCTTTACAAAAGTCATTACAAAAGATAAATCGAGGTATGTATACCTAAAATACTTTTTAATGACGAAATTCGTATAATTAGAAAATTATTCTGTGCCACTGATGAATTAATTACATTTTATTTTATATGAAAATAAAAAGTTTTGGTCAGAGCCACAGAGAGTCAACTTGGACCACATGTATAATTAATTAATAGTTATCTATATTTAATAAGTATGTATAATTAATTAATAATTATGTATATTTATGCATATATTAATTACTTAAATTTTTTTTTACATTTTAGTTTTCCTTTTCGGCCGAAAATAGGAAGATTACCGAAATTCGGTTTCGGTCTTAAAAACCTGTTTCTGTCGATCCTTACTTCTAGTATCCACCCCTCCAAAATAATACCACCATATTGTTTACAGATTTATATACAAACTATTATGCTTTGTAAATAAACACACATTTTTGAAATCAACAAATGAAACCTTTTTTAACTAAGCTAAAGATTATACAAAATATTTTTCATTTTAATTAAATATAGACAGAGCTTATACATGGAAGTATAGACAGAGAAAAGAAATGTCATAAAGTGCAATTTATTCTTATTTTATTAGTTTTTTCATGCACAATGGATAATTTTTTTTTGTTAAACTCATAATTCAGGGGCCAGCATCACAATTTTGTGACCAATTTTAGCATAAATGATTTTGGCACATATGATAAGATTAGTTGGTACAGGCAATGGAACTGCCAGTCAGCTGGCACATCAGTGGGGTTGTAGCTATAACAACATCTCCCCCAACCACAGTGCAATGTGAAATGAATGGCAACCCAATTACTGACGGTATCCTGGCAACAGGACATCATCAGGAAGATCAATGAACCAGAGTAGGATTAAAAATGCTTTGTGGGAATTCAGTAGAGAAAGTCTTAGCAGCATTGTATGTCCTTGCTTTGAATTTGCTGATATTTTTATGTTTGTACAATAGACTCTCTCAAATACACACAGCTTAGGACCAGAGGTTGTGCGAATTTCTGGTCATTGCTTTGTTTGCATTTTTTAAACAGTAATTTGAATGTAATAATGCAATCAAAATTATAATGAATGTTTGCAATATAGTAAAATATTAAAATTAGTAAAGTAATAAACTAAAATGATAAAAAGTAAGATAATTTTAAAAATGATTAAGTTATTAAAAGTGAAGGTCAAATAAATAATAAATAATGTATAGTTAAATATGCATAATAAAGATGAGATACATTTTCCTAGAATTATTTAATGAAACTTTCCTCATAAAGGTAACCTATTAATTTACATCAAATTCATAAAGAAAGGAAGTTTTAAAATTCAGGTTTAGATATAGGTGAAAATTAACATTTTTACCCACTGGCCAGTACACTGATTTTTTTCACTGGCCAGTAACAAAGTTATGTACGCTCCATACAAAATTGTGTTTTTTCTAACTATCAACATTGTAATTTACTAATATATATTACTTACCATTCGATATGATTACACTCAACTGAAAAATTTTATTTTTACTATTAATTGCAATGAAATAAATTCACAGGAAATTTTCTGAAAGGTTACAGCAGAGGGGGACCCCAGCCCCCTTGGCACCAACTAATATGCATTTTTCTGCGACCATTTAACAAATTTCGCGTTTTTTTCACGATCTTTTGACGAAATTCATGTTTTTTCGTGACCTTTTGCAAAATCTGCATTTTTTCACGATCTTTTGACGAGCGTTTTTTTACGCGATCTTTTCACAAAATTGCATTTTTTGTAATGTTTTAACGAAATTTGTGGTTTTTTTTCGGCATTCTTTGAAAATATTTGCATTTTTTTTTTTTTCAAGATTTTTTGAAAATCTTGAATCTTTTGACGAAATTTGCATTTTTTCCGCGATCTTTTGATTAAATTTGTGTTCTTTCCACAATCTTTTCGTGAAATTTGCATTTTTTCACGATCTTTTGACGAAAGTTGAGTTTTTTCTGCGATCTTTTCACGAAATTTGCGTTTTTTCAAGGATCTTTTCACAAAATATGCGTTTTCTTTGCGATCTTTTCATGAAATTTACGTTTTTTTCCAGGATCTTTTCACGAAAGTTGCATTTTCTTTGTGATCTTTTCACGAAATTTATGTTTTTTCCCACGATATTTTCACGAAATTTGAGGTTTTTTTCTGCGATCTTTTCTCGAAATGTGTGTTTTTCCGCGATCTTTTGACAAAATTTGCATTTTTTTCGAGACCTGTTCTCGAAATTTGTGTTTTTCCGCGACCTTTTGACGAAATTTGCGCCTTTTTCTGCGATCTTTTGACAAAATTTGCATTTTTTTCGAGACCTTTTCTCGAAATTTGTGTTTTTCCGCGACCTTTTGACGAAATTTGCGCCTTTTTCTGCGATTTTGTCACGAAAGTTGCGTTTTCTCTGCGATCTTTTTATGAAATTTGCGTTTTTTCCGCGATCTTTTCACGAAATTTGTGTTTTTTTCTGCGATCTTTTCACGAAATTTGTGTTTTTTTCTGCGATCTTTTCACGAAATTTGTGTTTTTTTCTGCGATCTTTTCACGAAATTTGTGTTTTTTTCTGCGATCTTTTCACGAAATTTGTGTTTTTTTCTGCGATCTTTTCACGAAATTTGCGTTTTTTCCGCGATCTTTTCACGAAATTTGCGTTTTTTCCGCGATCTTTTCACGAAATTTGCGTTTTTTCTGCTATCTTTTCACGAAATATGTGTTTTTCCGCGATAGTTTGAAGGATTTTGTGATTATTTTTCACGATTTTTTGTCGAATTTTGCGTTTTCTCCACGATCTTTTCATGAAATTTGCGTTTTTTCCTGCGATCTTTTGATGTAATTCACATTTTTTACATGGTCCTTGGGCGAAATTCACGTTTCTTCACGATTCTTTGACAGAATTGGTGATTTTTTTCTACGAACGATTGACGAAATTGATTATTTCGGCGACCATATCGAAATTAGCGATATTTTTATGTCCAAATTTTTGGACTGATGACAGTTTTTTTTTTTTTTTCCTCCCCGGAAACGAATGCCTTAAATTTTTGGAAAATTCGAGACAGAATCACCCCTGCTACTTTCTTTTCTTACGTTCGGGAGAATCGCCGACATGGACACCCTTAATTCCGAATGAATTTCACCCCTTTCCTCTCTGGCATCGATCTTTCAACCATCGCGTTTGGCGAGTGGTGCCCATTGAGTTTGGTGAGTGAGGACAATAAAGTTAATCGCCACGTTTTAAGTGTTACTCGATGCCTGGCGAGTGCTAATTTTGTGCTATAGGTTTAGACAATCTTAACAGGGCTCCCAACACATTTTAGTCCTCCGAAAGGGGAGAAGGGGACCATTTTTATTTAAAAAGGGGACTTCAGGGAACCACTTTTTTTTTTTTCTCAAGGAGACTAAAAAGGGATCATGTGTCTAAAAACACTGCAACAAATTTCCTAAATATACAAGCAAATTTTTAAAAATGACTCCAGAAAATATGTTAGATGGTTATATTTATAAAGATGTCATTAATCCCTTAACTAATTTGCCCGTACACCGTACGTGCAAGAAGAGTTTGTTTATTTCAGGGTGGTCAGAAATCTCTTATCTTAAAATTCCCTGATATTTCCAGGTTAGCTTCAAATTTCGAGGTTAGCGTTAAAATTATGAAATTTTCATAGATAACTTCATTTACAACATTACTCTAATACATATAGTCATTACTTAGTAAGTTTATATTTAAAAAAAAAAAAAAAAATCACACTACAATTTCTTGCATAGTTAATCAAAAATAGACATTACTGCCTGTTAGAACTCGTGGTACTGTACAATGTGAAAATGCTGTCGAGTCATATCAAAACATCTAGTAGGGAGCCAAATGGAAAATTACTGTGTGTCCTGGTAATGACAATAGGGACAAACTTCAAATAAGGATAAATGGTAGTCAAGATTGATAGATAATTACCGGATAATTAACTGATATCTTTTCTGTTTTGCCTAAAGTGTCAAATGTGTAAAAAATAGAGATGGGAAATATACCTACATAATCACTGCCATTTGTTCTAAAGCTTTCCAAATCCAAAAAATAAGAGTTTCAATTAATAAATTTGAAATTTGGGACAAGCCTTTGTTTACACTTTTTTAGATAATTGATTTTTTTTTTTTTTTTTTCCCATATTTAAAGTGCATAATATAGTTAGTAATCAAACAGAAATGTTCACAAAAAATTCAAACATTCATAGTTGACTTGATTAATTCACATTTTTAGACAAGGACATAAAATTTCCTATTATCTGAGAATGATTCGCATATCAAGTTTCATCAATTACAGATTTGTACAAGGAAAATACAACCATTCATTTTCATCCTAGAGATAAGTTCAGACTTTTTGTTTTTCAATTGGCTGAGACCGATACCGAAAGTACACAGCAGGAATTTGTTAAAATCATTTTAAAATTGTTTCAAGATTAATATTTTTATTACCTCGATTTTCATATTCCTGAAAATCTGTTTAAAATGGCAAGTTTGTTTTTTTATATACAACCACTGGCAAAAATCTGTAAAAGTCACTATTTTCATTTTTATAAAATATCAATACAACTATGACAGAAAGACACGAATTTTGTTTTCCAATAAACAAGGGACTTCAAACAGAAAGAGAGAGAGAGAGAAACAATAAGAGATATTTCACGGCTTCTGTATGTTTTTAACACTGACCATGCAAAGGCAGATAGAATATTTTTCTTTATGTCACTCTAGCAAAACCCACACCTTTGCTCACATAATAGTTGAAATATGATAGTGGTATTTGTGTGCCTATTTTTATTAGAAAAACTTATACTATTAGTAATAATTAAAACATTACTAATTAAGCCACAGTTTGACTAAACTTCATTATTACACTGCATTAGGTAAAAATTAGACTTAAATTAATAAAAACTCAAACTAATTCTAAATAAAAGATATTTAGAATGTATTTTGAAGCTTTTATGCTCATTTCAATTTTTATTTGAGATTTTGATAACACTTTGAGGTCTAAGCCCGAGTGTCACACTGGTTGCCGTTTTTGTTAAAGCGAACTAAGCCCGAGAGTGTCTCTTTTGTCAACTTTTAACTCTCTGAGCTATAAAATTACCAACTACATATGTTTGCGGTCTTTTCAGATATTATCTACGACTTTTCTATTTTGGAAAAAAAATAGAGATTGCAGCACTAAACAGGAAAAAGTATATGAAAATATCTAGAATCAGAGCTTAACTCAAACTTATTGTGGATTTTGTGGTGTTGCTCTTTGTGCAAATCTGTGCTTTGAAATGTACCACACAAAAGCAAATTATACCAAATAATGTTCATATGCAAATAAAATCTATTTTCAAATATTTGTACAACTTTTGAGTAAGTTTTTGTTCAAGTCTATGTGAAATTTTATGATTTCTTATAGGAAACTTTTTTTTAAATATAAAACATTCTTTTTTAATAATTTCTCATTAAATGTTCATTAATTACACATTAAAGTACATTTAAGTAGTTCCTTCATTATGAATAAAAAATATTAAAATACATATCTTCCAACTTTTAAAAAAAATCATGAAAAGTAACAAATACTGTAAAACCCCGGTTATCCGAAAAGCATGGGACCAAAGCATTTTCGGTTAACTGGGGTTCCATAGGAATTTTCGAATAACCAGGAGGCTTATGGTGAAAACTTGTTTGATGAAAAGCTGTGATCGATATGTTGAAGTTCAAGGAGATGCAACAGCATCAGATGTGTTGTTATTTAAAAGGTGGCATGATAAAGCAGCATTGAAATGATTGCAAAGTTGAAAAACAAAAGAAAATAACAAGATATTTTGTAAAAAAATGAAGTGTCGTATGTGTCTATCTAATAAAGTACCCGAAATTACGCAATGGAAAAAATAAGCAAGTTCACTCTGTTTATTACTTTCATATAGAACATGCTTTTTAAACACTATTTCTACCAGTGTCCAATAACACCTTTCAAAGTTTTGATTTTTACTTAGTTTGCTTCTAATTTTTAAAGATAATAAGTATTAAAACAACTCTTCAATGTACTAAAAATGATTCAGAGTTGTTTTGATCAAATACTTAAAATAAAATAGTAATCATAAATCAAAATATGTTGAAAGGTGTCATTTGACATTGGCAAAATAGTGTTGACAATGAAATTTTTCACATTTAAAAAGGACTTTGAGGAATTTTAAGGTATTTCAGTTAAGTCGATTTTCGGATAATTGGGGTTTTACTGTACTCTCAGTCCAGAGGGAGATATGCAGTTGAAATAGCTCAGATCTCACAACGTTAAAAATAACTTTCATTCCATATTTCAAGATTCTAGTCTAATGGTCTAACACTCCTCAGGTGGTAGTGGCACCAACATAACATATAGCATATGTTGGAACATGGGTTGTCACCATGAATTTGCCAATATTCATTTTGAAATCGGTTTGGTATTTCCCGAGATTACATAGAAATAGTAACTTAGAAAGTTTTTAAAAGATTTTTTGTTCATTTTACCATTTTAAATTTTGAATCTTTTAAAAACTGTTCTTAGAGAGCATTTATGTTTTATATCTATTATGCCAAACTTTAAGTTTTTATCATTGAAAATTCCATATGGAAATCGTAATTTAAAGCATTTTTAGAATGCTTTTCGCTTATTTTCTACTTTTAAATTTCTATTTTTTTAAACTGATCTTAGAAGGCATTTACACCATATAAGTAACTACTATACCAAGTTTCAAGATTTTAACTTTGACAATTCCAACAAAAGAAAAAAAAAAAAAAAAAAAATAGAAATTTAGAACATTTTTCACTTATTTCACATTTAAAATTTTTAGAAACAGTTGTTAGAGAGCATTTACATTTTAAAATTAACTACCAAGCCAAATTTCAAGTTTCTAGCCCCTTCAGTATAACTAAAATTGTAATTTTGAATGTTTTTCGTCCTGAAACCCCTTTTGGTAGTGACACTGACAAAAAAATATAACCTATGCTGAATCAGAGACTGTCACCATCAATTTTTCACTATTACTTTTAAAATCAGTTTACTATACTTCCTGTGATTCCACAGAAGTCATAATTTAAGAAGTTTTTAGAAAGCTTTTTGCTCATTTCATCCTTTTAAATTTCAAAAGTCTTAGTAACTGTTTTTAAGATAATTTATATCTTATATGTATCTACCACGCCAAATTTCAAGTTTATATCTTTAACGCTTGCATATAGAAATCTCAATTTAGAAAGCTTTTTGCACATTTTCACACCTTTTATCATTTTTATTTTATTTTATTTTTTTTTTACTGGCCTTAGAGAGCAATGATATCTTATAAGTCACTACCACGCCATACTTAATCTTTTTAGCCTTTTTCGGTGTCACAAAAATCGCAATTTAGAATTTTTTTGCTTCTGCAAACTTCTAATGGTAGTGGCACTGGTGACATAAAATATAGCCTTTGCTTTAACAGGGACTGTCACCATTAATTTGCAATTATTACTTTTGAAATCAGTTTGGTATTTTCTGAGATTTTATAAAAATCGTAATTTAGAACATGTTTGGAACGCTTTTCGCTCTTTTCACTTTTTTAAATTTAGAATTTTTTAGAAACTATTTTTAGAGAGAATTTACATCTTATAAATATCTACCATGCCAAACTTCAAGTTTCTATCTTTAACAATTGCCTAGATATCATAATTAAAAATGTTTTTAGAATGATTTTCACGCATTTTAATCTCTTAAATTTAGAATTGTTTTTTTTATAAGTACCATGATAAATTTCAAGTTGCTAGCCCCTTCAATATCACAAAAATCACAATTTGGAACATATTTTTAGCTTCTGAAACCCCGAGGTGGTAGTGGCACAGACATAAAATATAGCCTATGTTGGAGCAGGAACTGTCGCCATCAACATCAACCATTATTTTTGAAATCAGTTTGGTATTTTCTGATATTGTATAGAGATGGTAATTTGGAACTTTTTAGAATGCTTTTCATGCATTTCCATCCTTTTGAAATTTCAATTTTTTTTCTATTGTTCTTAGAGGGAATTTACATCTTATAAGTAACTACCATGCCACATATCAAGTTACTAGTTCCTTCAACAGTTTTTGGTCTTCCAACCCCCAGGTAATAGTGGCACTGGCATAAAACATAGCCTATGTTGGAATAAGGATCCCCCATCAATTTGTAACCTTTATTCTTTAAATCGGTTTCATATTCCCTGAGATAGTGTAGAAATTGCAATTGAGATTTTTTTAGAACATTTTTTGCACATTTTCACCCTTTTCAAATTTCGAATTTTTTTGGGAACTGTTCTTAGACATAATTTATATCTTATAAGTAACTCACATACCAAATTTCAAGTTTTTAGGGTTTTCAGTAACACAAAAGTTGCATTTTTAGAACGTTTTTTGCTTTTGCACCCTCTTGGGGATAGTGGCACAGATGTAAAATATAACTTATGTTGGAATAGGGACTATCACACTATCATTTTTCCATCATTACTTTTAAAATTGGTTCAGTAATTCCAGATATTACCCCCTATAAATAAACACACAAACTTTACTTTTTTATAATATGAGTATAGATTAATAACAATATTCAGTTTACTTTAATTTTGAAGGATTGCAAAACACTAAGAAACTTAGACTACATTCTTGTTTCTCAAACAGCGAGAGTTTCTTACAAAAAATTTAAGACGAAATATTAGACAAAAAATAATGAATAAAATTTAGTGGTGAGAGATTGCCTGCTGGTGCCTAGATTTTTACACCCCTGCAAATAAAATTTTTATCATGACCCTGAGCTCAAAGCTCAAAGACTGGATAAAAATAGAGTCCAAGCTGCTTTCAGGTACCTACCCCTCAGGATTGCACTAACACTCTAAAGCGGAGTTCCCGAGGTGGTCATCGCTGCTTTCAGGTACGAATTGAGCCCGAAAGCCGAGATTAATCTCTTCTTTCCAGATTACCGCAATCGTAATGGAAATTAGTATTTCTTTCAATCAATTTCCAGGTTTAGTTTGAATTTCCCTGAGATTTCCATGATTTTTCCAGGTCAACCAAATTCCCTAATATTTCCATGTTTTCCAGGTCGCTGACCACCCTGTTATTTCCTTACTAAAAGCTTTTCGACACCACTAATTTTAAACTACAATATTCACTTTATTTAATGCCAGACATATATCTATTATGTACGGCGAATATTTTAGTACGATTAAAGTGGTGTACGGTCCCTATTTTTAATTTATTGTGTCAAAAGAATTAACCTCTTAAGTGGTTAAACAGGGTTCCCAGCAAAGCATGACTAGCAAATTCCCTGACCAAATGGGCATACTACGAAATTTGCTACTTATTTTAACAATCCTTTGTCAAAAGTAGTGATTTTTTCTGTGATTGCTCTTCAAATTCCTAGATTATTATTATTATTATTTTTTTTTGTGATCGTTTGATGAATTTTGGGATTTTTTTTCCTGTGAATATTTGATGAAATTCGTGCCATTTTTCATTTTTTCTCCAAGACTAGAAAATATTTGTAAATTCCCCGACTTTTCCTATATATTTTGAAATTTACCTGACTACTTTGTAATTCCCTGACTTTCCATGATGCTAGGAACTCTGTTAAATAATGACACAGCTTTATTTAAACACAGTTAAATATCCTATTGCAGGAAGATAGAAAGTATTCACTATTCGGCATTCACTTTGATAATTCTCCTGAAAGGAGCCTGGACTTTATATTCAAATTGTTGCTTTATTAATATTTAGGGTAGCAAAAAATGATTGGCAATAAAATATAAACAGTAAAAATTAATACATCTAAGAAAATATTAAATCAATCAAATGTTAGCAATTACACATTAACAACTACAAAGTACTATAGTACATTTCTTAGAATTCAACACAGAGTAACAGCAGGGTTCCCAGCAAAACATGATGGGCAAATTCCCTGACTTTCCATGACCAAATGTCAAAAAATTCCCTGACTTTCCCTGACCAAACGGACATATAACGAAATTTGCAACTTATTTTTGCAATCCCTTTTCAAACTTAGCGATTTTTTTCCCGAGACAATTTGATGAATTTTGTGCCATTTTTCCTTTTTTCTCCAAGACTTTTTAGAAAATATTTGTAAATTCCCTGACTTTTCCTATACATTTTGAAATTTCCCTGACTACTTTGAAATTCCATGACTTTCCATGACGCTGGAAACACTGAACAGTGATCAGCGAACAAAAAAAACATAACATAACAGCAACTGCTGTTGATTTAAAAAATTAGATTAACATATATATTGTTAATTATTAACCCCAAACATATAATTTAGTTTCTTTCTAGACAATAGAAGCTAGGATAAGCTATAATGTTCATCGGAAAAAGCATAGTATGGCAAAGCACTCTGGGGAGTGATCAAAACCAATATTGAATTATCAGTTATTCATAATCATCTTAAATATTAAATCTGGTGAAATTCCATCTGAAACATGACGATAGCTGGCTATCAGTGAAATCATTAAAATTACAACCCAGTAGCACCATGTGTTGGGCGAAATACACCAAAATCTAATGCACGCCAATTTATGTGAAGTTTTGACGAAATTTCACCACAGCGATGCTAATATATAATTAACATGTAAATTGTGAAAAATGAAACATAGCAGTGCCACCTGTTGAGCCATACATGCCAAAACCTAATCAGCACCTGTGTGTGCTAAAAATCTTTGATGAAATTCTATGTTTTAGTTTTTGAGATAGTGTTATTACAAAATTTCCATCACATATAGAGAGAGATTTTCAAAAAATTGTCAAATCATATTCAGATCAACATAAAACGTATAAATCCATCAAAAAATGGAAATTATTTTCATGATTCCAATATATGATTTTAATTGTTTTAGTACCAGAAATTTCATAATGTACTGGTCTCTATATCTGAAGATAGAATTTTTCTTTTCCTTAAATAAAGCATATATTACATTATATAAATTCTGGTAAAAGGTCCTTACAAGTCCTTCAAGTGTATGAACGCCGTTCAATATTTGGCAGGAAGGTAACTGTATGCCTAAGTTAGTTGTTGGATTTTTTTTATTAGATTTTTTTTAATTTAATTTTTCATACTTCATATTTTTTCATGTTTCAGAGTACTTTTTTTTTCACATTAATAAAAGGAATCAGTTTTCTATTTTTTTAGACTATATGTAATAATTTTTTTTCTTTTTTAAATAAATTTTTTTCGGAATATGTACAGCATTCTTTAATTTTTTTGTGAATTTCAGACTTTTTTTGCAATTTGCAGCAATTTTTTGACAATCATAAAAGGAATATGGTATCAAATTTTTAACCCTAAACCTAATGTAATAAATTTTGTTCATATGTGATTGTGTCTTCCGATTTGAATTTTTCCCGATTTTTAGCCTGTTTGTGTGAGTGTGTGTACGTGTGTATTTCACAGCGATTTTTTGACGTTTGTGAAAGAATTCCTGTTACAATGTTTTAGCCAACTATGGTAAATTTTGTCTTTTGCGATTTTTTCACGTTAATAAAAGGAATCGAGTTAAAATTTTTTAGTCCAATATAGTAAATGTTGTACTCTTTTCAATGAAGTTTATTCAGAATTTGTACAGTGATTTTTTAATTTTTTTGCAATTTTATATGCGATTTTTAGAGTTTTTTCAGTTTTGCATCGATCTTTTTAATTCTTAAAAGGAATCTGGGTTCAATCTTTTACACCAGTTTAATAAATTTTGTCATCTTTTCAATAACATTTATTCAGAATTCGTACAGCATTCAAAAATTTTTTTAATGGAGTTTGAGAGGTATTTTTTTTTTAAGCTTAATATAGTAACTTTTGTATTTTATAATTTTTGAATTTTTTTGGATTTTTAATGCTTTTTTTAAAATTTGTCCACATTTCGTGGTGATATTTTGACATCTTGTACAATGCTTTAACCCACTATAGCAAATTTTGAACTTTTAGTGATTTTTTTAGAGTTGTTTTCATTTTTCGGAAATTTTTCCACATTAGTAAATTTTTTAAGTCACTGAAAGGGAACTAAAGGGACCAAAATGCATAAAAGGGAACTAAAGGGGACCATTTGGGAGGCCTGTCTTAATAACCAAAAAAGCTTGATTAATACATTAATATATTTGGTAAAAAGATTGTGATTACCAGTGATATCATCAATATCTTGATTTTTTTTTCACAAATAAATTTATACTTCCTTCATGAAAAACCACAAATTCAGTCATATTATCAAGAATTACACATTAAAATACATGCAGAATGATATAAATCTAAATTATGTGAACAGAAAGTTTCACTGTTTACACCTGTGATGATGTGCAGATTTTAGGCATTTGCAGATTTTAGGGAGTCTACTGTACTACTTGTTTATAACATTCTTTATTATATTTCCTTCTATATCTCTCATGCAGGCTATTTTGAAAGAACGGTTTATGTAATGTGGTAAACATTATGTACTTTATAATGGAATGTACAGTATACATTGTTATGATTTCTCTAATTTATATGTGCAACAGATATTTTTAACTTAATTTGCATTTATATAATTTCTTGCCAAAGGAAATCATACATCTTTGAAAAGAAATTTTATTACAGACACAATAAAATTCTAGTATAAAAGACTACAAAAGACACTAAGATTCTAGTATAAAGATGACAACAACAACAAAATCTATTAACACTTATCTTATCCTTCCTGGAAAGAAAATGAAAGTCTTAAAATAGTAATTTATATTATAGATAATGAGTAGTCATAATTATTGATACTTCTAGGGGACTCTGCCCCCTGCGAATTAAGCTTGTCAATCCCCGTTCAGATACAGCAGACTCTAAAAACCGGCTAATTTGATTGGCTCTAAAAAGATTACAGAAGATTGAATTATAATTAAAGTAGTATGTTGCGGCCATCACAAAACTTTCATCTATCTCATACATGTCAATACTTCAAAATTCACTATCTTAGTGGCAATCTGTGTCCATCATGAGAATTCTAAAAATATGAAATTCCATGCATTAGTTCTCGAGGTACGACTGTCACTGAAATCGTGTAAATCCAGCAAAATGCAGCATGGCAGTGCCACCTATTGGGTTATTTACTATACTTAATTCTGAAGTTTGATGAAAATTCGTGCATTAGTTCTTGACATAGAGCTATTGAGGAAATAGTTCAAAATGCAGCACAGCAGTGTAGGCGATTTACACCAACACGTAGTCAGCATCATTTCATATGAAGGACTAACTCAATCCGAAGTTTGATGAAAATGTGTGCATTAGTTCTTGAGATAGAGCTACTGCGAAAATAGTGTAAATCCTGCAAAATGCAGCATAGCAGCGCCACCTGTTGGCCGATTTACACCAAAACGTAAACAGCATCTATTCATGTCAAGGACTAACGGAATCCTAAGTTTTATAAAAATCCATGCATTAGTTCCTGAGATAAAGCTTTTGCGGAAATCCTGCAAAATGCTACATAGCAGCGCCACCTACAGGGTGATTTACACCAAAAACTAATCAGCACCAATCTATATCAGGGACTACCTGAATATAAATTTTTATTAAATTCCGTGCATTAGTTCTTGAGATAGAGCGCCCACAAAATTTGTGTCACATACAGACAGACATTTTGTAAAAACATGTTTTTTGGAATCTCTGACCCATAAAATGTGTAAATCCGTCGAAAACTGGAATTTGAAAATTTTCATGAAACCAATACTTTCTTCTTGTAAAGATAGAAGAAAGTAAAAACCACAAGCTTGTAATGCATACCCTTAGAAAAAATTATTAAATTCTTATGTATAGTTTTTGCTCCTGTAAAACTTTTTTAATGGAACAATTTTAACATTAAATAACTCTTAAAATATTTATTTGATTTTAAAACTGTCTGTATCAGCATGTTTATCAAACATTTCTCTATAATACTACCCATTTTCATATTTTTGTATACAGTAGTTTCCTTAATATCAACAAAGAAAAGACCTCTAGTTACAAAAAATTCATTTACTGCAGTGGTGACAGTAATAGTTACTCTTTAAAATAGAGAGATATTTCAACATTTCAAGTTTTAAATAGGCTCATAAAACTTCCTTTAATTTTACTTTTAAGAACTCAGTTCCTAATGAAAAACAGTTTTAGTGAATTTTGTATGATTTATTAAATTTTAATTCATAAAACCTGTACTATTTGTTTATTAGTGTTGAGTACTCTGATTCAAGGTTCCAAAAATGAATTATCAGATTAATCAGCATTAACATTTCTATTCAGAAAAAAAAAAAAAAAAACAATACTTAAAAAATGGAAGGGTTGGAAGCTATGTAAATATAACTTATATTTCATCTTTTAGTTCACCTATGAACCTTTAACCATCAATTGTGTCGTGTCAAATGCTTTTTTTGTACTTTTATTAAAGAGAATTTTTTAGCTGCAAAAACTGCAAATGGAAATAAATAATACAAATGACGGCAGTATTGGTAATTTTAATTAAAAAAAGCCTTACTTGACAGGATTGGTGAAGTTGCTTTAAAATTTTTGCTAATTTATTGTATTCCCCTCTATCAAAATATAGCTTTCCAAGTTTAGTATTGGTTTTAAACCATAACCTGTCATTCTTTGCATCTTTGAGAGCTTCAAGTGTTGTCTCATAAAATTCTTGGAGCAGCTCCATCTAAAAATGAAAATGTTAAGGAGATCATAAATATGAATACCTTGATATTACAGAGGATATATTTTGACTAAAATGATTTATTGAGCAATATAGACTTCATTTACAAATATTATAAAAAACTGAAAAATTTAAAAACTTAACATTCATTCTAATCTACAAATGCATACCCACCACTTTTGCAGGGGAAACCTTCCTTATTTTAAGGAAAGCATTCTACTAAAGGCATTTTCCGAGTTAGCATTCAGCTTAATGATACAACCATGAAAGTTACAAAGAAACAAGTAAAATAGGTATTTCTGTAAATGAATATGGATTTACAATTTAATATACTAACCCAAAATAAGGAGACTCCCTTGGAAAAAGAGACTTGGCAGGTATGCAATGTTAACAAAAATTAGTATACAGCATGCATGCCATGTGTGCATGTATTCCTGAAAACTGAATTTTTTGTTAATAGCCTGTAGACCCTTTTAGCTTAGTAGCCACTGTTGTAATTAAAATTATTAAGTGAATTTTAATTCAAAATTCACTGAAAATTGTTATTGAACGAAAAAACAAATTAAAAGACCTTATATATAAATTACAACAGTTAACCTTATAATAATTACATTAAGGAAAAATTCTAATTCTTTGGCCTACACAAGGGTGGGGAATTTTCAGAAAATCTTACCAACAGGGATTTATTTTACCCGCTAGCAAAATGCAATGTACAGTTGGAAATTGTTATAATAAAACTTAGGCGATTGCAAAAATAGTTGATTACCATTGCTACAATACATTTTCACATATATATTTTCCCCCCTGCCAAATTAAGAAAAATATACACAAGAGAGAAAAGTTTAATAAAGAATAGAACTTAGTACCGAGTTTACATCGCAGTAATTTGGAAAGTTGTAAAATATAGCTAACTAGTAAAAAAAATGAAGTTCTTGGCATATCTTTTGGCATGGAGTTTTTTAAATATTGCCTAGAAATTCACTCGCCCTGTCAGAAAATCCAGTCGCCAGTAGCGAGTAAAATGATGTATTTCCCCACCCCTGGGCATACACATGAGTTTTACATTTTTTTCAGTTAAAAAGAAAAGAGATCATCGTTGAACTTTTTGTATTACATTTATCGATATTTCACTTATATATTTAAATTTTTGTGTTAAAAAGAGAGAGAAAAAAAAAAAAGGAATATCCCTTGATTGCTGGCAGGTGCATGCAGTGGACTTCCTATCTGGTAACCGTTTTCTCCAGTCATATGCATTTGAAACAAATTTGGTCGCCAAATTATGAAAGTGCATTAAATTCTCTGAAGCTTATTTTTAGGTAATAGAAACTTTAAAATATTTAATTAGTTACTTTAAAAATTTTAATTAGTTAATTAATATTAATTATTCAAAATTCGTTTTCAGTTAAATTTTACTTACAAACAATTTTAATTTATTCTACTGAAAAGATCGTTAATAAATATCAATAATAAAATAACAAAACTTAAATTTAATACTTTCAGCAGAAATAAATATTTTTATAATAATTTTCCAATATTAAATTCGATTTTTTAACATAACGACATTTTATAAAATCTTTTATCATTCCATGTGGCAACAAATCAAACAGCCAATCCGCGACTTTCGCGTTCAACGGAAATTGATGTGAGCGTCATTCCGAGCATTTCCTCTTTTGGCGTCGAAATTCCGTGCAAATAGGACAGATAGCCCCGCCGGTGTACTGTGTCTCTGATATCAGTACACCGGGGGAAGACCTATTCTGTTCAAATAATTTAATCCTTATATTTTTAAACTCTTTTAAAACTATAAAAAATTTAGCATCTTAGATATTATGTAATTTATTCAAGAGGTATTTTACAAGTGATGATCCGTGGAGCAGTGCTAATTTGTCAGCAGTCGAAATCCGATAATAAGATAAAAGTCGTTTCTCAACCACAAAATGAGTAATATTCATCTATATACAGCTCAAGAATTTCCTCTCTCTTCCACTTGTTTACAGCTTCAAAATCATTTGAGAACGTAATTGGTAAGATCAAAAAGTTATTATGTGAATTCCTGCATGAGAGATAAATGATCTCCCACATTATTCCCTTACGAGAAGAGAAATTGAGGTATGCTGACTCTATTGTATTTCTCGTGTTGTGTTAATTACTTTTGAATAATGCAATAACTTTCGAACTTTCCGACTGTTATCGACTCGTTAAGATGAACTGTTTAATCTCCAGGAACGATTCTTGATATTCATGTATCTTGGACTCTCTATGTGTTGTTTTACTTATTAAAAGCAGATTTTAATCAATCCTCCTTCAAGTCTAAACCAATTCAAGTTATGTTCATTTTTGGATATATATTCTCCTCTAGAGTTTTTGAAACTAAATATGTCCTTATAGTATTGGTTATCTATTTCCATTCAGGGAAATATTAAATCAAAATTGATATCTTGTCATATGTATTATTTATGTACTAGTGCACTTAGTCTCCCCTCCCTAATCCCCTTTTCTTAAATTCATAATTTGAATAAAATATTGATTTAAAATTAATATGTGTATTCATTGAGTATTGAGTATGATGTATTTATTTAGTATACAGCTTAATGTGCCAAAGGATCAATAGAATTAAGCAAATAAATATTATAAATTAAATACTTTGATTGATAAACTAATCTTCAAAAATTTATTTTGGCACTTCTGCATTTATAAGTTACGATAAGGGTTTTCAGATGGATGATACAACTGTTAAGTTCAGGTGAGTACTGCTTTATAATTATTATTTGTTATCCATCATGTATCTTTCTTTTAATGCAATGTACTTCATTTATTTTACCACTTTGATCACGAGCCTCTTCTTTAAAATCAATTTACATTAAATACTTCTCTATTTAAAACCATTAAACGCTATTTCTTTTTCTTATATTTAACACTTATACAAACATTTGGTTTAAAAAAATGATTTTTGGCAAAATGGTGGTCATTTGAACGAAAAGTTAAGTTTTTGCAAGCTAAAAAAAAAAAAAAAAAAAATAGAAAAAAGGAAAGAAATCAGCAAAATATTTATCAAGAAAAATGGTCGCTCAGTTGAAAAAAAAAAAAAGTTTAAAGTTTTACAATAGCATTAAGTTCAATGGGCAGCGTTATGCTGAATGAGCATAAAGGATTGTAAGGAATTTGAATAGCATGAAAATGCTTTAGGACAAGACTTGAGGGATGCAAAAACTGCAAAAAACAAAAATTATGACACAAAGAAGTAGAATCTCTTTAAATACATACTGCAACATAAATAGAAAAAATGTATTTGATTGGATAAGTGCTCCAATAGTCAGCCACAATCAGATAAAAAGCTCTATAATAGGTTTGTTTCTGATTCCATTTGAAATATTATAATTTCCCAATGCTCAGAATCCTTTTACCAATCGACACAAGAACAACAAAGAATTGTAATTATTTTTTTATATTTCATTGGTACAGTCGGACCTCTATTTAACGAACCTCTATTTTGTGAATTTCTCCATTTTACGAACTTCTCCTTGGAACCAAGAACATTTTGCGAATTTCTTCGTAAAATAACTTCCAAATAGCAAAGTGCATTCTCTATTTAACAAACTTTTTCTTGTGATCTAATTTTTTTTTTTTTTCTCCCTATTTCTCAAAATATTTCTCGACATTTCAAACTTATTCTTTCTTTTAACACATTTTATGAGGTTCAATGGCCTTGAACTGGTTTTACCAGGCGCCTTCTTTGTCAGGAGTGAGAATTCGGTAAGTACGGAGGATGAAGACGATAGTCCCTTAGAGTAACTTAAAAAAATGTGGATACAGCTGAGAAAAAAAAGAAGAAATTAACTATAATGCACTGATTGATGATTGTATTTCATTTAATTCTGAAATTGAGAACTCGGAAACTCTAACCGAAATGGATATTTTCGATGGTGTGAAAAATAAAAACAATACAGCAATGAAATGCAATGAACACGAATATGATGAAGATGGTAATGATCATGATGCAGGAATTAACAAAACGTCATATGATGAAATGCTAAAATCATTTTAAACAATTCAACGTGGATTATAGTTTAAAGAAAATACGCATGAAGGGGTTTTTGATGCATTGAAAGATGCGAGACGTATTATGAGAGAAACCACTTTTTAAAAGAAAAGACTCAGGAAAATTAACAGAGTTTTTCAGAAATTAAATTTAAGGATGCATGTGGTAGTGTATGGTTAAAATTATTTGTTATAATAATAATAATAATAAATACGATAATGTCATTAAAATTCATTAATTTTAATGTAAAACTATTTATTTTAAACTGAAAATACAGTGTATTCCCAGACAATGTTTTGTTTTCCTTGCAGATTTCAAAAGATTTAAACACATAGAAAAAATGAATTGATGATAGGTATTGGTGGGTAAAATAAATAAAACAAATATATATAATTTATAAAAAAACAAATGTGATTAATTATTTTTATTAAAAATATTTAGTGTTTATGAATTTAAAATCTGTTTTATGTAGTTTAAAATATTTTAAACGGTGAATCTCTATTTAACGAATTTTCCATATAACAAACTTTTTTCCGGGATTTAGAGACTTTGTTAAATAGAGGTTCGACTGTAATCAGCCTTTTAATTTCTTTCTTTTTTCATGGTGTAAGTAACCAACTACTGGTGCTTTTACTCTATAATACTTATTTCATACTTTGCAGCAATTTTAGAAAAGTTTTCTAGCCAGTGAATCTTTCAACCACAAATTGATTGATCAAAGAATAAACCAAAACATTTCACAAAAAAACCTAAAATATTTTAAGCATTACTATATGAGACTGCAGGACAGGATAAAAAAGATGTACACTAATTTAATAAATATTGCATTTTAGGGGGGAAATAGATAAAGGAGTTAGTGATGTCTATGTGGTAAGCAAGAGATTGAGAACATCTAATATTATAGTGGTTCAATATAAAAAGGCATCAAATTTCTTAAGGTATTCTAAAGAGTTAAATTCTTTTACTCTATAACATATATTTCATACTTTGTAACATTTTTAGAAACATTTTCTAGCCATCTTCTCACCAAAAATTTAGTGACTTTGAAGCTTGAATAAAAACTCTTTATATATATATATGTTAAAATAGTCTTAACTTTGTTTTCCATGCTGATATGCAGTAGTTTTGACTCTTAGTATGTCATTCAGGTATTGTGCTCGAATAATTTTTAAAATATCCTGTATGAGGTGTATCTTTCTTTGGATCTCTTAGCTTTTTATTATCTATTTTCTGTAATGTTTGCATTATAAAAAGGAGCTAAATTTTGTCATTTTAGGTTTAATGCCGACAAAATTGGATGAAATAACGCATCTTGTATGAATGAACTCAGAAGCTCCTCTGACGATTCTGTGAGTCATTCATAGTTTCTTATTTTACATACTGGTTTCCTATGTTCATTTCTAAATCATCTTTAGAACTTTATCAATTTCTTCACATATTTGTGATTTCAAATTTATTATATATATATATTTAAACCTAACATATTTTAGGCCATATTATATAAGAATGCAGGACACAAGATGAAAAAGATACTAATAAATACTGCATTTTAGAGGAAAAATAGATAAAGGAACTCATCATAATGACATACAGGAATTCAATGAAACAGTAGTCATACCATCTGACATGACTGACAATGACTTTGCAGAATGCATGGTCTATAGGTGAGAATGCCCAAGTGGCTATAACAATGACCGATGAAGATGTATGCCCAGCTGTATCTTGTTCTATCGAAGAAAATGAAGCCGAAGCTGAAAACCTTATTGAGAATGCCCCAACTGCTACTGAAATGAGAAAAGCTCTCCATGTCTTGCAACACTGTGGCACTGCTGAGGATTTTCACAAACAGTACATGTATGAAAGTTTTATCAATAATTTGCTGAGACAAAAAACAAGGCAGACAACTTTGGATGACTTTTTTTAAATTTAACGGTTTGCTGTGTCTGTATAAATTGTTGTCTTTTAAATTTACAGCAGCGAAAATAAATGTTACTTAGTAGTAAAATTAAAATTTTGTGTTTCCTGAAACTTTTCGTTTATTGTTATCAAATAGCATCTGTCCCAAAGTGATCATATTAAGTGGCACCTATTGTATATAGAATGATGACAATGCATATTTCTAAAAATTTAATAAAAATGTTACAGAAAAAATATCTAGGAAAAAAAAAATATTCACCTGTCTTACCTGTTTTGAAGTGGAAATGTAATCCAGAATTGAATTTATAGATTTCTCAGAGTAGTTTCTGGTGACAGCACTTTTAATGTAGGTTAACAGCTGCTTATAACGATTCATCATTTCACCATAATTACTCTGAAAATAAAAGTTTGAAAATTTTAGTAATTTTATGATTTAACGGTAAAGTTATGTTTGCTGTTCAAGCTATTACTTAAGTAGTGAAAATTACTATAAATATAACAATAGAATTTATATAATATATTGCAATTCAATGTAATATCACAAGTATGCAGGATTCCCCTAAAATCATGTTACCATTACAAAACATAACTAATGAAGCATTTAAAATAGATGGTGGCTGTTTTTTGCTAAATCTTATAAAGTACCTAAAGTATTTTTTTTTTTTTTTTGAATACATAAAGTCCAAAAGAGGGATTGGGTGAGATGCAATAACCAGGTGCCTCCAACATGCATGTTCACAAAATTGTATGAATATAAATTAAAAAGATTGTGTAGGTGCCCGAATTGACGACATTACGATGTTTGAGAAGCAAATCACAAAAGCTATTGAAGTGATATACGTGCTTGATATGCTAATTTGAATATAGCAGAAGATAAAGTAACTTTTTTAGATTTTGAAGTAACTATAGGCATATATGTTGAAGTATTAAGACTGCTGATGCACCGACTTTAGGAACTAAAAAAATTTATTAAAAACCATCTATATCAAATACTTCCCGAGTTATAATAAACTTATAACAATAAATTTTGAATAGTATTTTATAATGGTAACAGGACTTTAGATATCACATGAGTTGACTTTTTTTTCCCAACTGAGTAAAAAGCGTCCAGACTAAGAGTCATATCCAAGAGCTCTGGCTTAACCCATTTGGCCTTGGCATCTTATTAATAAGACATGTCTTTCATTGAATAATATTTTATCTTAACACTTAAAAAAAAAAAAAAAAAAAAAAAAATCAGCATCTGATTGTGATAGCATATGTCTAAAACACTTATTATTATGACTTTAATTATGTTTCAGCATTCAGTAATATTAATAAAAATTTCCTTTAATTATTGTTAACTTTTTATATACCAAATTATCAATTCATGAACATTTTTCATCTTCTAAAGCATTTTTCGTGAATTTTCGAAACTACATTAAAAGATTTACACTCTCATTTAATAAATTTTAGAAGAATTTTGCCTATTAAAATGAATTAAACTTTAATTTATAGGGATTTTGGGCAATATTTATAACTCCACTGAAATCTTTTATTTATAATATTTTTGTTAGTATTTTATAGAATTAGGAAATGTGCCAATATAATGTTCTTACAACAGAAATATTACCAAACTGATCCCCCCCCCCCCCACTTTCAATGTCAAGAAAGCTGAAAAGATGCAAAGGCAAAAGAAATCCTCCCTTTAAAAGTATTTTGTTTTTTATAACCAATAATGCTTTTGGAACAAGATAAAGTAAAGTATCTATAACTCATACTAAACTGTATTACTACTATTCGGTGTATTAAAATAATTTTATACGTTTTTTTTTAATGGTACTTTAAAGTATCATTGGTGCATAAAGGGTTAAACCGTTAACGTTTCTTTTATTTCAAACATGTTTCAATTTTTAAATTTAAACTAAGGACTACTTTTCCAAGCTAATAACTTGGGATAAAACAAAAAATACTAATAAGTTTTTATGACTTTTTAATCTTGTCTGTAATACAAGATTTTCCAAAGTTTAAAAAAATTCTTCCTTAGACTGTTGTTATGTGAAATGTACGCAAAATAACTAAATTCATTAGGTTTCAGTAATTAACATCTGTTAAAGGTCAGTAAACCTTAACTTCTGTGACTTGGACAGCTACTTTTAATTTTATTAGGTTTAAAAGTATCAATTTCCTAAAATCAAAAGGAAATTCAGGGCTGAAAGGGTTAAAATGTAAATGCTCTACCTATTGAGCTGCATGACTAACAATAAGTTTAGGGCCATCATCAATACTAAACTCAGGACTCGAAATGGAAAAATTTGCGAACTGGAACAGTATTTCAAAATTATTGTTGGCTGAGATTTTTTTTTTTAGGCATAGATAAATTTATTTCTAACCATGCAAAAATAATTTTAAAAATGCATTCAAGATTTGAAATAATAAAAAGTTACAGAAAGCATAATAAGCTATATATAGTATTTGAAAATTCAGACTGCTTCCATCTTTGTTGAATAAAAAAATTAAAATTTAAAAGTTTGGATGTGTAGCTTGTCATATTTATTTAGTCATTAAAATTTAATAGCCATCTGTCCTGTAAGTCGTTCACTTGGGGGGTAAGAACTATTGCAGTTGCATCAGAGCCATGGGTACAAGTAGTTAATTCATCACAGTGATGTTAAGTGCCGTATAATCTATCCATTTTTTCGGAGGAACCTTAACTGTAACAGAAATATTAATGTTTTTCAGGAACTTTAACAAAGTGTCTTAATAATTGCACGAACCGGAACAATAATTACCATAATTTCACAAACCGAAACAATCTGAGACATAATTTCCCGAGCCGAAATATTGTTCCAGTTTATTTCAAGACCTGACCAAACTAAAATTTTCAATATAAACACCCAATTTTGGCAGCATATTTGGATTCTTTGGTAAATTTTATCTTTGAATACCAAATGGAAAGTCATTCAGTAAAGTAGTTCAGGAATTATGTAGATTTAACATGTTAAAATCCTTTTTAATAGTTGCAGAACAAACTGCAATGGGAGTAGTTTAAGCATAACTCAAAAACTACTTGGAAGATGGAGTTGTAATAATGAATTCACCTATTTAAAGCTCCTAGAAAAGATTTCTGTTGAATCTTTATAGGCTAGAATACATATACAGTAGAGCGCCGATTATCCGAACAAGTCAGGACCGACCCTAGTTTGGTTAAGCAAAAGTTTGGATAAATGGACAGACAATTTAAGGGATGTTCCTGACTATACTAAAACCTTCACACTTTATCCACGCTTCGGACTGGCAGCACAAGTTACTGCTGGCATGTTTAAAACTTGATTTTTGTCTTAATTTTTATGTTTACTTTTTTATATCATTTTCTGATCTCCAGATATTACAATTTAAGCGAAAAAGCTTTTGATTGTTACTTGCTTCAAAGAAGACATTCTTTCAATGCTGCTATATCTCGAATTCTTCTTAAATATGTTATTTGTATAGGATCAGCGTCGTTCTGCCGTTCGAGTCATTTCATAGGTGTTTCCAAACATTCAAAGGCTTTGTTATGTGATATACCTGGGTCATTTACAGAACATTCATTTTCATTTTCTCAATTTCTTTTTCGCATTGAATCTCATCCACAATATCATCATTTAAAATCTTATATCCAGGTCTAATAGGGTGTTTGAATAATTGGAAGTTCGTTTAAAAAAAAAAAAAATTGAGAGAAATGGGCTGTTTGGATTTTTTTTTAAAATTGGGAGAAATTGGCTTTTAGATAATTGGAAGTTCGGTTAATTGGATTTCCGATAATCGGCGCTCTACTGTATAATTATTTGCCATATCTAAATTTGGAGTTTCATTCACTTTATTGTTCAAGTATGTTAGCTTTTTTAACTTCATATTATGTACTCTATGTATAAATTAAACATGACATCTTAACATTAAAAGATTTTTGTCAGATTTTGTTAAGAGAATTTGTTAGATTTCTTTTGATTTTCAAAAGGTTTATATTTATATATATATATATAATGATATTTTACTTATTTATTTCTTATTAATTACTTATTAACTTAATAATTTATATATTTTGAAATTAATATTCAGAAAAAAAATCTGTATCTTAACTGATAAAAATTTTAACAGAAGTCTATAAATAAAAGCTTGAAATATGTGAATCCAGAATTGAAGCTCATTCCATCAAGTAGTTTTTGAGATATGCTTAAAAATTACCCCTCTTACACTTTTTTTTATATTAAAAATGAATTGAACATCAGATGCTTGAAACTTTACATAATTTCTAAACTATATGACCAAATGACTTCCTGTTTGGTACTCCGAGATAAAATGCACTTAAAAATCAAAATATGCTGTCAAAACTGCGGGCTCATATGGAAAATTTCAAAAATTGTTACAATTTCAGTATGAGGATGGTACTGTAAGCGCACATTTTAAAACATAAATTGAAAGTCAGCATAATTTCAAATAGAATGGCTATTTTCCTTTTCTTCTGCAACAATTTTACGATTGAAATGTTTGGGGTGTGTCTTTATTTTTGGCACTAGTATAAGGATGGCACCGTAAGCTCATATTTTAAAACATAAATTGAAAGACAGCATAATTTCAAATAGAATGGCTATTTTCCTTTTCTTCCGCAAAACTTTTACGATTGAAATGTATGGAGTGTGTCTTTATTTTTGGCACCGACAGTACATTTCTTCACATTTCAATGTATACCTGAATGACATGTGGCAATATTTAGTTCGAAATGTATCTTGCTACAATTGTAATGACGTTATACAATGTTTCTTTAGTAAAATTCCCAATTTTTTGCAAAATATCCTAGTTATGCCCATGTTCAGATGATGCTACCGATACCTGTCATTTTACTAATTGTTAAATTTACGATGGTTTGTTGTGAAACATATTTATGATATAAAGTTTATTTTATATTCTTTAAATATCACAATTCATTATGATTATCCTCATTTAATTGTTTTTATTTTAAATATTCTTAAAGGGATACTGATACTATGAATCTAAGAGTTAATGTGGCAACATGAAAATAATGCTTACTATAAAACTAGATTATACTACAAGATTTTTAAAAAACTATATCAGCAGTTATTACACAAGCCTGCAATTTTTTTTTTTTTTTAAACTTAAAACTGATTTTTATGTATTTTTTAGCATTGAATTCGAAAATGACCTTCATTTTTAACCATCACATCAGGATTTTTCGAAAATCATAAATTTCAAAGTTAAAAAAAAAAAAAAAAAAAAAAAAAAAAAAAAAAAAAAATGAAAATTTGATACTATAAAATAGATGTGATGGTTGTATTTTTTAACTTTTGATAATTGATTTTATTATATTTTTTGGTGCTCAATCTGAAAATGACCTTCCTCTTTTAACCATCATATCAGGATTTTTCGTAAATCATAAATTTTAAAGTTAAAAAGTAAAAATCTGTCAAAGGCTTACCAAAAGAAGGCAAATACATCTGTGACAAATTTGCAGCCTTATAAACTGCCAAAATAAATGAGGGTGTCTTTACTGGTCCTGACATTAGAAAACTTCTCAAAAAGATGTTTAATTTTGTCAAACAGATGGAAGTTGAGGAAAAAGAACTCCGGGGAGCCCTTAACCGGAAACGTACGTCTGTGAGATGTTTGCGTCTACATATCAGTCCTTAATATTTTCTCTCTCCGACATTCCAAACTTATTTTTATGCTGTTATATTAAAAAATCGGTTCTGTTAATGCATTACTATTAAAGATTAAATGTTTAAGTTCACTATTTGGTAAATTATTAAGTGTTCTGTTTGTGCACGGGATTTTCACTTTTCCGGTTAAAGGTTAAAGATGTTGTAAGCAAGTTTCTGAGTAATAAGAAAGATCTGAATTTCAAATAAATCATTAAGAACATGCTGCAGAAGTACAAAAATTTAGGCTGTTCCATGAACTTGAAGGATTCACTTGCTAAACGCACATTTGAAATATTTTCCTGAAAATCAAGGTGCCGTTAGCGAAGAGATGGGCTAAAGATTTCACCAGGAAATTAAAGAAATAGGCAGGAGGTATCAAAGATAAAGGACTACTACAACGATGGCAGACTATTGCTGGATGCTACTACCGAGATGAACCCCATAGAGAACATAAAAGGAAAAGCGTGAGGCACAACAAGAGCAATCCAAAGAAACTTCCACACATGGAATAAAATTATAAGGATTTTAAACACACAATATTTTACATGTTTAGCTGTAAATGTGCATAGGTATATATAAGCCAAAAGATAAATAAATTATTATTATGGAAAAAACGTTGTACATCTGATTTATAGCATCAAATTTTAAAAATATTTCAACTTTTTAAAAATTTGCATTTTCTGAAAAATCTTGACATGATGGTAAAAAAAAAAGGGAAGATCATTTTCGGATTCAGCACTACAAAATACATAGAATCAATTATCAAAACTTAAAAAAATACAACCATCACATCTATTTTATAGTATCACATTTTTGCTATTTTTTTTTTTTTTACTTTATTTGAAATTTACGATTTGCTAAAAATTCTGACGTGATGGACGAAAATGAAGTCATTTTCGGATTCAGCACTACAAAACAGATTTAGAATTAATTATCAAAACCTACATCACAACCCACATTTTGCAGACTAGCGTTAAACAAACATTTAAAAATATCGACAAGTATGGATAAATATGGTCATGACAATTAAGAGATCGCTAGATATTGCAAATAAAATTATTTTACTTTTTAAATTAATTCTAATCTTATGCTCCTTACCCAAATAACAAGTTAAGACAAAATTTATAGGTATTATTTTAGATCTACCTAACTCCATTTGATGTGTCAAAAAGTTGAAATAAAATTTTCTTTGGCCACTTTAACCAATAAAAAAAATTATTGCCAATTTGATTGGTTCGTAATATTTCTAAGATTTTTCTCAAAGCACGAACACTCCTTAACCTATTTAGAAGGGGTAAATTTAGAGCTTTTTGAATTTCACTTAGAAATAAACAATTTATTTTATTGCAGAATATTTGCTTTAAATAAAGCGATTATTTTTATACAGAAATGGTAGTACTCAAAATGAAGATGATATGGCAGATATCCAAAGCATGAAGTACCCTTATACGGAGATTAAAAACATCTCTGGTTTAAGTATGTGTGTGAATTGGAAACTGCCTATTATCATATTACTAAAAAAGTACATTTGTAGAAAATCATACATATATATATATTTAAATATTATGCAAAAATAGCAAATAAAAGCAAAGAAAGCAATTTAAAAAAGAAATGTATAAATGAGCCTTTCCCTGAAAATAATCTATAGGTGCAATAAGAATCTGATTTAGCAAAAAATAAATTACCTGCTTGAAAGGGCTTTGAGCCCATTTCTCCATTCCAATTGAGATTAAATTACAAATTAAAATGATTCACCTATCAATTATTAAATAAAAATCTTAAGTACAAATATTTTCCAAATGGTAGTGCCATAACAATCAAATAAACACTCAATAAGCTTATACATTTTAATGTCTTATATGCCCTTCAAATAAATATTTAATGTGCAACAATATGCTCTCAATATGTTCTTTTTCATTGTAAAAAATGTGCCATAATTTCAAAACCATATTTCGATATCTGTGTGCAGTAGATTTAGCCGATATCTTGAACATAAAAGGACGATTTCTTTCAGAGCTGACATTGGCATAGATACAAAAATATGATTTTGCAATTACAGCACATTGTTGACAATAAAGAACATACAAACATTTATCGTAGCACATTAAACATTTATGAAGAGTTTATTGGGTATTGAAATAAGCCTAGTGAACATTTTTATTTGAGTGTTAACATACTACCTGTCAAAAGAAAATTGTAGCAAAAATTTTGAATAATAAATGACAAGTGGATCATTTGTACTAGCTGCAGCTTTAATTTTGTCTCAATTGAACTTGAACTGGATAACTTTTCTCTTGCTAACCCGATACATATACAATATTGCATTTTCTGCTACCAGAGAATCAATACATGCTGACATATTAACTTTGCAACAAATGAAAACTTAAAATAACGCAATGCAACTAATAAAAAACAATATACACTAGCTGTAAATAAAATACAACAAAATAAAATAGTTTGACAATACTTTAAAATGGAACAAATTCTGTAAATATTAATATACAAAAATGAAAGCAAACAACAAATAAGGATAAATAATTTTTTCAGATATCAATATTCATAAATGACATAATATACCATTTTAAAATTTATTTTTATCATCTGCTTCAGAGCTTTGAATCCCCATTCTCCTTTTTCACCTCCTTCCAAATCTAAAACCTAAAACAAATAAGAGTTTATTTCTGAAAATAATTTTAACAAGCACAAAGAAGAATCCCAATAATTCATATAATTTTCTTGTTGGCAAATAATTTGAATGATAAGCAACAAATAAAAAAAAATTAATAAATTAATACTTTGAAGCAATCCCCCCCCCCCCCCCCCTCCTCTTCTCAAGAGATGAAACTAAATATTTGCCTAAAAAAGTTGGTAATGGTTACATAGAAGAATTTATTGATTAAATGTACATACAAAAAGGAAAAATTTGTTCTTTTAAAGTTGTCTATCTGATCTGAATCGAACATTATTATTATTTTAACAATAGATTTTAGGGTTATTTTTAAAACTTAGTGTCATTTGGCAATTAAAAAAATATATATAAAATTTCATTACATGAGTATAACTTAAAAAATAATTAAACAGACATTGTTTTTGTATATTATTTGTATATTATTCATACAGTTCTTTCTTCTAAATATTTTTAAGTTTTTTTTTTTTTTTTTTTTTTTGGTCAGATATGATAAAAAATTTCCTGATGTCATTGAACATCATCTTGAAGTTTATGCACTCAAAATTCAGCATACAATGATGTAAAGTGGTAATTACATAACCAGATGATCCAACCCAGGCCAACGATGCTCGATTTCAACAGACCATAGGTGAAAATAATTTTTAATTGAAAACTCTTGATATTTTACATTTAGTACATTTTCTTAAATTATCTACACACTACACCAAAAAGCATTATTGATAAGTTTTTATTAGCCGCATGCTAATGGTTAATCACAAAAGATATCTCCATTTATAACAAATTTTTTGATTTTGATTATTTCAGTTTATCATTATATGGTCTGTTAATTTGTGAAGTTTTAATTTTGTTTGGCATTTAGTTACACACTATTACACCAAAACAAATAATAGCTCAATTATTTCCAATGTTCTAAGTGCAAATAGATTAATCTTCCATAATTGGATTGCATGTTCATGTTTAAAATATTCACACTTGAAAAAATTATGTTAAAAATCCATAAAAAATCAGTAAATTGAGACACTATATATAAAAAAAAAAAGAAAATTGCACTTGAAATTGATTGTTGAGGTTGTTGCAACTGTTAATACAATGTCAATGTCAGTGTTACTCATGGACATGTTTCTGACTTATAATACAGATTATGGAACCCTTATATTGGAGTGCTAAATTTTTAAAAATTAAAAATGGGATGCTTTCAATTTTTTAAAAATATTTTGTCATTCTCTGGGCTTAAAATGCAGTTTTTTTAGAAGGGGTGGGGCGGGGGGTCCCTATCGACATTTGTAAAGGGTGAGGAATAAAACTTTTGGGAAGACGAGAAAATTATCTTTAACCCTGCATTTATTATATTTAAATTAACATGATATTGGAATTAGCATGATATTTAAATTAACTGTACTTATTAATGCATGGCAAAGTAACTGAAAGAATTTATGTTCAACAATTCAGAAAGTTTTAACCAAATGCATCCTTAATAACTGGGTTTCATTCAGCCTTAATTTTATACTTATTGTATTGCTCCTACCACTAAATAATTTTTTTTTTTTTTTTTTTTTTACAAATTTTTAAAAATTTCAGAAATTTTTAAATTAGGACATGAGATTTCTACCTGCAAAATTCTCAAAAATCCCCGAGGCTGAATAATGCTACAAAAATATGTAAATACATTTCGGTTCAGACTTAAAACCTTATGAATTAAACTAGCCAGTTGAATAAATAAGTAAATACATATTATACAACTAATTAAGGTAATAGACATGATATTCTATAAAAAATACTTTCCATTAACAGGTTTCTGCTCCTTCAGCTAAACACAGAAAATATAAATTGGCTGTTTATATTTTTTTCTAGCATTGCTCTACTGATAAACACAAATTTCATTTCTGTAGCTTAAAAAGTTGCAAACAGTGTGTGGAAACAGACAAGACATCAATTTTATGACAGCTGTATTTAATTAGTAAAAAAAAAAAAAAAAAAAATAATAATAAAGTTTTCTTAAATTGTTATTACAACCTTTTTAGAACTTAATTTAAAGTATGTAACACAATTATAAAATATGTCAGTGCAGCAATTTTGATTTTTGGAAAGTAATTCTGCAAAAAAATTTTTAGATTTAATGTTTTGGACAGACGAGCTTCAGCCCCCGTTCAACTTATTCCATTAAAATATTATTTTTTCTTAAATAGTGTCTAGATTCTTTTTCTTCTGGAAACTTAAGACATATAGCAAAACGAAAAAAAAATCATTCAAAGTTTTATAATCCTTCTAGGGACAATTTTTTTCAGATGAAGCGCAATTGTGCCAAATTTACAGAATAATAATTTAAATATTTATTTTTACAATATTCATAATTCTTTAGACCTGAAAGTATTATCACATGAAAAATTGGATAAAAAAAAATCTAATGATGGATTTGAAGATAAAAGTAATATCTGGTTTTGTATTTTCATTGATTTTCCAGAAATATAAATAAGATTTGAAATTTTTGTGACAATTATAATCAAAACACAAATTGAAATTTATTATTATACAGAAATCTTTCATAAAAAATGAAATTATTACACAAAGCATTCAAGTCATATAATAGCTAAAAAGAACTTTTAAAATATTCAGAAAAGATATTAAATTAAAAATATACATAACCTTTTTAAAGATTAACAGAAACTTGTCCTTGAAAAGAAAAAAAAAAATCAACCAATTAAAAACAGTTAACAGAAAAAACCTGCCTTGTTGGAGGATTTTACTTATTTGCCAAAGTGGCTAAAGTAATAAGTGCTTTTTTTGTTTTTGCCACTGAGGTGTGTCAATAACATATGCATAAGAGACAGATTTCTGATTTTTTCCCATTGAAATTATAAAAGATTCAAAATATCCATAAAAAACCTCAAGGATAACAGATAACAGATCAATAATAACAGAACTCACCTTTTTTCTTTTTTTTTTTAAAATGTAACAATACCAATTGTAATAACAATTTTGTAATCATTGTGTGAAGGAAATGAAGGGAGCAACCAGTCATTACAAAGATGCATAGCAAATAAAATGAGTGAGAAAAAAAATATATAAGTATTAAAAATGACAGTAATCAAAATCAGATTAAATTTTCCGTTTTGGACCATGATCCACACCTAGTCTATTCAAAATAACCAACACGGAACATAAATAAAATCATACACAAATTGGCAGTTTTTATAATGTGATGGCTACAATCAATGACGAGCAAACATTAATCATTGCCAAAGCTACGATCATTGTTTTGTTAAAAGTGAATTGTTTTTTTTTCTTATATTTTTACCAGTATTTGTTTCTGTTGTTTAAAACAAGTAAATAATAAAAATTAAGACACCCTTCCATTCCAAAAATATACATATATTTCATTAAAGGCCTTATAATTCATTCCAAAGCTGCACTAACAAGATGATATTTTGATGAAAAATTCATAAAAAATTGTGAAATACTGATTAATTTGTGTAATTAAATTTTAAACATGAAATATTAGTCAATATTGTTTTTTTCTAATTTTTTCATTGAAAAGAAATATCTAATTATTTATTTTTATAAAATTGCTAAATAAGTTTATAAAAAAAAAACCCTGAAACTTCCTGGCGTAAATTTGCAATCCTTATCTTTACTGTGTGTCTCATTTGATTTTGAATAAAGTATACACCATTTTTTCTTCTTCACTCATTTTTTGACGATGTCATTATTTACTATAGTTTCCAGACTTCATATAAAGCAGGATAAATTTTCTAGCAAATTCATGAAGCAGAGAAAGAAGCATCAACAGGATAATGAAAATACCTAGTTAATCACATTTCTAGATTCGAAAAAAAAAAAAAATAATAATAATGCAAGGAAAAAATATAAAATAAACCTTCTGGAAACTATTAAGAGCAGCTTTAGGATCATCTTCTTTCAAGGATTTAGAGTTATAATACTGATTTTCCAAGTCCACATCAGGTTCAGAATTGCTGTCCTCAGAATATTCCTGAAATGAGGTAATCATATAATTATTATACATTAACTTTATAACATGCTTTTTTTTTTTCATTTCATTTTTATATACAAAGTTTTATATAAAATCTAGTACCCTTTCTGGTAAAACTTTCACAACTTTTACTTTGAGTAAAGAAATTTTAGAATGAAGATCCAAATATGGAGATACATTTTCATCATTTAATTAAGTATAAAAATAATCCACCTTCATCATGAATGCAAAAGTGACTGCCATGTAAAGCCATTCTGGCAGAAACAATTTCATGTAGCTCCAGACTCATAATCAGACTGGGGCAGGATGGGCTGAGCCGCTCCTAGCAACTTTCTGATCGCCCTCACCCCCCTCTAGGCTTTTGTAATTTTTCAGCACTAATATTGCCTATATTACAATAATATTAAAAAAAATTTTATTGCAAAAGTTTTTAAATTTAACGCTTAAAAACTTTGCAATCAAAAATTTTATGACAGAGGGGACACGACTTACTCTTTACTTCTGTCTATATTTACTACAGGGTTGAAAAAAACCCAACCCAGCTAGGTTTTATAGGGCTTTTTGATTTTGAAAGTAGTGAGGGCAGGGAGAGTCCCTTTTTTAAAAAAAGTATATGTATTAAATTAAGAAATCTTATTACATTTTTATTGATTAACTTAATATACAAGTAATTTGAATTGAAATAACACAAATAAATCAGTGTAAAAATCTGTAAAAAAGCTTTTACTTCTGACATCATATAATATTATATAATAACCACATATCACATATTTAAGAGTTACTTTAATAGATTACTTTTTATTTGCATTCCCCCACAAAAAACACATTTTTGAAACAGATTTATTAATCAAATAATGCTTGATAATATTTTCAAGATATCTATGGTTCACTGTATAGAACAGTTTATTCTTTGAACATAATACATAGCTGTTACTAAAAATATTTAAATTACAAATGATTTCAATTATCTACATAACTGAATGTAATTATTTAATTTGAATATTTTGAAATGAAGTTATAATACTTACATAATATCCAACAATGTTTATTTTTATCAACAAACATGCTGCATCTGTATGTAATAGGAAATGCTACTTTAAAAACCAAAAAATCCAGGTTTTAACAAACAAACAAAAGCCAGTTTATTTGGATTTTTTTGAAAAAAGCCTTTTTTTTTTTTTTTTTTTTTTGCCAACCCTAGTCAAAAGTGAATAAGTCAAATTTGTATCCAATTGGGAACTTATATTATGAAGTTTTATATTGTTAAATCATGATGTAAAAGACCTTGTCATTTTTTATCTATGTGAAAATATTATAATTGTCTATGTTATGTATATTGATTTTGGCTTTTTTTTTTTTTCATAATATTAACAGGCGTTTAAAAGACTTGAGCACTTATTTTATTTTGAGTTTGTCACATCTGGATTTGGCAGTACACCCACAATATGTTTTAATAGGATAATGTAACTCTTTAAACACAAAGGTTAAAAAACCAATATAAAAGTTACTGAATACTAAATAATAATATCACAGATTTAAAAAAAACAATAAAACCCACTTTGACGTGATTTTTTTTCGGTAGGTGGGTTTTTTGCAACCCTGTATTTACATATCATTAAAAAAGAAATGGTAAATTATTCACACCAAAAATTTTTAAAGCCCCCCCCCCCCCCCCCCTCCCTTCCCTTTCTGACTCTGCCGGCTAGTTATGGCCATTGCACAGCTCCAGCTTGTAGGCATCTTTTTTGGTGCGAATAGATGCGCATAACTGTCAGTGCAGATATTGTTTACCATGAACACTTGGCAAGAGAAGTTTAAAACCATTTACTTATGCACCTAGAAATGTATTGCTTCATGTGTGATGCCACCACATGAAAACAAAACTAGAATACCGGAGTGAAATAAAATATTCTCCTATAAACCTTATTTTTTAAAAAGCTAAATTGCAAAAGTTGCCAAAACTGTTAGAAATATTTAAGTTGTTTTGCAATTTACTAAAGAGGTAAATTTCTACATTTTAGAAGGCAGCAGAAGCATAAAATTTTAAATTACAATAGAATTTTAATGTTTATTATTTAAAGAGTAACATGAAATTTTCACACCATTAGACTATTCTGACATGAAACTGTTGACACTTTTATGTACACCGGGTAAGGTGATAAATCACCAAAATATTGTTCTCATCGCCATCATTTCAGTTAAAATGCATATATTGCATACATTATTTAAAATACAATATCAACATCATAAACCAATATATTTTATTTCAATATCACAGCATTGTTTCTAATTTACATTTACACACATGGAAAATAAAGCTGCTATGGGCGAGGGTGGAAAAAAAAAGCTATTGGTAAGATTTGTGCCTGGATTATACAAAGGATACAAAAATATCAGTTAGCAGAAAGTGGGAAAGCCTACTATTTTATTCATTATTTCAGCCTGGCCTGATACAAAATTAAAAGTTCGGTCTGGGCCTGGCCCGGCGAAAAAGTTAAAAGTTCGGCTCGGCCCAGAAAAAAGTTAAAATCAGAATTTCTACAAAAGACATTTACCATTTTCTACATTTTTCCAGAGTGAATTTCTACAAAACATTGATTTTTATGTAGATTTGGATAAAAATTTGTCTCGTACGAGGAGTTCTAACCAAAAATATCTATCTTATCATTTTTTTTTTTTTCATATAATCTTCATTTTTATAGAAGTGCCACAAGCTGCGATATTTATTTTTTTAATGCATCTCTATTTTTTGTATGCAAATGTTCAGTTTTCATTAATACTGTTAATCCATATTCTATGTATTCGAGTGTTAAAAATCTGAAAAATGCTATAAAGTAAAATCTGCTAAAACAGAATTGCTTAGAAAAGAAAAAAAAAAAGCATTATAGATAGGGTGTCAACAATTTTAATCAGTTGATTTAAATCAGCAATTTAAATCATGATTTTAATCAACCGATTTTTTAAAAAAAATCATTGATTTAAATCAAAAATTTTCTAAATGTTTAAAATATTAAAAAAAGTATTAAAATCTAACATGAACATAATTTGAAAGTTTCTACAGGTATTTTGACTAGGGATTGACCGAATACCAAATAGTTGATTCGGTATTCGGTGGTTTGGCATGTAAACTGAATATTCGGCATCGGCCGAATAATTGCAGATAAGTATTTTCTGAGAAGTAGAAGAATTTTCTTTTACTTAGCAATAGAATAGGCTAAACAATGAGTTTCAATATTATGTACATGAGTTCAGAGTTCAGCTGCACTACAAAAAACAAGTCAAAGGCCATTTTTAATTAGAAAAAAACTTTTTCCTTCCTAAAATAGCCTACATAGGTGTGAAATCAAAACAACTGTCTACAACAGAGGGGGAAAAAAAAGTAAGGAAAATGCACATCTTTCCCTTATCAATTAATTTTATTTACTTCTACATTAGTCTTTTTTTAAATTTATTTAATGGATATTTTCTTTAATATACATATCAAATAAGTGTATCAGAGTTCATATCTGTATATCTAAGGTGTATATTAAAGAAAATGCACACATCAAATAAGTATACCCCTACGCCTAATCGTATAGCTTTTATAACCATTATGTCAAAATCGCTCAAATTTCTTTTCTTTATCATCACAATGTTAAAATAATAATCAAAATATAAATATTCTATCAATAATTTGACAGAAAATAGTTAAATGTACAAATTGATACGATACCTTTTGTATTTTGAGAACATTCCTATGCAATGTTTATAATTAGACTTAGACAATCAGTAAATCAGCTTAATGACAACATTGTTTCTTTGTATTTGAATGAACTTTTGTTTTTCTGACTACCTTATCCTTAATAATACCCTGTATAGTTTAATACTTTCATAGGTTATTTTTGGGTATTGACTAGTGATAAAATAATAAAAAATAAGTTATGGGTTAATGAATTTGTGAGTGGAAAGAAGTCATTAAATTTTTTTGTGTAATTAGATTTAAAAATAAAAATGTAACTGAATTAAATTATTGGGAATTTAATTTCAATTAAAGCTTATTAAAAAAGCTAATCATGCAAAAATGCATATTAAAAAGTTTCAAGTATTCGGTTAAAATTGCTGCTTCGGTCAATCCCTAATTTTGACTTATGAATAGAGATGTAAATTTTCCAGAAAAGTTGAAGTGGTGGAAAAAACCGGTTTTTTTCTGGAAAAATAAGAAAAGTTGGAAAAATTGATTTTTCACAAATGTTTCTCCCAAATAAATTATATTTCTTAAGAGAATATTAAATAATAAAAAATTGTTTAATTTATCAACACTAAAATCAAATTATTTTCACTTTATATGATTATATTGTAAAAAAAAAAAAAAAAAAAAAAAAAAAAAGGGGGGGGGGGGTGGCAAGGCCTGCATTTAAATGCTTAGTTTTTCAGTCTCAGACCTTTCACAGTGGCATTCACACTTTATTTATTGTTAATACACTATTGTTTATTATATCATGTCTATGTTGAAATGATTTTTCAGTTTTATTTGTTTATTTACCAATAGAGCTAATTTAAAAAACAAAAAACCTCATAAGTTTCAGCCAATATCTCTACAGTTTGAAAACAAATGTATTATACATCCATTCTACATTGTGTTGATTTTTAATTATATAAATGATGCCGCTTTAAAAGAAACAAATTGTTGCAGTTATGTCATTATTATACATATCATAATTCAAATCTTCCTTTATTTAAAAAATGGTATATTTTTACAATATTAAATCTTCCTTTCTTACTGTTATAATTTTCATTTCCTGTAAAGAATATATTTATCTTCGGTATAGTTTATCTATCTAAACTGAAACCAAGTATAAAAAGTTTTGGCAAAGTACAGCAACAACTCAAGTTACTGAGTAAAACAAGATGGAATGGAGTTGTAATCATGTTTGAGAGTCTGGAAAATGGAAAGCAGTCTCTCCAAGAAATTGCTATAATGAAAAACGTAAATATGGGTAAAGAAATCTGGCGGTTAATATTAGATAATGATGTGCTTTGGGTACAGTTGCAAAACTTGTTAAAGATTTTAAAGCCTATAGTTAGTTCTGTAAAGAATATATTTAGTTTCGGTATAGTTTATCTAAACTGAAACCAAGTATAAAAAGTTTTGGCAAAACTGTAACAAAATCAGAGTCAAATCATGCTTTGCTGTCTGATGTTCCTCAACTTTGGTCGAGTACAGCAGATGCAATAAGTAGTAATTTAACTACTTCACCCTTAAATTCTCAGGAAGAAAAAAAATGTCATGGAAATTTTAGAAAGAAGGAAACTAATTTGCTGCCAAGAAATCCATGCTGCAGCAAATTTATTAGATCCACATTATAAGAGGCAGTGTCTGTCAGATGATGACATTTGTAGTGCTTTCGATTACATCACAAAGAAAGCAAATGATCTTGGATTAGATATCGGAAAAGTTATGTCCAATGTGGCAGAATACAGAAGTTCATCTGGTTTTTGGAGCAGAAAATCAATATGGGAATCTGCCAGACACATTAGCCATACTACTTGGAGGTCTGGATTTTACACTGCATAACCACTCAACCCACTTGCTTCCCGGTTACTACAAGTTCCACCAACATCAGCAGCATGTGAAAGGAATTGGTCAGCATTTAGTAACATACACACAAAGTTGAGGAACAGGTTGGCTACAGCAAATGTTGAAACAACTTGTAGCTATCCGCTGGAATTTAGACCTATTCAATGAAGAACTCATTATGCAAACAGAGTGGTCATCTACCAGCAGTGCAGAATCAGATAATTCAGATTCCGACTCAGAGTGAAGAATTTAATAAACATAACTATACATTTTGTAATAAGTTCGGGAGTTCGGAAACTAAAAAAGTTTGTTTTTTCTCTCTTTAATATGAAAGCTATAAAAACAAGTGTATTTTTTAATAAGATTAAAAATTGCTTTCAAAAAAATTTTGCACTGGAAATTGCTTAAATTTTTTTAAGTTTATTTAGTATATATTTATATTAAAAAAAATGCACAGTTAAATAAGTCTGAAAATCTATATTTAAGGAAAAGAAAGAAAGGAAGAAAAGAGTAAGTAATTTCAAATGCATGTTGTTATTAAAAAGATTTTTTTTTCTAATTAGTTAAATATTTTTATCTTACTATCTGATTAGATGATTAATAGCAGCTATGACGTTAAAAATTAATGTTCGTTTCAGATTTTATGTTAAATTTTCAACTTTACCATTTCCATTAATTGACATATTATTGAGGAGATAATTTTGCACAAGAATTTTCATTTTTAACAACAGAAGTTGCATTTAATTATCTTACCAGGAATCTGTTTAGATTTTTTTTTCATGCAATCCTGTTTTTGTTAAATTGTGAACTTTTGTATATACCGTCCTATAAAAATTTAATCTGAATTTGGTGAAATAGAAAGTATCATTATATTTAGGTTCCTATTTTAGTTAATAAAGTCTTTCATACATATATACAACTAGATAAGTTTTCTAGGTAATATGGGCTGTTATATGTTGATTTTCCCCCCCTCCCTTGAATCATTTGTGAAAGGTTCAGTTTGGGGATTGAAAAATTTTCTGAAATGTCTATTTTTAAGAGAAAACATTTTGTGAAGTGTCTGGTGTTTTAATGTGAAAAAGTTGTGAAGATTCCTTTAAAGGACTTGAGTTTTCTTAAATAGATATTTGCTTAGAGATCAGATCTTCCACATTAATGTTTTCATGTGGGACACTTAACAAAAATAAATATAATAAAAAGTATCAGAATGTAGCTATTACAAAATTTTGAATATATTATTTTGTAAATGAAATTTCAATTTTTCCAATTTGGAAAAATTAAAAAATAGCCCTTTGGAAAAAAAAAAACTCAAAAAAAACTTTTTTCCCCCCAACTTTTCCAGTTTTTTCCCGAGCATTCCCATCTCTACTTATGAATAAACAAAAAAAAGAGCTTTAAATAATTGCTCTTAATTCATGAGTATTGTAAAAAAAATAAAAACAGTTGAGTTTGTAAAAACTTGTTAAGTTTTTATCCAAATTAAAACAGTTTCATTTAAAAATGATATTTAAATCTAATATAATTTGCCATGTCATAATTTCCTTTAGGTAATCAATTTATGCCTTTTTTTTAATATAAAATACACATAGCAAGTGTAATACATTTCTACAAGTAAAAGAATAAATAGTAATTAATAGCAATCTCTAGTTAAAGAAGAATGAAAGAATGACATTTGCTCAACAGCTAAATTGTAAATGAATGCATACGAGAAAAAGAAATAATTTGTATAAAAATGCTAAGCACAGCAAGAGCTTCTTCGGTATAGGTTAAATAAAATATATATATATATATATATATGCATTTATTCAACTTTGTAACTTATATATACTAAATAAAAAAAATTAATTGGGGATTGAAAAGGCAGCAAAACTTTTCTTAAAAAGAAAAAATTGAACCACTGAAAGCTAATAATCCACACTGAGAGGTAATAATGTTGTTACTTAAATATTTTGAGGATTTCAGATATAAGTGGCTAACTTAAACCCATTCATATGGAATAATTATAACTCATTCTCATAATTTTTTTGGTTAGCATACAGATACATGTGTGTAATTTTAGATTTTGGTAGTTTATAGTAATTAAATACAAATGCAAAACGAGCTGCAAATAATATTTTTTAGTTTTGTCATTTGTGCTACTAACTAATGAAATTACTTATTTGCAGTTTTTATTAATTCTGTAATTACTTATACTGTTTCTTCCTAGTCCATTTTTTTTTTTTAATGGTGACACACCATGCCCCTTTTGAAATTGGCAAAATGCACCCTACCTTAAAAAAATAGTTGAAATTCACCTGTAGTTGTAGCCAGAGATTTCTTGTAAAAAACTTCCCTATTCAACAGTATTTCTAAATTCATGTGGCCAAGATCTTGCAAAAATAATAGAACTTTATTTCTTAACAAAAAACAAGATATTATGAAAATACGTTATTTAATTGTAATTTTCAATTTGTTATTCATAAAATTATTAAAAATTAAGGACACTTTATTTATCATACTAAAAATTATTCTTTTTTTTTTCTTTCTTATATATTACTAAACACATTACTAAGATATTTCCTCATGAAATAGTGCATTTTTTTGGAACTAGCATCCTGTCCCTTTTACTTTCTAAAATGAATAGTACTACATTATTATTTTAATAATTAAGGCTTGAAAATGTATAATCTGTTCCTAATTAGAGAGTTTATTGTTTAATAATTATTAATTTGAAGTAGCCTTAACTATTTAATATAAAATGCAGTTAATAATTTTAATAAATGTTAAATATCACTAGTATTTATAAAGTTTTACATAATTATTACAATATTAATGTATATAACATTATTGTATGATACTACCTAATGAAACTGCTAATTTGTAGCTTTTATAATTGCTGTAATTACTAACTAATAATTATAATTTTATTAATTAAAATGTAAAAACTTAGATTATGTTAACAATTAGTGGTTTAATTGTTTTGGAAACCTAAAACTCTTGATAGCTATTCAGTATTTGAACGCTGGGAAAAAATCATAAAAATCTGATTTAAATAAAAAAAAATCCGATTTTTTTAATAAAAAAAAAAAAAAATCATGATTTTTTTTACACCCTAGTTATAGACAAGTTCCCTTCTTAGCAGGGTTGGAAAAAAACCGGGTTTTTTTGTAAAAAACCAAAAAAACCGGTTTATTTGGTTTAAACCAGGTTTTTTTGGTTTAAACCGGGTTTTTTTAAATATAATTTCCTATTGCATAGAGATGCATATCTGTTGATAAAATAAACATTTTTGGGTATTATATAAGTAATATAACTTTTGAAAATAATTAAATTAAATAATTACAGTCAATTATATAGAAAATTGAAATCATTTCTAATTTAAACATTATTAGTAACAGCTATGTCTTATGTTCAAAGTAAACTGCTCTACACAGTGAAACATTGATACTTTGAAAATCGTATGAAGAATCCTTTGATTAATAATATAATAATCAATCAATAAACATTTGATGCAGTTTCATGAATATAATATATTATTCTGTGGTTGTTGTTATTATTATTATTTTTTTAATATCCAAATACTTCTGGTTATTTTGTTTTCTGAGTGATAACGCCAAGTGTCCAAGTCAACATTTTTGGTCATTAGATTCAGCAACTAACAGAAAAGATTGATTAGTATTACTGAAATGCTATAACGAGCACTCAATTTTTGCAAGCTGTGTTATTCAATTTGATATCTTAAGTTACTCTTTTAAATTCTTTAAGGATAATCTTCCCCAATCCAGAAAATTTCCTTTTACAACTTAACCAAAATCTTAAAGATCATTGTATTTTGTTTTTAACTGCTGGAAATAATCTGCATTTTTTGAATGAAAATATTTTATGCTAAATATTGAATATTATTTATCCATTTTATCTTTTCTAATTTCACATGTTTTAAGAAAAATCTTTAGGGTACCAGATATGTTCATCAGCACATGCTAATTTTCATTCTACATGCATAGAAACATGACCTAAGCTCATTATGTCTCATGTTGACTGCTGAGATGAAGTGTTAAAAGTAGAAATTACTTCTATCTATGGGTACCAGATATGTTCATCAGCACATGCTAATTTTCATTCTACATGCATAGAAACATGACCTAAGCTCATTATGTCTCATGTTGACTGCTGAGATGAAGTGTTAAAAGTAGAAATTACTTCTATCTATAATTTAAAACAATTAAATTACAAAAAGAGAAAATATTATATTAGGTTTTTTCTAAAAAAACCAAATGGTTTTTTTGACAAAAAAACCAATTGGTTTAAACCGTGGTTTAAACCATGGTTAAAACCACTTGGTTTAAACCGTGCCAACCCTGCTTCTTAGTAAGTGTAAATGTATTATATATTCTTTTCTTACGTATTGGTATATTAATTTTGCATGGATCAACACGTTTTTCAGTTTAAAACAGGGTTCCGTCACAGGCAGGTTCTTTTTCACACATTTTACTATATTTTAATAAGCGTATGAAATCTACTACACTCTAAAAAGAATAAATTTTAATGTTTAATTGTAGAATTGTTTTGGGTCATGAAGACTAGGAATGAAACCAGTCTCTGCTCTGTACAGAAAAAATAAGTTAGGCCTGGCCCTGCCTTTCAGGAAAAAAAGTAAGGCCCGAACCTTCAGAAAAGAGTAGAGATTCGGACCACAGGCTGGCCCGTGCATATCTCTGGAGACACTGACGAAACCACTTCAGCATAACTAGCAACTTTTTTTTTTTACATTTCAGCTATTGATAACTGTTTCATTGATTCCGTTTTTGGCAGATTAGTTTATTTTTTATTTTGTACATATGCATCTTTTCTTGTTCATTTATAAAAATAATTTTGTAAGTTTTAAAAATATTTCTTGCTCAGAGTTTAGATTTTCCTTTTCATCATAACTTATAATGATGATAATTATTATGAAGATATATATCATAAGTTTAAGGAAAGAGGAGAAAATCCACGAATCCACTTTGCATTAGAAAAAGCTCTTATCCTGTTACCTCTTTTTTCTACTGCATTCAAAGTTCTTTTCAAAGAAACAAAGCAAACTATTACCCAACTTACACATCAAGGTCATAGGGCAATGTGTCCGAACGTTCAGTCCGAGAAAGAGATAGAGTGAATTTGAAATCAAATGTCTATTTTCCTTTTAGTTGAGTCAAGAGAGAGAAATTGCATGTTTGTTTTTTAGTTATAAATATGTACTTGAGTGATTTTATTAAACACTTCTTCAAAAATAAAGATTATCAACATGAAAAAAAAAAGATAAAATAAGTACTTTTACTCAGAACTCTTCGTACAAAAATTTTTTTTAACCATATCAATGTAAAAATTAATGTTTTGAAGAAATTCAGTCGGGTTGGGGCGAGATTTTAATAGTTTTCCAGGCCAGGCCGATTTTTTTTCCCCCTCTTATGGATTGGGTTACTTCACTCAAGTGAAAACACCCGCTCGCTAATGTTAACCCTATAGAAGAAATTGTTTTAAATACTGTAAAAGTGCTTATTTCCACGAACCGTTATTTTCGTGAAAATGAAGGTATCAGTTATTTCACGAATTTTATATGACAGAACCGAAAGTTGAAAAATCCCGAAGCTAGATAAATCGAACCCCTTTTGAATAAAACATTTTAAGAAACTTCCTTTTGCCAAACATGAGATAATTTTGAATGGCTTCAAAGAAGCTTGTATAAATATTGAGTAAATGAGCTGCATTCTATTAGGTGTATTATTGTTTTTATTCAAGAAATAGTTGTATAGTATTGAAGAAATTTTTGTACTGATTTCTTATTTAAGTAACTGTAATCATTAAATTTTGGATAAGCGAAAAATTTCTGATTTTTTACTATTATTTGAGGTGAAAAAAATATATTTCGCGAGGCTTAAATTTTCGCAATTACGACGGCCTCACGAAAATATGTGCTTTTACAGTACATCGTTTGCATTTCAATATGCTTAAATGATTTTTTTGCATTGGATAGCTGAGGTCAATCTCTAAAATGACCCTTTTTTAATTTTGTTTACACATGTTTTGGTAGTATACTTTGATTTTTGGAACCAGTTTTGAAAGTGAAAGTATTCTAGTAAAAAAAAAAAAAAACTCTAAACAATTGAAAAAGTAAAGTCTCTTTGTATGAATCGACCTCAGCTATCCAATGCAAAGAAGATCATTTAAAAATAATGGAATGCGAACGACATATTTTTAAAAAAAAATTCTTTTTTAGGATTAACATTAACGAGCCGGTGTTTGTGCATGAGTGAAATAGCCCTTAAAGTTGTCAAGCTAGCATCGGCTCGTGCAACACATTTATACTTGTTCTTGCAAAGTCATGTGTTGAAAATGGTTCATATTTTATTGGCTTCTTTTAAATGTTTATATCACAGAAGTTGGCCTACTTAATTTTTTATTTTGGCCAGGACCGTTTATTTTGTTTATTGCCCAGCCCGGCTCATTAAAAAAATTGTCCTAATTCTGCTAACCTGGCCGGTTTCAAAGTTTGAATTCATTTTGCCTGGTTGAGTCGGGTACAGACCTTTATTTTAGGGACCATGTTTAAAAAGAGCCCAGTACTGAAAAAATAAAGAAAAATCGGTACTTGTTAGTTATCCTGTCGACCAATTTCGCCAAATTATATAAATCGCCAAACCACTCACCAAATTGTACAAATGGACATAATTTTTATTTTGAATAATGAAAAAACAAATAAATTAGTATAACATTAATAAAAATACAAATAAAACGTCGAAATAAAAATCATTTGATGACATAAACACGTGGTGTCAAGTGAAAGTGACATTTACGATCAACCATTATTGACATTTAATCTTACAATTTGGCGACAATAATTTGGTCGACGGGATAACTAACAAGTACCGAAAAATTTTGCTCTCCAGTGTTTTTACTGTGTATTAATTAGGAGATCCATTCCCACAAGAGTTCTATTACAGGATTTGAGATTTCTCTAGTTAGAGACCAGTAGTTTCACAGAGTGAGAGCAGTCTGTGAGCAGTTTTGCTTTGCAAGTGAAAGGAAACGGGGCTATTAGAATAAAAACTTGCGACAGACTGCGCATTCCAGAATCTGGAGGGTAAAGTAATTAATTATTGACGAATGCACGGAAAATGTAATCATCTTTAACTTGAGAACCGCTGAGACAAACGTTATTCAACCCACTGATAGTTTAAAAACAAACAAATAGCATTTCTCAGACATCTGCGGTTGAGAGACATTTTCTAATGTTTTGGTACCAATTCGAGAGCATGTAACTATTGGTCAAAGGGGAGGGGGGAGGGAAGAAATGGCATCATAAGATATCGGTATGACAAAAAAAGATGCCATTGCTATAAAAAGAAAAGAAATCGTACCCGCTGCCCTGGCATAAAAGCTGCACTTAAAATATTTTATGCTTTCAAACTCGTATGCGCCGCTGCTCATATGACCAAAAATACAATAGTAAATACTAGCTGAAGAGTTTTAAAGATTTTAAACTTCGTCTAGGGAGGCAAAGGGAGAAGCAGAAAATTCGAAGGAAGGGATATAACTTAAATGATCATTTTTACTTTCTTCTATCTTTACAAGGAAAAAGTATTGGATTCATGAAAAATTTTGACTTCTGGTTTGCAACAGATTTATGTTTTAGAAGGTCATGAACATGTTTAGACTGTTTGTCTGTATGTAAAAAAAATTTTGTGGGCACTCTATCTCAAGAAGTAATGTATGGAATTTAATAACACTTTAGATTCAGTTAGACCTTGATAAAAATTAGTGCCAATTAGTTTTTTGTGTAAATTACCCAATAGGTGGTTGCTGCTATTACTACATTTTAACAATACGTCTATATAAAGAACTAATCCACAGATTTCCCTCAAACTTTAGATTTAGTTAGATGTTGACATTTGCTGATTAGGTTTTGGTGTAAATCTCTAACAGACAGAGCTGCTATGCTGCATTTACAATAGCCATATATGGGCGATTCCATGCGGAGAGTCACACACGTAACACAGGCTTTAATTTGCATTTATTCAATTATTTATTATATTTTAATGTTAATTCTGATTTTAGGTGGTATGGTAAATAAGTTATTAACATATTTTTTAGTTTAAATGTGTGTAAGTAAAACTCACAGAAATATATCATTTAATTTCATTACTCAAAATGTGCTTTTTTTCTGAAGTAGAAAAAAAGCACATTTTGAGTAATGAAATTAAATGATATACTTCTGTGAGTTTTATTGCCACACATTTAAATTTAAAATATGCTAATAACTTATTTACCATACCACTTAAATTCAAAATTAACATTAAAATTTAATAAATAATTGAATAAATGCAAATTAAAGCCAGCGTTACGTGTGTGACACTCTCCACGGAATCGCCCATATCAAGAACTAATGCGCAGAGTTTCATGAAACTTTATGTTCTGTTAGATCTTGACATAAGTTGATGCTGATTAGGTTTTCATGTACATCACAACAGGTAGTGCTGCTACGCTGCATTTTTCATGATTTTTGTGATAGCTATATCTCAAAAACGAATGCACGGAATTTAATCTGACTACGCTTTCACAGAAATAAATATTTTATTAGGCTTGGGTGTATATACAGACCTGCCAACCTTTGAAAATGAGAAATCGTAGCACCACACAAAATTTAAATTAATCTGGAGGTTGGTTGGTTGGTTTTTCGTGTTTCACAGCTATCTTTTGACATTCGTAAAAGGAATAAGGTTTCCGTCTTTCAACTCAATATAGTAAATTTTTTCCTCGGAAAATTTTTATATGATTTTTAGAGTTTATTTCCGTTTCGCTGCCTTTTTTTTTTTTTTTTTTTTTTTTTTTAAACATTTGTAAAAGGAGCCTGGTTCCAATTTTTTAGCCCAGTGTAGTAAATTCTGACAGAATTTGCGATTTTTATCCCGCCATCATTTCAGGATATTCACAATTAGGGATTGACCGAATCAGCAATTTTGCCGAATACCGAAGCTTCGGTCAAAGTGTACACCGAATATTCGGTATTCGGCAACCGAATACTTAAAAATTTTTAATACACATTTTTGCATATATTAGCTTTTTTAATAAACTTCAAATAAAATTAAATTCTTAATAATTTAATTCAGTTAATTTTTATTCTTAAATCTAATTACACAAAAAAATTTAATGACTTCTTTCAACTCACAAATTCATTAACCCATCCCTTATTTTTTATTATTTTATCACTAGTCAATATCCAAATTAACCTAATGAAAGTATTAAACTATACAGGCTATTATTAAGAATAAGGATTCTCAGAAAAACAAAAGTTCATCCAAATAAAAAGAAACAATGTTGTCATTAAGCTGATTTACTGATTGTCTAATTATATACATATTGAATTGGAATGTTCTCAAATACAAAAGGTATATCAATTTGTACATTTATCTATTTTCTGTGAAATTATTGACACATATTTATATTTTGATTAATATTTATCACTGTGGTGATGAAGATAAATTTGAGCGATTTTAATTTAATGGTTATAAAAGCTATAGGATAGGCATAGGAGTATACTTATTTGATGCATGTATTTTCTTTAATATAAACCTTAGATATACAGATGAACTCTGATATACTTATTTGAGGTGTATATTAAAGAGAATACATATTAAATAAATTTAAATTGATAAAACTAATGTAGAAATAATTAAACTTAAATGGTAATGGAAAGATGCCCATATTCCTTACTTTTTTTTCCTATATCGTAGACAGTTATTCTGATTTCACCCCTATATAGACTATTTTAGGAAAGAAAAAAAAAAGTTTTTTTGTAATTAAAAATGGCCTTTGACTTGTTTTTGGTAGTGCAGCTGAACTTTGAACTCATGCACATAATATTGAAACTCATCATTTAGCCTATTCTACTTCTAAAGAAAAGAGAATTCTTCTACTTCTAAGAAAATACTTATCTGCAATTATTCGGCCGAATACTTAAAAGTATTCGGCCGAAGCCGAATATTCGGTTTACATGCCGAATCACCGAATACCGAATCGACTATTCGGTATTCGGTCAATCCCTATTCACAATTTTCTCCCACAATCGTGATTCACATTTTCCTATCACGATTCTTTGTTGAAATCCACACTTTTTACCATGAACATTTGAAGAAATACGCGATCCTTTGACGAATTTTGCGTTTTTTTACCGCGATCCTTTGACTATATTAGTGTTTTCTTTCCGAGATCTTTCGGTGAAATTTGCATTTTCTTACTAATCTTTCGATGAAATTTGCATTATCTTACTGATCTTTTGACGAAATTCGTATTTTCTTTCTGCGATATTTTGACAAAATTCACGCTTTTACTACGATCCTTTAACAAAATTTATTTTCTTCCTCGACCAATTGACGAAATTGATTTTTTTCACTCTGTCATTTGTCGAAATTCGTGCTAGTTTATCGCAAATCGTGCGATTTTGCACACTATTTCAAACCTTGCCCCTCAAGACCAACGCCTCCAGAATTCTTAAAATGGCACCCTTGTTTCAAAGGAAGGGAATTCCTGTATAAATATTTACAAAAACACGATTAGAGTGTTTTATGTTAAGAAGTTTTTTTTGCAGCCCAGAAATTTTTTTTTCTCATGAGCATTTTTTAATGTCCAAATTTTCGGACTAATAGCCAATTTTTTAAAACTTTCGGAAATGAATATTTGGAAATTTCTGAACAGAATCATTCCTGAAAAATATGCTACGCGGGATAAAAATCGCAACTAGAAACAAAAAATGCTTTTGTATTTTTTGCAGAAAATTGTAGTTTAAGACCGATTTTCGTAGCATCGTAGTTTATAGGTCCAAATCGTAGCAACTACGATTTTTTCGTAGCAGTTGGCAGGTCTGCATATGCTACCCAAAAGATGTTTTTATGTTCTTTGGGTTGGGAATTTTGGTTGCAGACATCTAAGAGGGTAAGTACCAATATTCAATGATTTGTTTGAAAAATACAACACTTATATCTCCCTTTTTTAATGCACATAATTGAATGAATCTATACCTTTAGAATCCTTTTAATGGGCATAGATTGTCATTTAATTTTAGCACTGTGATAATGAATTTTGAAGTAAAACATATGAGATAGAAGAAAGCTTTCGGATTGCCACATCTGACTAGTTTCATTTGTGTTACTACTACTGAGTTACAAATAGGGTTGTTAAAAAAATTAAAGAGTTTATGTAGTGGTGGCAAGTAGAGGAGGGGAGGAGCAAAGTAGAAATTTTGTGATTAGGGAGGTTAGGGAATTTTGATGGGAAAAAAAAAGAAGAAATCCTCAAACATAGGAGATTTCCATCACTTGTAGTGATATGCACCTCTTGTCCAATATAAGAATAGAGGTAGAATCCACCATGTACTAAAAAGGAGTATACTGCACCAAAATCCAGAATCCCATCAACTCTATCTGGCACACGGTGGAAAAAGTGTTTTCTATTTTTGCTGATCGTAAGTGTTGGTACACTGATGATATCATGCATGACACATTATAATAAATTATTTAAAAAATTACTATGCAAAAAATATGTATATTATTAAAAGGAAAGAACTAAAATTTGTTTTATTTCAAAAATTGGGTTATATACTCAAAAATATTAAAAAAGAGCAAAAGCTGCAATTACAATAAGATAAACAATATTCATGCCATAACTAAAAAGCAAAACTGAATCTACAATTTTAATAGAATGAATAAGAGTTAAAATTGAAAATAGATACACATATAAAGTAAATGAAAGGCATTAACAAAACTTTTGGGGTTTTAAAGTATTATAATGAAATGCAATCTACTTCTTTTAAAAAGAAATATTTTGCAAGAAACAATCGAAGAATTAAACAGATTGTTTATAAAGCTATATAACTTAGCTATTCGATTATAATTGTAAAAATTTATGTAAGTCTCAAACTATATGTCAAGCTAAAGAAAGATTAGAAAAGAAAAACAATTGATGAAAACTGTTATACCAAATCATAGTCTTCTTCATCATCACACATAAAATCATCTTCTGCATCAGACATGCTAACAATTTAAATGGTGACAAAGAAAGAAAAATTGAATGAATGCGGTTTACTAAAATATTATATACAAAACACAACCGGTAGCAATAATAAAAATAAAAGTCATTCCTTTCCTTAAATAAGCAAATAATCCTTTTGAGCAAAGAGTAGTGTTGCAGAATCCTGCTGGTGTGTAATATAATTAACGAACAAAAAACTGGTTGGACACACCGCAATTATTTAATTGTTTAAAACATTCACATTCACATTTCATTGTTTAAAACACATTATTTCATAATATTTTGCAATCATATTTCCTTCTAAATATATTTTAAATTTTTTACGAAAATGTCTCGGTTTTCTCCTTTTATTCCACCAGAACGCTTTCGCGCATGCTTTTGCACTGAACTTGAATAAAGTTTGGTTAAATAATTAACGGAACATAATGTAAATTTGGGAATGCGTTTTTTGTTTTTGTTGTGTTATTTTTTTGTCCAACAAACTTAAAAAAAAAAATGAATTCTGTAAAATTATTATTCAGGTATAGAAGCTTATATTATAGATCTTTTCATTCTAATTCATTAAAGGTTATTGGAACCAAATCTGACAGAAATGATTCAGATTTTAAGGTAACCATAAGTTTTGGGTTATTCTCTGCAATAGTGCAAAAAGTGCTTCCCAGCCTTATAAATGCTCTTAATTTTATTACATTTTTATTTATTTTTATTTTTATTAGAAGATCTAAACAAAGTTTATTAGGGGCAGAAAGTAAAATTTAAAAATAAATAAATTTAGTATTTAAAAATATAATATATATCATGCAAACATCATTCCCTCACCTTTCCCCCACCTGTACTACCATATTTTATTGCCTATTTCTTTCCATCCAGAAATAAAAATAATTAAAAATACCCTAAGCAAAATAAAGTTCTTATTTGATACATTACAAAAAATAATAAAAATATTAATTTTTACTATTATTATATAGTCTACTCAATCAATTATATGTTTCCCCATGTTAGACCATCATTCCCTCACACATTGCTATTATCTCAAATATCTACCACTAATGAGCAGTAGCAGTCTAGCATCTTTCACAGAGAAGAAGCTATTTTGAGCACTTGTCAGTCCAGCAACATAAATTAGTGGTGTAAGATTTTGTTAATTTTACAGAATTTTTTTTTAGTCAGTATATCCGGAAGCGTTTTTATTAGCAGTCATTCCCTCACCCAGAATATTCATTTTTTTGTAAATATCAAAAATTTTAATTTTATCATACATTATATATTAAGTGTTTCTCTTAAAGGAAACAGTTTGGATTTCTTCATAATTTTGCATTTTCCCCCTACAACTAGTAAAAATGTCTTATTTCATCATTCCCTCACTTGTCATTCCCTCACATTTTTTATTTTATTTTTTCCACAAATTATTATTTTATTTTTTTTGTTAAGTCAAATTTTTAAAACAATTTCTGTTGCTATTAAAATCTTCAATAATTGTCTGATTTCTTGCCATTTATCTAATTTTTATGAAAATTTACATATGCATCATTCAAGTCAGACTGCTGGCCAAATTTGCAAGTATTGTAGAGAACAACCCTTTTATTATTTTTTCATTTTTTAATGGACTAGTATGTCGTTTATGGAAATACATTATTTTAAAAAAAAAGAGGTGTTACACTACTTCCTTTATCCATTTATTATTTTTAAGAAACTTAAAAATGATTATCGCCATTTCAGCTTATATGATTTGTATGGCTCACTAGTAATTTGCACATAAAGATGTAATCTGTCCGGCGATTATCTGATATTTTCTTCACTAAAAAAATTACATAATTTGTCTTAATTTTAGGGATGCACCGAATATTCGGTATTCGGCCATGCTACCGAATATTCGGTTTGACCGAATATTAAACTATTCAATATGCCGAATATCAAAGTATTTGGCCTGTTGGATATTCAGTTTGGCCGAATATCAAAATATTCGGCTGTACCGAATACTTAAAAAATCGTTTAAAGCATATTTTTAAAAACCTTACACAAGTTCTACTTTTAACTGTCAACTTATAAAGATATCCAGAATAATTAGAAACAGAATCATATTTAAATAAAAGATAATGTTTTTACATTATTTGCTATTTGTTAAGTATCACTTAAGAAAATTAACCATTAAGTTACGCACTTGAAAACGCACCCTCTGTAATGTTAACCTTATGGGCATGGGCAGGTTATTTTAATAGTTTCTCGTTTCAAGTTGAATATTTTTAAATGATTTTTTTTTTTTTGCACGGGATAGCTGAGCTCAATCTTTAATAGGAATCTTTTATACTTCTTCGATTTTGGTTGCAGATTTTTTTGTAAAAAGGTACTTTGAGTTTTGAAACCGGTTCGAGAGATTACATGGGTGCAATAAAAGACATCATAACACTGTTCGTCATCATTTACAATCCTATTTCATGAGTTCATGTGTGGCAACATCTTCATAAAAAAAATGAAATGTGTAATGCAGTGCTAAGAGGCATTTAAAATTTCATGCCTGCAGTTTAAATTGTTTTATTTTGTAAAATATTCCTTTATTTTAAGTATATATTTGTATTGATTTAATAGCATAGTTTCTGAAAGCCTTTAATTTTCAAATGTTATATTTTTTAAATGCTCACTTTCATACTGACAATATTATTAAGCTGTATGTAAGCCGAAAATTTTTAACTATTTTTTTTTTTTTTTTTTTTTTTTTTTTTTTTTTCTCCAAAGTGGAGGGGTTAGCTTATACATGAGTCGAAGAAAATTTCCAAAATTGATATTCTAAAATTTAAAAGATTGTAAATATAAGAAACATAAAAAAATATACTTATAAATTTCCAAAATATTTTAACACTTCATTCTTTTACAATGAAAAAAAAGTCGATCATCATTCACTATCCAAGTTATTATCAGAATTTTCAAGCAACTCCTTAAAATCGCTTTCTTTCATTGGCACATCAGGATGAATATCGTCAGTATCAAATTTATCGCCATCTTCAAAAATGGCGTCATCCTCCGTTCCACCCATTACATTACTATGCAACATTTTTTTGAAAGATCGGGCGATCATTTCTTGTGGTACTTCTTGTCAAGCTTCTTTCACCCATTGACAGAGGCAGATTATCCATTAGGCTTAGTAGGCTGAAGCCTAGGGGCCCAGAAGAGGGTGCCCGGTGCTGAGAATTTTCTTTTTTTTTTTTCAAATATATATCAAAGTAATATATTATGCAAAAGAGGAATGATGTGCAGTATTCCTTGCTTTACTAACTTATCAAATCCTACAATTCATTAAGATGTAGATTGTATTCCAACCACTACTCATTGTCTTTAATTTCTTCTCTATTTGTATAGATAAAATATTGGATTCGTGAAATTTTCTGCCTCCACTTTTTGGTGGGTTTACACATGGGTTACATTACATAAGAGAAAAGTAGTTTCGTAAGTAGAAATATGAGAGAGTTTTGTTTTTCAAACAAAATAATTTGCCACATTAAAAAAAATTTTCAGTTAATGTGCACTATGATCTTACTCTGGTAACATTTAATGCTAAACAAAAAATTTTTTGTAGAGTACTAAGAGATTCCACATAAATGTTTGTATAACAGGGTGTCTACAGAATCTGGAAATCAGGGAATCATGGAAAAATCAGGGAGGTTTATCAATCTTGAAATATCAGGAAACTTGTAAAAATATTCGAAAATCAGGGAAATTTGTCTATATTACGAAAATATTTGCATATTTACCTTGCCAACGAGATTGATTTGTCTATTTTATGTACCATATTTTTTTAACATGCTGATTAGTCTTTCCCAATATTTTTAAAAAGATGCGCATGGTATGAGTTTTTGATATTTAATGCAAATTAAGGTGATCAGATGTCCTAATTTTCTGTACATCGTGCTTATATTGAATGCAATTTACCCATTTTTAAAAATTTTAAATGATACATTAGCATAACCTGACCAAGTGGCCAGTTTAATCTAATTAGCTATCCCGTCAGATGTAGATAAGTCTTAGAATTGAATATTTTTCAGAAAATGAGGATTTTCTGGTCACCCTATATCCATTGGCCACTACATGAAGTTGGATTGAATTTTGAGTTCGGATTTATAAAACTGTCAACAAATACTTAATGAATATTAGGCAATTTTTGCGTTTTTCTCTTGTTTTTTTCTCCCAAAGGAGATATTAGCAAGCTGGATAAGTGTGTTATATGAGGAATCAACATACATGAAAAAATATGGTATGCAGACCTGCCAACTGTTACGAAAAAATCGTAGTTGCTACGATTTGGACCTATAAACTACGATGCTATGAAAATCGGTCTTAAACTATGATTTTTTTTGCAAAAAACACAAACGCATTTTTTGTTTCTAGTTGCGTTTTTATCCCACGCAGCATATTTTTTAGGAGTAATTCTGTTTCAAAATTTCAAAGTATTCATTTCCGAAAGTTTTAAAAAATTGGTCATTAGTCTGAAAATTTGGACATATGCTCATGGGGGAAAAAAATCTAGTCTGCAAAACAAACTTCTTAACATAAAACCCTCTTTATAAATATTGACCACGAGTGAATTCTGTAAATATTTATGCAGAAATTGACTTCCTTAGAAACAGGGTGCCATTTTAAGAATTTCTGGAGGGGGGGAGGGAGGTAGTTCTTTCAGGGGCAAGGTTTGAAATAGTGTGTAAAATCGCACGATTTGCTCACGGGAAAAGAAAGTCCTGCATGATGAAAAATGCTGTGCAGTATTTCCCTCTGCAATTTCTTCCACAGACCTATGATTCTTTTGCGAGTATATTTTGAAATTTCTTGGAATGCGAATTTTTTTTTCTTTTATGAAATTTCCCCAAATTAATTCGTGAATCGATCGCGGAAAAAATGAGAATTTCTTCAAATGATCGTGTATTTCGTCAAAGATCTCAGAAACAAATAGTGATTTTCTTCAATTGGCCGCTGAATAAAATCGCTAATTTCGTTAAGAGTTGCGAATTTTGTCAAAAGAGTGCACAAAAAATCACTAATTTCGATAAGCTATCGATGGAAAAATATTGCAAATTTCATGAAAAGGTCGCAGAAATGAGTAGTGAATTTTGTTAATTGGTCGCGAAAAGATATCGAAAATTTTGCCGATGGGTTGCGATAAAGTATCGCGAATTTCGGCAAATGACTGTGTAAAAAAAATCAGTTTCGTTAATTGGTCGCAGAAGAAAATAAATTTCGTCAAAGGATCATGGTAAGAGCTAGGACTGGGCGATGTAGAAATTTCTTAAATCGATTTATCATCCATCCAACATCGCGATTTAGTGCTAAATCGCAATTTAACACCGATTTTACATTTTAGAATATGGAAGCCTATTTTTTAATTTTTAGTAACAAAATACGATCTTTATGTGCCCCCCCCCCCCCCACCCCTCCTGTATTATTTAGTATACTTAGCTTTTAATTTGTCAAATAATTTTGAAAAGAGGTATATTTTATACATAAAAAAGCTTTGAATGTCCCAAAACACTAGTTTTTTTTTTTTTTTTTTTTCCATTTTAAAATTTAGTGACCTATTGCAACACATTTTATAAACTCATTCTATAAGAAGTAATATAAAAGAAAATGATTTTTTTTTTTTTGTCTGACTTGTTATGCAGGCTACAATCTAAATTCCTTAAGGGGGGGGCTTCCCCTAGCCCCCCCCCCTCAAAATAAATAAAATAAATCAAATAGCACTTCATTGCTAACAGCCTACATACACTTTTTTTTTATTTTACAGACACAGATTTAAAAAGTTACTGAGGTAAAACAGAAGCATATTAAAAGACTTCAATGATGAATTTAACTATTCATTTACCATGATGAGAAAAGTAGTAAAAAAAAAGAGGGGGGGGGGAGATATGAGAAATAAGGTTCAATTTGATATCTTTTTAACTTTTAGATTAAAATAAGATTTGTTTAACATAAATGCTGACATTTATATAGCGGATGGAGAAGGATTGAAAGTGTGACCCTTGGAGCACATCACTGAAATTGCTGATTTTTTTCGTGGTTGTTGCTATCCTTTAAGATTAGTAATAAAATATAATCTTAAAATACATCTCTTTTAAATGATGATAAAATGTCAAAAAAGCAAAAAATCGCAGATCTGCAGAAAAATCTAATGAATGCCTCCTCCAGCTCTCCCTCATTCTGCTGTAAAAATAAAGTTACTTGACTCATTACAGAACTTTATTAAAATATTTTTAATTAATTACAAAATAATAATAAATTAAAACTAAAATATTCCCATAATACCTAAACATATGAAAATTAATTTTTCATGAAAATAATGCATAAAAATATAAACTAAAAATGGATGAATTTGGATATAAATAGTGAATCAATTTCAGCAAGATACTCAATCCATGTGACTGGCATTGAAATTGGATGTCAAATCTGATGCATGACTATTTTAAAATATTTTAATTAATTACAGAATAAAAAATAAAGAATATGTATTAAAATATTACCCAAACATGTGAAAAATGAATGTTTCATTAAAAGAATGTATAAAAATAAAAACTGAAATTCGATGAATTTGGATTTTAAATATGAAACTTTATTTTTTTTTTTTTTTCCAACCATAAATACTCAATCAATTTCAGAAAAAAAAATATTAGTAGTAAAAGAAAAATATTTCATGTGGATCACGGCCAAATAGTGATACACAAAACAATGCATGACTATAAACTATACTTTAAAATAATTTCATTAATTACAAAATAATAGAAAATAAAAAATAAAAATGTTAAAATAATACTAAAACATGTAAAAAATGAATTTTTCATCATAAGAATGCATAAAAGTATAAACTGCAAGTCGATGAGTTTGGATTTTAAATATAAAACTTGATTATTATTATTTTTAATCATATAAATGCTGAATGAATTTCAGGAAAACAATCTTTTGAAACAATGCAGGATTCTACTTTAAAACATTTTAATTACAGAATATTGGAAAATAAAAAATACATATTGCAATATTACTCAAATATGTGAAAACTTAATTTATCATCAAAAGATTGCATTAGCATATAAATTGAAATTCGATGAATTTGGATTTTAAGATTTAAACATCTTTCAACTTTCCACTATATAAGTTCTTAATTTTTGAAAAATACACATTCCAATCTCGTAAACTCAATCTTGTTTACAAAATAAATAAATAAATATCAATTCTTACTTAAATCATTGTTTTCTTAAATCGCCTTTTTCTTAAATTGGATCCTGCTAAATCGATTTAACACCAGCTTGCCTTGTTTTCATTAAATCGGAAAGCATGGAGGCTTGCGATGTTTGCTTAAATCGGATAGTCCTAAATCGATTTAACACCAGCTTGCCTTGTTTGTCTTAAATCGGAAAGCATTGAGGCTTGCGATGTTTGCTTAAATCGGATCCTCCTAAATCGATTTAACACCAGCTTGGCATGTAAGTGGTAGATACATCAAAGTAGATAAATCGGTTTTCCGATGTTAGCTCTGAATCACTATTTTGTTTTAAATCGATTTAAAGCCAATGGCTAAATCACGATTTAAGACAATGGCTAAATCGCGATTTGACATTAGCTAAATCGCGATTTGACATTAGCTAAATCGCGATTTCAGCTTAAATCGATTTAAGACCAATGGTTAAATCGGATTTCCGATGTAAGCTTTAAATCGATTTAAGAGTTAAATCGATTTAAGGCCCAGGCCTAGTAAGAACGTGAATTTTGTCAAAATATCGCAGAAAGAAAACGCGAATTTCGTCAAAAGATCTGTAAGAAAATACAAATTTCACCGAAAGATCGCTGAAAGAAAACACTAATTTCGTCAAAGGATCGTGGTAAAAAACACAAAAGTTCGTAGTAAAAAGTGCAAATTTCAACAAAGAATCGTGATAGAAAAATGTGAATTACGATTGTGTGAAAAAAATGTGAATATCCTGAAATGATCACCGGAAAAAAATTGCGAATTTCATCAAAATTTACTGCACTGGGCTAGAAAACTGAAACCAGGCTCCTTTTACAAATGTAAAAAAAAAAACGCTTTGAAACGAGAAGGAACTGTAAAAATCATATAAAAATTTTCAGAGGAAAAAGTTTATTGTTTTGAGTTGAAAGACTGAAACCTTATTCCTTTTAGGAATGCTGCGAAACACGAAAACCAACCAACCAACCTCCAGATTAATTTTATTTTGTGTGCTACGATTTCTCATTTTCAAAGGTTGGCAGGTCTGGGTATGTGTATTGTTAATAATGGAAATCAGGGAAGTCTGATAAAGATAGTCAGGGAAATCATGGAAAAATCAGGGTTTTTTTTTTTTTAGAATTTCTGTAGACACTCTGTATAAAAATATATTTATTTGTCAATTTACTGCAAATTCATTTTAAAAGGAAATGCATGCAAAAGATTCAAAAACATTCTCAGATTTGTATTATATATATTGCTTTGAGAGAGGGAAAGGGAGCTCACAAAAAAGTCAAGCCTAGGGGCCCGGGAGGTGATTAATCCGTCTCTGCCCATTGAGGGATAGTGACGATGTCAACTTTTTCATAAATTACTGCCATTTGTCACAGCTGCATTCCCAGATGACATCCATTCAGTCCGTTTCGCACGGAACCTGTCTTTAAATGGCTCATTTAGACAAATATCCAGTGATTGAAGAATAGAAGTAAGGTCACCGTAGATCATAGCTATGGATGATCCCATCTCATAGGAAAGTTGTTTTACTTTTTCTGTTCAGTGCACTTTAAACACATACCAAGAGACAACTTCTAAAAAAAATGCTCCTTTTCTTTTACCCCATATATTTTTAAGCCAATCTAAAATTCCATTTTCATCCATCCAACCTTTCAGATGAACACAGACAATTAATACCACTTGGGAAATGTATCTTGATCCCCTTAGGCAATGTTTTCTGTTTAAAAAGTATCATTGGAGGTAAACGTGCTCTGCCTGCCAATGTAGCTTTAAAAAACTGTGAAGCGGGTTTTCTTATGACCAGTTGTTCTAATAAAAACAGTCTTTGTTTGCACCTGTCTGCCAGTGATGCGCTATAGCACATCACTTAAGTACAAAATTAGAGAAGGGATGCATAAAAATAATTGTTGATGGGTCCTTCAGGATGCGTAATTTCCCTCTTGAAAGATCATAAAAGTGACATATTTTGTAAAATATATGGAATCTGTCATATTTTATCAAGAAGGATCCATTGTAGAAAAAGGACCCAGTTTTTTGGAAGTGTTTGGGTCCCTGGGACCCAGGATTTCAAAAGTCTAGCGGCATCACTGGTCTTCTCCATTATGCGATTTTTCGGTAAATCAAAGCATACAGGAGTTTCATCGATGTTTCCTATTTGCGAAAGTTTAAAGTTATATTTCTATCACAATTGGATGACATGGTTTTGAAAGAAGTGAACTTTAACTTCTAGCTTATTCAGAACTGTTTGGGAAATTTTAGAACAAGTTCCGATACCGATACACATTTCATATCAATTCATAAAACAATTGTACCAGCCAACAGGTACAACAAAATTCGCTTGTTTAAATGACAGTAAATTTGAATCTTTTACTATCTTCAGGTCCTCAGTATGAATATGGGTTACAATAAACCTGCTTTGCCGAGGCACTTGCATCCTGTCGCCCAGTTTTTCTTCAAGTGCAGGAAATGACAGTTTGCATTCAAATGCAGCTTTCATCACTTTTGAAATTTCATCTTTTCTATTCTTGCACTTGTTTTTCATTTAGTATGAAATGTCGAGCAGCCACTGAGTTATTCAGCTGCTCTTCAAAATTGATGACTTTTAATTTAAATTCTGCAATATAAGTCATGTGCTTTTGTCCAATCATCTTTCTTTAAGCCAAAGTAACAATTAGCAGTAGAGAAAGGTTTTCACTAAGTTGGTCTTTGCGCCTTTTAAGCAAAAATAATTTGAAATTTGATTTTCATTTGAAAAGGTTTTCCCATTTACAAAAACAGGAGGTTTGGTTTTTAATTTTTGAACAAGCAAGTCACAACAGGATGTGCGGAACCGGATTAAACAGATTTCTCAGTGAGCCAAGGCAGAATAGGAGATATCAATAATTTCAGAGAGTGTTTTTTTTTTCATTGGCTATGCACAAAAAGGTACTAAGTTTTCGTTCTCCAAATTTTCAGCGGCTTATATACGGTTTTCTGATTTTGGATGATTTTTTGCTAAAAAGTCGTATACTCAACTTATACATGGAAATATACTTTTTTTTTTTTTTTTTTTTTCAAATGCTTCATTTCCCGTGAATTTAATTTTGCACCAATTCTTGCACATTGCGAGGGCAATGGTGTTGCCATAACGGAAAAGTACTGTAGTGTAATATTTTAAGTATGATTTATTTTAAGGTGTGAAGAGAAGAATAAATAAATCCACAAGAGAATTAATTTAGATTAAATCAATTCTTAAGTATTATCTATGTACATAGGAAAATTTGTACTTTTCTGAGTCTCTTTGTTATTTTATTGCAGGAAAATTATAGTCGAATGAAGTTGTTAGTAGATGATTTAAAGCAGAAAACACAGAAAATTGCCAAAGGTATTGTTATTAAAATTAGTATAATTTGTTTAAAATTAAATTTTTGTTATTTCTTTATCTACTTTAATAGATTGCATTTATAAAACATTTTGATACTACTTAATTATCCCGTCGACCAATTTCGCCAAATTATACAAATCGCTTAACTATACAAATGGAAGAATGTTGCCATTCTAAAATTTTAAGACAGGAAAATTAACTAATTTAAATTTTAAAAAATCACTAAATTTATAGGGTTGCTTTAATGATGACATTCACTTATGTTACAGCGACATTCCAAATATAAAATTTTATTTATTTAGATGATTTCGTGCAAAAGAATAGTACTAATATAATAGTTTATGTATTTAAATGCAGAATTATTAAATTAAACCATAAACAAAGAGATTCTTTTAAGATATTGTATTTGTGAATAAAATGTATTTTAAATGTAATAATCAAATTTATTAAAGGACACAATAAATATTAACGATAACTGATAACAGAAAATTGTAAGAAACCTAATGCTCTTTATTTAGTCGAAACACACACGGATATAACTGCAAAATGTATATAAACATTAGATATAGGCTTGAAGGGAAAAAAAAAAATCAAAATTTGCAGTAACTTTAAATAACGGAAAACAAATAAATTAGTAAAACATTAATAAAAAAATACAAATAAAATGATTTGATGAGATAGCAAACACGTGTAATATGTTTAATGTCAAGTTAATGTGACATTTATGGTCATCTATTATTGGCATTTAATCTTACGGTTTTTTTAGTCGACAGGATAATCAAGTAGTACCAAGATTTTTAAGTCTTTTATTCCCCCCCCCCCCTTTCTTTTTCAATTGTATACGAGATCTTAAAAGATTCTAGTTACTACCTTCTAATTCTAACATTAAAAGAAAGATTTTTTTTTTTTTTTTTAACGATACTTCTTATTTATTGAAGCCATAGTCAAGAGAATGGCTTCTACCCCTTCCCTAAAGGTGCATATTTTTATTACTGTTAGAAAAAGCAATTTCTTTTCATTGTACTGTAGGAAAGTAGACTATTTTTTAATTTAATTTACAAATACATAATGCTATATATTTTTTAATTTTTATGCGAGTGGATCATACACAATCGTATCTACCAGCTTGTAAGGTATAGCCTTATTGTATGGATATATTGGAATGTCAGATTATAAGGGTGACAGGTGAGATTGTAAGGTTTTAGGTAAAATTTGAAGCCATTTTCCAAATTATTTATTGAGTAAAAAGAAGAAAATATATTGGACAAGTTGTGTTTATGTTATTGGTAGTAGCATAACTAGGAATGCATTACGTGCTACTCTAAAACAGTGTTGACTCTTGAAAGAAAAGGGGCATTGTTTAGTCACTAAAAAAAGGCATTACCAAAGTAGAAAAAGGGCACTATTTCGATAGAAAATGTATTATACTGTGTTTATACGAAATGAGTTTTTCCAACTGAGCAAAAAAATGCCCATGCCGGGAATCGAGCTCAGATCCTTGGCTTACATTGCCAATGCTCTATCCTTTAAGCTACCTGGGCTGACAACAGTTGAGCCTATTTCGCTCGGATAACCTTATTGGTAATAACATCTGGTCTGTCATGAAGACAGCTCAACAGAATAAACCACAGGTAAAAGAACTCCATATAAACAATGTGTATGTAGATATACTATTATTTTTAACTTTTAGTTTTTAATAATATTAATAATTATTAGTAACTATTATTTTTAACTTTTAGTTAAAAATAATAGTTACTCTATTACTTAGTTAAAAATAATAGTACATCTACAAATTTATAGTTTATATGGAGTTCCTTTACCTGCGCTTTATTCTGTTGAGCTGTCTACAATGCAGACCAGATGTTATTATCAATAAGGTTATCTGAGCGAAATATGCTCACCGGTTGTCAGCCCAGGTAGCTTAAATGGTAGAGCATTGGCAATGTCTTGTGCATTTTTTCGCTCAGTTGGAAATGTTCAATTCAATGTTCAATGATAACTTTACCAATCAGTATGATTGTGTTAAAAATAATAGTATATACTGTGTTTAGTCTAACAATAAAAGAGAATATATATATGAAAGGATAAAGATTAATCCTTTTTTAAATCTTAAACCTTTTTAAAATTTAAAGTTTAAAAGTAAAAGTTCAAAAAATTAAAATTCCCAATCTTTATCTAACTTTTGAAAGGCTGTAGTCATAATCCGATTTGCCCCTGTTAACTTGGTTTTCCAACCCAACATTTATTACTTTCATGCTTCAAAATTGATCTATCTTTAATAATAAAAATGCTGTGTAAACGTGATTGTAAATTCTATCGGCATCCCGTGAGCCGAATTTGAGCCCAGATTTGCCAAACCCATAAAACGTCACGATGCCTGGATAATTTTTAGCCTATTAAATGAGATCACCTTCTATTTCTTTAGTGCTGCACTGTAGCAGAAATATACCATATTTAAGATGGGACAACGAAAAAACACGTGGCTTTTTACGACCATGAAGTGATAAATTAACTGCTGCCCCTCGGCAGCGTATTTTGGGAAATCAGGCCGCAACAACTTTCAAGTCATCTGGACCTGGGTTTTGCAAAAGGATCACATGTACAGTTTCCCCCAGGTTTAAAAAAGGGCAGGGTGCTGTTTGTGGGAAAAGGGCACTTTTAGATTCCGAAGGGCATGTTTTGAATTCTTAAGGGCATTTCTTGAAATTTTTAAAGGTATTCTTTTGATTTTTAAAACTACTTTTTAATATTTAATAGACAGAAAACTATTTTAAAGACAGCAATGAGTCAATTTTTACTATGCAAGTAAGTATTTTAATAAACAAAGGAGTAAAGGCACTTTTTTCAGGTGGGGGCAACAAGGGAGCTAATTTTTTTAATGAGGGGCAAGAGGGGTGCCTAATTTTTAATATGAGGGGCAAGAGGGGGGATTTTGTAAATCTAATGGCAGGCAGGGTGCAGCACCCTCCTGAAACTGTCTGGGGGAAACTCTGCATGTAATTGGAAGGCCCAATAAAATCAGGTCCAAATGAACTCTATATCCTTTTTATCGGACTTGTATCAAACCACAGTGAACATACCATGACTACCTGAAATATTATGAAGTTCGACGAACCAGCCACAGATCGTAAATCCCCGCTGCACCGTACCGGGATTCCGGAGAAGGCCGCTATGTTAACAAACGCCCCGTAGTTGCCCCCGAGACAGAGCATCCCATTGCCTGGACCCAATGTATTACATATATATATAATATGCAGGTTTTAGGTATGGTAAATAAAGTAATATTAATTTTGAATGATTTTATAAATTTTTAAAATAATACTAAATTACAAAATTATGCACTATCATTTCTCTTTTTCTTTATTTTCTGCAACATATTTGTTTTTAAAAACATGATTTCTTCTTTCAGTCCACAAAACAGAAAATCCATTTTTGAACGTTTAATTGCTAGACATCAGAAATAAAATGCTTTTATCATATAACTTTAATTATTCATAATAGCCATAAGAAAATATACACATATTTGTTTTATTATTTATTTATCAGTGTATTTATGTAAAATTTTCAATCTTTGAAATTTTCAGTTACCGATCTGATGAACTAAAAAAATTTCAGGTAAGAAATTGGTGAATCCATTTAAGTAAAATTATTTTTAATTTCTTGCGGGATTTTTGTGAATTTAATTAAATTGATTTTTTTTTAAAGAAATTTCATTTTAATAAGGAATTCATTACGAATGTTTCTCTTTAATTTTTAAAGTGTTTATTTGTTTATTCAAAATACTCGATTTTTGATTGAATGAGAATTCTATTTTTCCATTTTTTTAAGGCATGAAGCAAAGAAAAAATAATTAAATCCCCAGTATCTTTTTTTTAAAAAAATGAGAAAGTTTTATAATTTTTGCAAACTCTTGAACACACAGATTTAAGATAAATTAGTCAGTCGATCATGAGAAAAATTGTAAATTTTGTTGAAAAAACCCCACAAAATTCATCAGTTGGCCACAGAAAAATATTGTGAAAATCATCAGTCGGTCAGGCAAAAAAAAAAAAAAAAAAAAAAAAAAAAAAAAAACTTAAATTTTGTGGATGGACGTCAGATTTCACATTTAAGAAGCCATCAAACAAGAATTTTATGCATCATTCTTTTTCATGGTTTCAATCGTTCTCTGGAGTGATTCTCTCACTTGTTAGTCATTTCAAAAAGCAAAATTCTCCGGAAAATGGTAAAATATTTTGGGCAGGATTCTCTCATCTACGATATTATTTTGGGCATGAATCCTGCCATCCCTCCCTGAATTTCAAGTTCTGAGCTAAAGTTAAATCGACCTATTAGAACTATTTCAAATAAGACAGAATCACTTCTTTTGTTATTTGAGGAATATGTCTTTATAACTTTTACTGTAACAATCACAATTTTATGCATAGATTAGCTTTAAATTTGTAAGCATGTAATCTAATATTTTTGTAGTTGTTAGTAACTCCTATATGCAGAAGAAAGTTTTAAAATCTTCAGAATCATTTCTTTTTTTACGTATATATTTTAAATGACTTACATTGAAATACATTAGGAAAATTGTAAGGTTTTCAAAATATGTTGGCAGGAGCAGGTATGCACAATTATATTATTGTACAATATTGTACAATTGTTCTTAAATTTAATGAGCTGCAGCAATGGCTCAGTGCTTACTTCAAATGAATAATTATTTATGATTTAATTTCCAGATTTATCATCTGTTAAAACATTCTTAACTTTGGGAAATTGGGACAATGTATTGATTTGCCATGAATTTTATATATTCATGCAAGAGATTATCAAGATCTTTTTTATTTTTTCTTTAAAAAAAAAAATTACATGTTTTTTCTGATTCAAATTCATTCTGAAAGACTATATTTGTGTTCTATCTTAAGCAAATTTTGACTTTCTGTTTTATGTATTTATTTTTTATGTTACATAATTGTTTGTCCATATAGGTGGGGAGGAGAAGGCAATTACTCGTCATGTCTCTAAGGGGAAAATGCTTGCTAGGGAAAGAATATCAAATCTTCTTGATTTGGGGTAATAGTATGTTTTTCATTTTGTAAAAAAAATCATGTTGTAATAGCACTATTAAGAAAAAAAAATTCATGAAATTTAAATGAAACCTGTCATAGAAAATGGTGTTGCTTAATGTTATGTATTATACTATTATGTCTGCTCCTCCCTGTATTTGATTTGAACTGAAAACTTTTAGTCGATGTAAATTTAATTTAGTGTAATTTGTGTTGATCTGTATTTTCAGCACTGCTTTGACTTACTAGGGCTATATCTTCTTTCTTTTAAAAATAAATTCTTAAATTAGTTTTTTTTTCTTTCTGGCAAAACTTTATTCAAATAAATATTAAGCCTTTTGCTATCAGTGTATCCACTACTGAATACATGCTCTGTAGAGTTATTTAATCTAAGAGTGAAAGATTTAATTGGTCATAACTGAGTTCACTTTTCTGACAATTAAACTTAACATAAAAAGGGGGGAGAATTGTACTTTGTGCCAATGTATTAAGAAAGAAAAAACAAGACTATATATCACAAATAAATGTATATAAAAGCCGTATACAGCTGTTTCAAAGCCTCTGAGTCTTCATCATCAGTGCGAAATTAAAAATGAAGATTAAAACAGAGAGAGAGCCAGAGGGACACATCTCACAGCTCGCTGTCAACGGCGAAACACTGATTGCTATTTTGCCATTGACAGCAAGCTGTGAGGTGCGCATCTCTGTATCTCTCCGTTTTAATCTTCATTTTTAATTTTCACACCGATGATGAAGCTTCAGAGGCTTTGAAACTGCTGTATGCAGCTTTTATATACATTTATTTGTACTATGTAACATTGTTTATTCTTTCAATTAATCTTAACTCTTAAATGCACGGTGCAGCATATCTACAACATGTAAAAAAAATTTAATTTTTTATAACATTTGGTGGAGTTTTATTTAACAAATCTGTTTCATATGTACTACAATTTTGTTTTCAGAAAAATCATTGTATAATTCCTCAAAAAGATGGCAGTAATGCTGATATTTAGTCAATTTAGCTGGAAGTAACAAAGAAAATCAGATATTCAAAATTTGCTTATGCTCTGCATAGTTTAATTCATACTTAGAGTCCCGGTAGCAGAAAGTTCCTGACGGGTGATGTGCGTTGCAGATTTTCTTTTCCCTTTTGCAGATTTTTTTTTTTTTCCATTGGATCTTTTCCCAACTTTATATTATGTTTAGTTCTTTATTATTTATTACTAAAACTTAAGATTATTATTAATAAAAATGAGTAAAATGCTTAAAAACATTAAAAGTAAATGATTAATTAATTAAAGGTTCATTTGTAACATTTTACCTGCAGATTATTTTCAGTCCCTGAAAGATCTGTCGCAGACACTTGGAGAATTTTCTGCTATTTTTAGTTATAACAGTAGTTTTTGCCTGTGTTCTAGATGTGCAACACAAGAAAAAATTTGACGTATTATATGAAAAATTTATCTCTGATCTTTTTTCATTATTTTTCCTGTGTAATAAACCTTTCTTAGAATCATATGTAATTTTTTAAAACAAAATAAAAAATCATGTGTTTAAGGGTTAACCAATAAAATATATTTTTGCTTGAGATTTATATATTAAAAAAAAAAAAACCTTTAGGTAATCAGTTAAATTATTCTATTTTAACTTTTGAAGATACTTTTCCTGGCATGCATATTTTCTATGTTATTTCTACAGGAAATAGAATATAAAAATATTCAGTTCAATTTTCAGTTTGTTTTATTCCCTACTGGCAAATTAAAAAACTTTCATCTAAAAGAGTTCAAGTTATTCAGAATATGTAACAAATGTCTGAAATTGAAATTTAGTTTTACTTTTTAACTGAATTATTTGTTATATATTTTAATGAACTTGTTATTTATCTGCTTTGTTTATTTTGTGTTATGTTGATTTTTTATAAATTTTTTAACTTTTTTTTTTTTCAGGTCTCCTTTTTTAGAAATTGGCCAATTAGCAGCTTATGATGTATATGGTAATGAAGAAGTTCCAGCTGCAGGCATTGTTGCTGGAATTGGACTTATACATGGGTAACTACTAACTAGGTTAATTTTTTTCAAATGTGTTTGTCTATTTTGGATTTTTTTTAAAATTTTGTCTTGTGTATTTTATGATTTCTAAAATTATGTTATTTCCCTTTGCATCTTTGTCTCTTTTCAGTTAAGAAAACATATTGTATGTACAAACTTGTATGTATGCACACATAGTATTGCAAATAAGTCAAATTATTGGTAGAATTTTTTAGAAATTCCAGTGTTATTATTTTTTAACCAAAATACAATTATAAAAAAAAATATTAATTTCATTTTATTATTTTATTATTTATTTTTTAATGTAGTTTTTGCTTAAAATTCTGTTTCTCGTGTTAAATAAAATTGGAGTTGTTTTTTAAAAAGTTTGGTACTTATGTATTTTCGTCACAGGAAGATAGATTGCCAAAAATGATTGCCAATCACTAATCATGCTTATTTGTGATTACATATAGTGAGTTCCCAACTCACTATTGCACAATGTTTTAAATGTAGAATATAATGCTTAGTGAAGCATTATACACTACATTTTAAAATACTGTGTTTTACAGAAAGCTGTCAAATCTGAAATTACATGAATTCTCTTCATCTGATATGTTATACTACATTGCAAAACATTCAATATAATAGATTTCAGGCACCAAACTCCCAAATCACAAAAAGAAAACTTTAAACTTCCCTTTGACAAATATTTAATTTAATATGGTTACAAAAATATTTACTGTAAAATTCCAAAAATAAGCATCCCCTTTGACAACATGACATATTGGAAAAAGGGGAAACAGAATTTTCTTAAATTTCTTAACATTGATGTTTATGAACGTAAGTTAATTGGTACATCATAAGGTATATTTAAAATAAAATGGTCTAATAAAGTTTAAATTAAAAAAATAATAATAATTACATGCGTTATTTATTGAAAATTAAAAATTAAACATTAGTCTTCGCCAGACGAAAATCCATCAAAATAGCTCTCCTCCTCGTCATCATAAAAAACAACAACATTAATACGGTCTTTCTCTACATCCTCCTGTGATCGTTTCAGTGCAGCTGTGTGCTGCATGCTGTGTAACAAATTTTTATCAAATTGTTTAAACATTTCAATACACAAGTTGAAATTTTTATTTGCAATAATGAATAATGTTTATAGAAATTATTCATTAAATAAATGGTTATTTAATGTATTACTTATGGTTTCATTATATTGATATTTATTAGCATTTATTATTTATAACATATAGTTATCTCATAAAGATATGACTAGTTGGATGAAGTTTTAAAAAGTAAAGAAAGGAATGACTAAAATTTGCAAAATTCTGAAATCCGTAAAACTCTTGGCTGCAAGTTATGCAAATTTTTGAGGGTGTACTGTGGTCTAAATGAGTAAAATAAAATACAGTGGGTGATCGGTTAACAAACACTTTCGCGAGAGATTTTCTATGTTCGGATAACGAACACCTCACAGAACAAAGCCAAGAAGAAGCATTGTTGTATTTCAGATTTCCCGAGCTGTATTTAATTGCATCTATTGTTGACTTAGAGAACATTTTAACAGTTGTATACGTATGGCCTAATTAATTCATGGGCTGCCGGGAGTTCGAGCCCTTCATTTTAGTGCTCCCAAATTGGAATGAACAGATTTGACATTATTTTTTATATTTTGTGTCCCTTTTTAAAGAAATATTTTAAATTGTAAATTAATTATTTTAATTGAAATTTAGTGCACAAATTGTTAACAGGCTCTATGCTCAACTTGAATCTATATTGAGCCCTACAGTAGACACGATATTTTAGAGAACTAAGGAATGACAGGAGTTTTTGAAAAGTCAATGAGACAAATCAATATGATTTAATGCCGTATTTAATGAAAGTAATTCTAAAAGTTTTTACAAAGGGCATGCCTTTTATTTTTTTTTAAATGTGCCATGACATGGACAAAGACATCAAAATACGATCTGCCCATATTAGGTAAGCACGTATATTAACCTTATTATAAAGGGAAGATTTATGTTATTTTTTACTTATTATTTAGCTTTTTAAAGAAAGAATTAATTGAATTCCTTTTCAAATCAGTATAAAATCTATGATCGGTTAACGAACAATTCAGTTAGCGAACACTGTTTTGGAATGGATTAAGTTCGTTAACCGATCACCCACTGTATTAACTTTTATTACTCAGAATAAAATTTATATTTATTTAAAGTTTGTTTGATTCATTACAAGCAAGTGAAGTCTAAAAGTCTTTTTTGATGTTTTCAGTCAATATTGTAGCAGTCATGTTTTCTTTTTTTTAAAATACAGGCATGAAAGAGTTCCTTCTAAAGGAAGAATTCCACCTTTTTAAAAGAAATTTTGGACATTCCCTGGATTGATGCAAAAATGCAAAGAGAATATTAGAAGCATATGGGGATGGGGGGGGGGGGGGGGGTGTCTGAAAAATTTAATAATCAGACATTTTGTCTATTCAAACCCTTGGGGCTTGTTTCTGAATTGCTGTGCAGAAGAGCTATCAAATCAAAGGTGAGCTTTTGTTATATGCATCTGAGAGTCATGTAAATGAAGTTCTTGAAAGTGAAAAGAAATTTCCATAAGTTTCTTTTTGGAATAGAATATTTTGTTCTATTTATACAACACTTTGGGTAATTTCAGTGATGTATTTTTGGAAATGTATTTCTGGAATAAAGATCAATTTGATGTGCATATGAATATTTAGCATGGAGCACATTTTATAAGTGTAAAATCTTAAATAGTCAAACCATTCAAAATAATATTTATTTTGAAAAATTAATCTCTGTATTTCACATATGCCCTTAGCAAACTGTCTTCAATTATTTTTTGTTGATTCAATGAGGCTATCAGTGTTCGAAATTAGCGGTTGTTAGTTATCAAATGCAATCAAATTATTGCATTTGATGACAACAAAATTATTCTCGGTCGTTAAATTTGACGCCTAGCTTTCTAAAAAAATATTCATTGTATTATTTTAACGGTTAAAACACATGAAAATAATTAGTGTACCTTTTGATTTCATGTTACGAGATTTAAATGTAGATGCATTACATGTTTTTTTATTTTTACTAGATTCAATTGTAACTATCAACACTGTATAAAATTTGTTTTTGTTTTGCTAAGAAGTTGACAAGTTTGAAATTTATTTAACATGATTAAGTGCACTTTTCTATTAATTTCTAAATATAGAAATAATTAAAAAAGCTTTTCGTCACTTTTAAGTTTCTTCAATTATTATAATCTTGGAAATTAAGAACGTCAATAATTTTAAATAAAAACAAGTATTGGTGCTTTTCTACAATGTAGCATTACTGTAATGTAAAAAATGAATTTTAGAAATTGCAACTAAAAAATTTAATTTGACACCTAAGATTTTTACAGTAGTCATCATTTGACGCCTACCTTTTATTTCCCAATTTCTATCGCTGGATTTTCCCAAGTTACAAAAAAAATAAATAAATAAATAAATCATATGTACAGTTATATTTCATTTTTATTGTATGAATAATTGTTAAAATGTGTAAATTATAAAAGTTTAGCCCTATTGTACAGATGTAAAAAAAAATTCCACCGTTTTTTTCTATTTCCCACTTTCATGCCTGTAAATAATTAATCCTATTGTTATTTTTTGTTTAAAAAGATAATACAATAGATTGTTTTATTAATTATTTGCATCTCTGTACTGCAGCGTTGAATGCATGGTTGTCGCCAATGATGCAACAGTAAAAGCTGGCACGTATTACCCACTCACTGTGAAAAAGCATTTGAGAGCTCAAGAAATAGCAAAAGAAAACAACTTACCCTGCATATATCTTGGTAAGAAGGTTATCATTTTGTTGTGTTCTCAATTCCTACAAATTTATTACTGTTTCATTATTTTCTTCTTGTAATGGAAAATCTTAATATAATTTTAATAGTGTTAGCACGTTTAGTAATGCATTCACAGGGCAGTCACAGGCCTTGGAAATATTAGGAATTTTGTCAACTTGGAATTATTATGAAAATATTGGAAAAAAATCAGGGAAAAAATAATTTTTATTTCCAATCACAATAATCTGGGAAAAAATCACATTCATACAAAATAAAAATTTAGAAATGTTTTCCTTTTTCTCAGTGATTCCGTAACAAATTTGTTATTTTAAAAGATTTTCAGTGGCATGAAAATCACAGAATGTTGTCATGAAATTTTTAAATGAGAAAATTATCTTAAAAAATGGAAATCTTGGCATTTTTTGACAATTGAAAGGTTCCCAGTCCCTATGAAATGTCTTCCCATCTTGAATGTAGACATTTGTTGGTTCTAAAGCTGAATTAACAAGATAGTCTGGTAGGTTAAATTGCACATCTCTCCAGATAATTTTGAATTTTCCAAAGCCATAGTCAGGGGGGTGGGGATTGAATTCACTGCTCCCTCCCCACAAAATTTTGCTAATCTATAGTTATTTATCAAAATTTTTGCTTCATTTTAAAGAAATTTTCACAACATTAAATACACTATTTGAAAATTTTATTGAATGTATTGCAATTACTAATAAATATTATATTCACCATGTTGAACACACTGCATTAAAATTGAACTCTTTTCATAATCTGGATATGTACCAATCAGAGATGAGATGGGCTCGAGCTTAATTTTTATACCAGTTTTCGGGTTCACAGTCCAGGAGAAATGTACCAAAAAAAGGGAGGTTACCTTCAAAAGGTTGGGTAGAAGATTTTTTTTTTCTGACTTGTTTATAATGATGGCAACATGAAAAAACTGAGTTTTCTAACAAAATTTCTTAAGTTTAAATTTTCTGTGCTAAAAAACAACAAAATTTTGGACCTTTTTTGATTTTTTTTTTTTTTTAAATATCTCGAGACCCGCTGCCATAGCATATTATTTGTCCATTACAGTATTAAAGAAGATAAAATTCTCTACAACTTTCATATTTATAACTTTTTTATACACTCAATAGCAAGTGCAGTACGCCATTTCAAAAATAGGACAATTTTCTTAAACACCGTGAAAAACTTAGTTCTGCCATGATTATTCAAATGTTACCCACGGGATTTAATCATGTATGTCAACTTCTATATATTGGTAGCAGTAAATTATGTGTTTCAGAGACAAAACTAGCCTTTATTGCACCCATGGCAAACATCGATTTTGGTGACCCCCCCCCCCCCCCCCCCTTAAAAAGAAAATTTATCATGACAATTTTAATAAATCTGTAATAGCGGACTTTGAAAATTTTAAGTGTGTAATCATTAAATACGTAATGCTGAACTATGTAATCAGCTTTGTCAAATATTGATTCTTGAAAACTGAACCAAAATATAGTCTGCTTTAAACAGGTCTCCATCTTAGCAGGTATTCATATTCTTTCTCTTGAAAACATATAATCATATATATTAAAGTGTAAACCTGATTCTGTAAGATCAGACTCAAGAATTTACACATTTGCGCATGCGTGAAGTTAAATTTACTGGATCTTCCGTTTAGAGGAAAGGTAGAGCAGATCTGGTTAGCCGAGTGGTCTAAAGCACCAGTTTAAAGACCGGAGCTTTTGTAGACTATGTAGGTTTGAGCCCAACGCTCGGCAAAAAGATTTCTGTAACTTTTTCGCAATAGTTCATTTCGATAATGACATATTTTATTAAGAGAAGTTATATGATTTTGATTTTATTATTATTTGAATGGTTTATCATTAAATAAAATATAACACTGAAAAATATTTTGAAAAAATAAGTTTATATTTAACCTAAAATATTTTGCATGTTATCAATTGTTGTTATCAATTAAATAAATTGAGCTGATCTACAACTTTTGCTTATATTTTTTTACCATTATCAAGAATATATAAGTGTGTGAGTCAGAAGGAAAAGTTTGCCATTTTTTTTTCCGTAAAAATAAAATAATAATAAAAATAAATAAATAAATAAAATAGAAAGAAAGGAAAATATTTAAAAAATGAAGAAAAAAGTAAAATAAAATTCAAGTAATAAAAATATATATTATAAATCATTAATTGCATCAAGTTTCAAAATTAGGCTTTTAGAGAATGAGACTGATATAAATAAAATTCATGGTAGCTTTTAAAGGTCGTGTAGTTAAAAAAATAGATACTATTGTTATTTTTCAACAAAAAAAAATGGAGACTACAGTAAGTAAAAATAAATGCTCTGCCCAGTATTTTTTGGTAAATTTCTGATAAAAGGCTAGCATAATTGGTTGTAAATTACTATAAACTTAAAGTTCTTTCACTTCATTCAATAGGTTAGACTGACAGCACCCTCTAGCTCGCCTTCAAAAAATAGGAATCACCTATGCAATATAAATATTTGTCACGATTTCAATAATTAATTAAAAGCAACTAATTCAAAATTCAAGAATTTTTCTAATAGAGCACTTAAGTTATTTACGGTCAAATCTTGACGGGTACTATCTAGTTTTTTCTTTAAAGACCGGATTCTGTATATACAGATATCAATATCATTTTCAAAGATTTACGGTTTGTTGTAGTATTGAGGCATTTAAAGTCACAGTAATGTGAATTATGAGACTAAACTCAGGGGTGATTGTGTTCCGGGTGTAGCCCGGACTGTTTTCAAATAACTTCTGTTTCTTTTACTGTTTCTTTTTACTGTTTTCAAATAACTAGGTATGACTTGCATTAAATCTACTAAGAGATCCCATTCTTAACACATAATTTGTACTTGTTTCATGAGTACTTAGAATAAATTTATTTACTGAGTATAGAATTCGAACTTTGCTTATATTTTGCGTCGACAATTCTCAGGGTTTTTCACTTTGTATTGATTAATTTTCAGGGTTTTTCACTCTGAGTCACAATCACCCCTGTAAATTAGTTACACAAAGAGATTCGCAAAGTAATATTAAATCTATGGCAGCATTCTTGACAAATATCTTGCTTGCATTTTATTACTTTTAAATAAAAAAAATTTCATGGGATACCTGAGAAATATCTAATGTTGTACTTTTTGTACTTTTTTGGGTTTGGTTGCATTTTTTTATTATTATTCAGACACTTTCATTTTTGGAAAACTGTTTGAAACCCGTTCTGGAATTTAAAGTATTGTCATAAAAAAAATTCAACCAAATTTGAAAAATTAAAAATGCACAACGTTAGATATCGACCTCAGGTATCGTATGAAATGGTTATCAGGTACCATATCATATGCTAATAATCCTACGTCAGTGCCATCAAAGAGAAAAAAAATATTGTTAAATAGCCTGTAGAAATTATTATTATTAAAATACATTTTTTCATTTATCTTATGCAGTCATATTGTGTACCTTATATTATTGTGTTGGGAAAGTAGAGTTGAATGAAACAGGTGTACAGTGCGAAAATAAAAATATTTATATGGTCTACAATTATAAATAAATTGGTATTTCATTTGATAAATGGTATCACTGACATCATTAAACAGATATAGTTTCAAAACAGTACATATTACAGAAGATTATATATTCCACAAAGTATGTTTTTCAACAACCAAAGTAAATTTTTCTGTTTGAGCTTTAAAGAAACTAATAGATGATCTTAAAGTTTTATATATTTTTGCATGCTAAAATGATATATTGATATATCAAAAAATCATATAATGATCAATAAATCTATAATGATATATCAATAAATATAACAAAAGTTATATTTATTGATATAAGTGGGAAACAATTTGACAATATTTTTTAAAACTAATCTTTTAAATATTTTTATGAAACTAGTGATCTCAAATATTTTATTGACAGAATTTTTAAATTTTACAAGAGATAAATGCATGACATTAGTTAGTGAAATAATCTGTTGTCATTTTTATTGTAGCTATTTTATAAAGTAAAAGTATTTCTTACATAAAAGATATTTATTTTTTGAGTCCCCCTTATATGGAACCACAATCCAATGTTCTCTATCTTTAAAACAGTAAAACATTAAAACATATGTTATCAATAATTGGTAAATAAAATATACCATTGTAGTGTGGAATAAAATATGTTTTTCACAAATTTTCATACCTTTTCCATTGATACCTAGAAAAATATGTATGCATTATAAAAGTTAAACAAGAGTTCTTTCTTAATTAAAACTATCATGCCAATAAGTTACTAAATATTGAAGTATTCTTTTAAACAGTGCTTTGAAGTTAACATTGTATACACTTAAAGTTACTGTCTAAATATGAAAATTGTCTCATTCATCTACACTCTGTCCTACTTTTAAAATTATATAAATTTATTGAATATAAAATGTCTGTTGAGATAAAAATAAAGATGTGAGTGTGCAAATAATAGATAATTTACTGCTACCAATTTTTAGAAGTCGACATACACGATTAAATCCGTGGGGAACATTTGAATAATCGGGGTAAAAATACGTTTTTCACTGTTTTTAAGAAAATTCAAAAAATTGTCTTATTTTTGAAATGGCGTACTGCGCTTGCTATTGAGTGTATAAAAAAGTTGTAAATATGAAAGTTGTAGAGAATTTAGTCCTCTTTAATATTGTGATTGACAAATAATATGCTATGGCAACGGGTCTCGAGATATTTTGCTGTTAAAAATTTAAAATAAAATTTTGCTGTTATTTTTTTGGCTACAGAAAATTTAGCCTTAAGCAATCTTGTTAGAAAACTTGGGTTTTTCCATGTTGGCATCATTATAAACAAGTCAGGAAAAAAGAAAAAAATCTTCTGCCCGACCTTTTCCAAGGTAAAATGTACATATCCCCTGGAATTTCAGGCCCAAAGTGAAAATTTTATTTATTCACAAATTGAAAAAAGTAAATTAATTTTCTATCTCAGAAACAAGAATATAATCTAAGTTTCTTAAAGTGTTTTAGAATCCTTTAAAAATTAATTTGAAAGGGAATTGAATTGTTATTGATCAGATATAAGGAGAGGTATTCTGGAACCTTTGCACAGCCAGTGTTAGTAACATAAAGAAGCCATGGGATATCCCTTATATATCATTGCCCCGGTAGCAGAAAGTGCGTGACGCGCGTTGCAGATTTATTTTGGACCTTGCAGATAAATTTGCCAACTTGAAAAAAAAAGTATTTCCTTAAAAAAAAAAAAAAAAAAAAAGTACGAAAATTCTGACAAAAAATATCGCGAATGCGACAAATGGTCTCCAAAAAATATCAATTTCGACAATCGTTCGCATAAAAAATCGGTAATTTATAGCCAAAGGGTCGTTATAAAAACGCGAATTTCGTCAAAAGAGCCCAGAAAAAAACATTAATTTCGTCCCAGGGTTGCAGAAAAAATGCAAATTTCTGTCACAGGATCGCAGAAAAAACAAGAATTTCGTCAAAGGATCGCAGGAAAGAATGCGAATTTACTAAAAGGATCGTGGAAAGAATGCGAATTTAGTCAAATGATTGTGGGGAAAACGCAAATTTAGTCAAACGATCGCGAAAAAACGCAAATTTATGTCAAAGGATCGCGAAAAAAACGCAAATTTATGTCAAAGGATTGCAGAAAGAACGCAAAAGATCTCGAAAAACGTAAATTTCTGCTTAAAGATTGCTGTACAAACTTGAATTTTATCCAAAAATCTCTAAAAAAACGTGAATTTCGTTCCAGAGGCGCGAGAAAAAGCAAATTTCTGTCACAGAATCGCGGAAGAAACTAATTTCATCAAAGGATCGAGGAATTAACACGAATTTAGTCAGACAATCGCAGAAAAAATACAAATTTCTGTAAAATGATTGCGAAAAAACGCAAATTTCTGCAAAACGATCGCTAAAAAACGCAAACTTCTGTAAAATGATCGCGAAAAACGCAGATTACTATCAAAGGATCACGAAAAAAAGAAAATTTAGGTCTAAAGATCGGAATTAAATTTATGGAATTTCGTCAAAAGATCGCGAAAAACGCAAATTTCTGCCAAAGGATCATTGTAAAAATGCGAATTTCGTCAAAAGATCCCGGGAAAAACGTGAATTTCGCTCCATGGCCGCCGAAAAAATGCAAATTTCTGTCACAGAATCGTGGAAAAAACACTAAGTTCGTCAAAGAATCGAGGAAAAAACGCAAATTTCGTAAAGGATTGCGAAAAAGAAAAAGCTCGTTTTTGTCAAAGGATTGTGAAAAAACGACAAATTTCGTCAAAAGATCGTGAAAAAAATGAGAAATTTCCTCATAAGATCGCGAAAAAACAGCAGATTTCGTCAAAAGATCGCGAAAAAACAGCAGATTTCGTCAAAAGATTGCGAAAAATGGCATATTTCGTCAAAAGATCGCGAAAAAAACGCAAATTTCATAAAACATATAATTAGTGCACAAAAAACCCCCCACATAATTAGTGTCGGTAGTGGATTTTCGTTTCCTGTCCCTTACCCCTCCCCTGTTGTAACCTTTCGGAAAATTTGCTGTGAATTTCAGAATTTGTTTTACTCAGAATCACCCCTGGTATTAATGAGTAAGAACGCTGTTTATTTTAACACTCATAATGTTTGTACATAAGAAAATGTAACACGCTACTCCCGCAGACAATTTTCATCCCACTAAATTGCTGTCGCAGACACAACCATAACTTACTGCTACTGGGATCCTTGCTTTCTGTTTGAAGTCCATTTTCTTTTTCAGAGTTATTGGAAAACAAAGCTCTTATCTTTCTCCCATATTTGTTCAATGATGTTTTAAGAAAATATAAAATCTATACAAAAACCCTTAACGGGTTAAAAGTTTGTGACGCAGCACTTTATCTTTAGCTCTAAGAATTTTAAATTTGGAACTTAAAAATAATGATATCAAATTTTGAGTGACGCAATGCTATTAATTTACCTATACATATATATATCAAAATTTATTCATTGATGCTTTATCATTTACATCTCATAAATTCGAATTATGAATTTTAAAAGATATGATATGAAAATTTAAGTGACGCCTTGATGTTGCTTAAAACGATTAGTTTTAAAATTCAATTTAAATTTTCTTTTGGCTAAATACATTTACACATCTAAACAATACTTTTCATTTTCAAATGCACTGTTGAATATATTACTTTCACTGAATCTATATAATGCACTGAATTGTATTCATTTGAATAAATTGATTTATCTTTTGTGCCACGCTATCCAAAAATCAAAAGTAAAATTTATGTAAATAGTTTTTTGGTCATATTATCCATTTGCATACATTTAACTTAGTTTGGATACAATGGCCTGGAGCCGGAAAATTTTTGGTGCTCCAGCTCCGCTCCAAGATAAAATACTGTGGCTTCGGCTCCGGAAACTGCTCCAACTCGGCGCCGACTTCGCACTTCTGAGTTGCAGTTTTTGATTTACACATTTAATTTTTTGCTTACAAATTCTTTCTTTCTTTACCTTCATTAAAGATCTGACAAAATGCATTTTTCTTCTCAACAAACTTGAAATGCTTGTTCAGAAAATATGACATCTTTTAGCTTTTGCTTTTAAAATAGAAAGTTTGGTGGAATTTTAAACACAAAAATCTTAAATTTCTTATACGCTTTTCAAACAACCAAAATTGTACGTGTAAACAACAGGCAGTCATATTTGTTTTCAAATAGTGTTGCCACTTAGCTCCAGTAGAAGTGAAGTAGTGTTACCATATTTTTGTGAGAAGTTTTACATCTTTAATTTTAAAAAAAACCCTTAAAAAATGATATAATTAAAATACTGAATAATGATGTAATTAAAATAAAATATTTTAAACCTGGACATTTAAAAGACTGAAAAAAAAGATTAAAAAAAAAACTAAAGGAGCCCTGGAGCAGAGTAAACTTTAGAGTCTAGCTCCAGAGAAAATACAGCTCCGGAGTGCTCCGGCTCCGGTTCCAGTACCAGGTCTCTGACAGTAATAGTAACCAACTATTTTGAGTTGCATAATTTTGTCATAAAATTTTTTAACTGTACATTGCATTTTACTGGCTGTTGAAATAAATCCTTGGCTGGTAAGATTTTCTAGAAATTCTCCATCCCTGGTCATAAACATAATAGAAATAACTTATCTAACAGACACTTTTTTATCCAACATTTCAGGTGTCTGACTGTGTACAGAGCAATTGAGCTATTTAATTATTTTTTAAACATATTTTTATTAAGATTATGACTAGAAAATGGGAAAAAAAGCAAAAAATATTTCCTTCATTGATAAAATTTTGGTTAATGGAGGAATTTATAGTAAAATTTAGTGAAATTTGGCCCAAAATGCTCTAAAGAAAATTTGGTACTTTTCGGTTAGCCGGACGCCAGTGTTATATATACATGGATATGTATATATATACATCTATATACATATACAAATATGTGCATAAACATGCATATATGTGTATATATACAATATATGTATATATACATATATATGTATGTATATCCATGTATTTATAACACTGGTGCCCGGCTAACCGAAAAGTACCGAAAATTTTACTGTATGTTAGTTTCCTTTGTACATTTCATATTTATGACATTGGTGAAGGCAATGAACTAAAATCTAAGAAACGTTTTAAATGTTTCAAAACTTATAGCATATTGCACTTGTTCACATGTTAATTTTCATAAAATTCATCAATGTCATTCCACAAAAACATCCATAAAACAAAAAATATTTATTTTAAATTTAAATCCTTAGTTCATTGCCTTCACAATAGTGTAAACAACATATTTTAAATTTCATAGTGATATTCCAATAATTTTCTGAGGAATAATGTTTTGCGTATGGAATTTTCACCGAAAATTACATTATCCAAATAATGCATTTAAAGTTTAGATTTTTGTTTTACTACAAGAATTTCAGTTATTATACATCTAAACTTCACTGTTTTTATAAGTCACTCATTTCTTTAAAAGTACTGACCCTTTTTTAATCTCTAGAAGGCCATATTTTGCCCCCCCCCCTCCACCCCAGTGTTTTTAACAAAGCAAAGCATGACATTTCACATCAAAAATGCGACCGTTATCACAAACACCATATTCTTCAGTTTTAAGTGACTTGGATTGTTTGTGGCTTATTCAATACCTTTTAATTTCATGTATAATTCAATGTTATACAATTTTACAAGTAAATAATAAAAAAACAGAGCTCGTCTTCTGTATCTAGGCTAGTCAGTGATGATTTGGCACCCAGAAGCAGAATTTTCAGTATCAATCTGCAGCAAACCAAAATTTATCTGTGACCCGACAATACTGAACCAAGCTACTATAATAAATACTCACTGTAACCCATAAAATAAGCAAAATTTACATTTTACAAAGAAAATTAATAACAAACACAATAACTCCTAAAACAAAGTAAATTTGTGATTTTTTTTTTAAGCTCAATATTTATTTTTAAGCTGGTAGATTGATCTGCAAGGTCTAAAATAATCTGCAGCGCTGCTGCTGTGCTGCACAGTTTCCACTATGGAGATTTGGTACACGATCACTTTCTACGCCATGTCATTCATATCATTCCATAAAAACACCCATAAGACAAAAAATATTTCTTCTAAATTTATACCTACTTTAAATTTCGTAATGATATTCCAATAACTTTTTGAGAAATCATGTTTTGCGTATGGAATTTTTACCGAAAATAACTTTTCCAAAAAATGCATTTAAAGTTTAGATTTATGCTTTACTACAAGAATTTACACTACTATACATCCAAACTTCACTGTTTTTACAAGTCATACTCATTTTTTTAAGTACTGACCCTTTCTTTATCTTTAGAAGGTCATATCCTCCCCTCCCAGTTCTTCAACAAAGCAAAAGATGACGTTTCTCATCGATGAAGCCGTTATCGAAAACACAATGTTCTTCAGTTTTAAGAGACTTGGATTGTTTATGGTTTATTCAATACTTTTTAATTTCATGTATAATCCAATATTATGTAATTTTACAGGTAAATAATGAAAAAAAATAGAATTCATCTTCTGCATCTAGGCCAGTCGGTGCCGATTTGACATGCAATCACTTTCTACGCCAAGGTTGTCAATCCAAAATTCAGACATGGTACAGGCTCAGCAAAAAAAAAAAAGCTGAACTTTCACGACCTAATGGAATTTTGACGAAATTCACATTTTTTCGCAGCGTTCAGATGAAATTTGTGCTTTTTCTGCGATACATTGACGAAATTAGTGTTTTTCCCTGATCACTTGACGAAAATCGCGTTTTTCTGCAATCTTTCGAAGAAATACGTGTTTTTTCTGCAATATTTCGAAGAAATTCATGCATTTACCACGATCTTTCGTCAAAAATAGCACGTTTTCCACGATCTTTTGCCAAAAATCGTGCATTTTCCATGATCTTTCACCAAAGATCCATTTTTTTTATCATCCGACAAAAATCGCATTTTTTTGCGATTCTTTGACGAAATTCACATTCTTTTTTCCCGATCCTTCGACGAATTTTGCGTTTTTTCCATGACCTTTCAAAGAAATTCGCTATTACACGATCTTTCGCCAAAATTCACGTATTTTGCATGATCTTTCGCCGAAATTCGCATATTTTACAAGATCCTTTGGCAAAATACGCTTTTTTCTGCAATCCTTTGATAAAAATCATGTTTTTCCAGCGATCCTTTGGTGGAAGTCGCATATTTTCCCGCGATCCTTTGAAGAAATTTGCACTTTTCCTGCGATTCTTTGAAGAAATTTGCATTTTCCCGCGATCGGTTGAAGAAATTTGTTCAATTTGGCACAGTTCATACTCGCGTTTTTGTTGTATTACATCCATTCCTGCTAATCCCCCCCACCCCCCACCCCCCCCCCCCCCCACCCCCACCCTCTATTAAAAATGTCAACAAATTTTAATGCATATTTGCATCGATCCCAGAGATAATAAAATTCACTGCCGAAAAAGCAGAATTCCGTGTTTTCGTGGAAAAGTAACATGTCTGAAAATTATATGTGTTTGCCAAATTACTTATACATTTATCGACAAGCTTGACAGAGCAGCCCAGAAGTAGAATTGCACCCAAAAATAGAATGTTCATGAAATTTCAAGCAAAATTTATATTATTATGTAAAAGTGAATAAAACATACCCTATAAACAAAACAATGCTAACCAGCACATACTTCAGGGGGAGGGGGGGGGGGGGGGGTTGGTGCCAAATGAAGATATTGATTGCTTATAGTTTCATACAAAAATGTATGTATATATATGAAGTAACAAGATACTCGCAAGCTCATGTTAAACTTATGGGAGCGTTCTTTTCAAATTTGTGAAATTGAAAGTAACTTTAAAAAAAAAAAAAATCTGCAACAAAAATCGAAAAAGTAAACACTAACCTAGTTAGAATTCAATCTCAGCCATTCTAAGCAAGAAAAATAATCATTTAAAACTATTAATATGCAAGGTAGAAATTTTTAAATGTACGCTCCCATAGGTTTAACGTCAGCAATTCCAGTTTCTTCTCATGACTAGTGCAGATTCCTAACCTTCAAGTTAATGTTAATTCTATGAGAGCGTTGTTTACATATTCCTTGCTAGCAAAAATACATTTTGACAACATGATTGTAAAAAACGAACTTTGAAGCAGGATATGAAAAAAAATCAAAAGAAAATTATTTAAAGCTTTCTTTTAAGAATATTAACTTTAGAATTAAATAAAAACAAGTATCTTACCTTTGCAAAAAAAGCTATTATATCTCTTATTTACCTATAACCTTTAGTTACTAAATAAACAAAAAGAACATGAAGAAAATTTTTATTTTTAGAAGTTCAAAACAACTAGTCGGGATAATATGATTCATTTTGAGCTAATCGTGTGCTCTGAACAAATTATTCACGTGTCTTCCGATTGGCGTTATAGCAATAGGTCGTTTCCTGCCAGACATAATCTGCAAATATCACAAATTTTCTTTTAAAATAGCATTCTATTCTAATACTACAAAAGAAAAACACAATGTCTCTTTCCCCTTCATTTACATCTCAAATAGCAATCAAGTAAGTTGAACATCCATTGCACGTATCATCGGAGTTGAAAGTTAGTTTGTTTCGAGTTGGGAAATTTTTTAATCCCCCCCCACCCCCCCAATAAATATCTGTCGCTATGCAACGACGAATCAATAAGGAAACGACGAATTTAATCACAAAATCCATCATTATAGCGAATTTCTGCTCGTTAACAAGTAAACAAACAAACGTGGTTTAGGATTCAGTTCAACAAGATTCAATCTTATGGATTCAATAAACGATTCAAGACGCGAGCTACGCTCATAAACAAGAAATTGAAAATAATTTTTTTGAAAATTGAAAAAAAAAAAAATTATAAATAACAATTATATTGAATACATATAATTTAAAAAAATTTCCCCTTTTTTAAAAATGAATCTAAATATTGTTTCGACAAAAAGCAGTAATATGGAATAATAATTTCTTCATAACAAAAGAGAAAGATAATATCAATCGAAATTTCATTTAATATATTTAATATTTTAAAACACATAATAATTAACATTTAAAATTTTAGCATTTAAAAAAAAAAAAAAAAAAGATTTACTGCCTACATTCAGATTGTTAACTCAACTTAGAATATCTAAAATGACTTTGCAAATTTTGTTTCTGATTTTATACCCACAGCAGATGGATTAAGACTCCTCCTACATACGAAGTGACGTCAAACCTATTCACCAATCACAGACGAGAAAAGTAAAAAAAAGTGATTTTTTAAAATAACGATATTTAAAATAAAACGAGTTTTCCCAGAAAAAAGAAAAGTGTTATTCACCTCGTATTAATCAGATTTATATTGTATATCAATTTAAAGAAAATCATTAGAACCGTTTTCGAGATTTTCAAATTAGGATCTTCTCCCATACCATACCAACGTTTTCACTTTAAAAATGGCTATTTAGATCTCAAAATATACTGCACGTAGAAATGTAAAAATTTCAATATACTATTAGACTGCAGATATAAGACTGTTCTAGAAAATTCAGAAAAATAGGACCTATATCTGCTGAGTTATTAAAAGGCGGCTTTTCGCGTTTCCTTTGATGTCAAGTTAGCTGTATATATGAGTTCCGCCATCTACGAATTCTACGATACGATTTTAACGATACGATACGATTTTAGGCTTAAGGCTGCGTCACTCGGAATACTACCGTCTTCCATGATTATAAGTTTTGCAGATTTCTGCTAGTGGCCGAGCATAAATAACAAATTTGCTATTTTAAACACATTTTCAGAGACATAAAAATTATGAAACAATGTCGTGACCTACTGTTTAGGATTAATAGTTATTTTTATGAAAAAGATATTTGAAAAAATTTAAAATGTTATTAACAATTTTCTAATGTGCATTTTTGGTATCAGGTTCAGGCTTTGGCTCTGATGATGTATAAGTTTTTGGGCATGCATTTCAAATCATTGGGTTTCGGCTCCAGAAACAAAGCCCAACTCACCTCTAAGTACCTTTGAGTTATGCTTGAATTTGTCAATAAAGAATAAATTTATTCTTTCGTATCTTTTTCAAAACTAAAATTTAAAATAAATATTTTTGCTTATATATAGTTTAACTCTGTTAATACGAGAAGCAAGGGAATTATGAAAGTCATTGTATTAATCGTTACTCATGATACACTTGAGGATAATAAAAATCTTCAAAACACCCACATAATTAAGACTACTTCTATTAATTGTTCTCGTTATCGCATTGCTGAAATTAACATAACTAGCGGGCATGACTGAGCTAAGCTCGGTCAAAATTACCCTTGTGTTCAATTCGATATTTCATTCTCACTGTATAATTCTTGCTGTTTAGAAAAAAATGGCATGATCCTAAGCCATAGGGACCCACTAATCGAAATTTTTCAAACTCACGACCTAACCAATGTTCTTCTAGAACCCAAAAAAGATAGAATACAAAATTTAGTCAAAATCGCTAAAGTCATTTTATAGATAAAATTAGCTTGACCCACGGTAACTCAAAAAGGACCTACTAATCTAAATTTATCGAACATCTGACCTATCCCAATGGTCTTCTTGTGCTAGGAAACAGTGTAATAAGAAATTTTGTCAAAATCGTTTCAGCCATTTTTTAGATAAAATTAGCTAAACCTTGACCCATAGTGACCCAAAATGACTCGTTAATCGAAGTTTTCTTGAGCATGCGACCTAGACTAATGGTCTTCGCGAACTCGAAAACGATAGAAAACAAAATTTAATCAAAATCATTAAAGCTGTTTTCTAGATAAAATTAAGTTGACCCACAGTGACCCAAAAATGACCCATTAATCAAATTTTCTCGAACATGTGACCTAACCCAAACATCTTCTCGTGCCCGGAAACAGTATAATACAAAATTTTGTCAAAATCGTTTGAACCTTTTTTTAAGATACAATTAGCTTGACCTACAGTGACCTAAAAATGACCCACTAATCGAATTTTCCCGAACATGTGACTTAGTTTAATGGTATTTCTTATGCTCAGAAACGATATAATACAAAATTTTGCCATAATGTTTTGAGTCGTTATTTTAGATACACTTAGCTTGACCCACTAATTGAATTTTCTCGAGCATACGACCTAGCTCAATAGTTTTCTCGTGCCGAAAAACGTTTGGATATAAAATTTAGTCAAAATCGATTGAGCCGTTTTTTAAATATAATTAGCTTAAACTTGACCCATTTGAACAAAATTACCCACTAATGACTCACTACGATTTTTCTCGTACATGTGATTTAGTCCAATAGTCATCTCATGCCTGGAAACTGAATATTACAAAATTTTGTCGAAATGTTTTAGGCCTATTTTTGGATTTAATTAGCTTGACCCTGACCCATTGTGACCCAAAATGACCCACTAAACGAATTTTCTTGAACATGCGATCAAGCCCAATGGTATTCTCGTGCCCGAAAACGATAGAATACAAGATTTCGTCAAAATCGTTAGGGACGTTTTCTAGATAAAACTTTGCTTGACTCACAGTGACCCAAAAAATGACCCACTAATTGAATTTTCTCTAATATGTGACTTATCCCATTGGTCTTCTCGTAATCGAAAACGACAAAATACAAAATTTAGTCAAAATCGTTAGAGCCATTTTTTAGATAAAGTTGGCTTCACCCATAGTGATCCAAAAAGGAACCACGAATTGAAATTTCTCGAACATGGACCTAGACCAATAGTTTTCTTATGCCGAAAAACGGCTAGATATAAAATTTAGTGAAAATCGATTGAGCCGTTTTTTAGATATAATTAGCTTGACCTTGACCCATTATGACCCAAAATGACCCGCTAATCAAATTTTCTCGAACACGTGACCTAGACCAATGGTATTCTCGTGCCTGAAAATGGTAAAATACAAAATTTCGTCAAAATTGTTAGAGCTGTTTTCTAGATAGACTTTGCTTGACCCGCAGTGACCCAAAAAATGACCCACTAATTGAATTTTATCTAATATGTGACTTATCCCATTGGTCTTCTCGTAATCGAAAACGACAAAATACAAAATTTAGTCAAAATCGTTAGTGCCGTTTTTTAAGATAAAATTGGCTTGGCCCGTAGTGACCCAAAAATGACCCACTAATCAAAATTTCTCAAACATGTGACCTAGCCTAATAGTTTTCTTGTGCCGAAAAACGGTTGGATATAAAATTTAGTCAAAATCGATTGAGCCATTTTTTAGATATAATTAGCTTGACCTTGACCCATTATGACCCAAAATGACCCCCTAATCGAATTTTTTCGAACACGTGACCTAGCCGAATGGTCTTATCGTGCCCGAAAATGGTAAAATACAAAATTTTGTCAAAATCGCTAGAGCTGTTTTTAAGATAAAATTTACATACACACACACACACACATACACATACAATTTTTGCTCGCATTATAGTATAAGATATCATAAAGTTAACATAAAATAATCAGTCTTTGTGAGTGTCATTATTTTAGACAGTGTTTTCTTTATACAAAATGAAAGTACTGACTCTAAAGAACTAGCAATTCCAAAGCTAAAGAACATGAACAATGTATAGTAATGTAATTTAGGGTTATCCGGAAATTTTCTTAATTAACAGGGAAATATGAGTTAATTTTGATTTAAACTATTTATGACCATCCTGTTTGCATGATCTCTGTTTAAACATCTTCTTGCCAAGTGGTTTTTTGAAACCACTTAGCATTCACACGTCCTTCATCTCACAAAAACCGCTTAAGCATCTTTTAAGCAATTTTAAACATAGATATCCCAACTCACAATTTAAAGATGTTATTTATGGAATTCCATGCAAACAGTGTAATCCAGTCTATATGGGAGAAGCCAGCCGTACACTTGAAATAAGACTTAAGGAGCATAGACATGCTTTTAGGAATAAAAATTTTAATTCTAAGATTGTTGACCATGTCATGAAAACAGATCATTTTCAGAATTTTGAGAATTCTTTTATAATCAGATCCAACTGCAGCATTTATGTAAGTTCTATTTTTTATGAAGCTTGGTACACTAGAACAACTGATTCAGCAATTAACGAGGCTGCATCTCTACCAATAGAATATTCAGTTTTGTTTTAATTATAGTTTTCACTTTGAGAACTTGATGTAATGTTTTTCTGTTTGTTGAACTTTAACAGCTTAATATGACTTTTACATTAGGAATTAGCTGATGAGGGATTCAGAATGAATCCAAAATGTCCTTTTAAATTGTTTTTAGTGCTTTTATCTTTTTAATTTAGTGTAATGTAATGTCTGTAAATCTTTTATAATTATAGATTAGTGGTCTTTTACTATACTATAATTTCCTTAATAGAGTAAGTTATTCTAGTAATGTTATGAAATAGGAATGTAAGTATTGTTTTATTTTAACTGTTTTTCTTAAAACATCTCTCTATAATTTTACAACAGTGGATTCTGGAGGGGCTAATCTACCAAGACAAGCTGAAGTTTTCCCCGATGTTTCACATTTTGGTAGAATATTTTACAACCAAGCAACTATGTCTTCACAGAATATACCCCAGGTTTGTTCTTATTTTTTAAATTACTTTTAATTTAAATAATTAAATTAAATTATATATATATATATTTAATTTCTCATGTAGTTTTAGTTTTAATTATTTTAGAATGAAATGGTAGTATAACTTGCTTAATAAATGATTTTCCATTTCTTGTTAAATACAACTCTGCTGTTTATGAGCAGTGGTGTAGTCGTAAAAAAAGCAGAGGGCATACGCTCTAAGCAGAGGATATACGCTCAAGGCAGAGGGTATACCCTACAGTGTATATACTATAGCTTTTTTGAGAAACAGAGGGTATACGGTGTTTCTTAAAAAAATCCAGAAGGTATATGTTGTATACCACCGTATCCCCTCCACTACATCCCTGTTTATGAGAAAAGATGATCAGGATCATTTTTACTTTCTGGTAAATTAAACATGGAATTGGGATATATAATATGGGAACAATAACATGGGGGCGGGGGAGCACAGATAACAAAAGAAACATAATTGGCATTATTTCAGTTTCAAATGAGAGGCCTTTCTTCAGTTCATGATGGAAGGTCAGTGTCATACATGTATACTATGAAAGTCAAATAGTGAAAAAAGGCACAATTAATTTGCTCTTAAAAAAGAGCTATTTAAAGCCAGCTATATGTCGTCTTTTTCAGATGTGCTATTATGTGTTTTGAGTCCTAGATCTATGGTACCCATCCACATCTAAATCTTTGTTTTTTTCTATTAACACCTCATTAAAATGGGACCCTTCACAAAATTCTTAGTATTAAAAAGGACCTTTACAAAATTTTAATTTTAAAAATAGACTCTACTGTGAGATGAAATCTCACAGTGTTTAAATTATGCTACTGTTTTATTTCTTTTGGCGTTATACATCGATGTTCTTTAAGCTTAAATCCATATTTATTTTTGCGCGGGCGATTTCGCTTCACCGCACATCGGCAAGTTCGCTGACGTTCGGCTGCCCCTGGTATGGGATGCTTCTCCTTTGAACTTTGTACGATTGTGATGACGTCATCGGAGCAAGTCTCTCACGGCATATGCATTGAATGGGTGTTTGATCTTTCGGAGGTGTGTCCATTCGCTGTGCAGGGAGCAAATTAAAACAAAGCTTTTTAAATGTTTTCTTTTGGATTTGTTTATTAAGACATTAGCTAATATTTTAAATTCTCTAATAGATTTAAATCTTTTCTTTCAGTAACTTTTGAAGTCCCCGTATTCTTACTATAAATTAAAAATTCCGTTAATTTTAAATCAGAATCTGTTTTGTTGGAGAGCTGTCATGACTTAGTTTTGGTTTTAAAAAGATCGCGGGCTCCGGCTCCGGTCTGCCGACGCCGATGAATGTGGAATCCGGTAAAGAGCTTTTGCGTAAACGATGTCTGCGATTTTTTAACAACTCCTGTTAAAGTATTTCTTAATAATTTCTTGATTCATGCTGCACTTTTAAATTAACTAAATAACTTGAATTAATTTATGAACGGTGACCAACTGGAAGCCTTATCTTCTCTTCTCAAGATGAAAATAAAGGATTGCTTTATGCTTATAAGTCTCCTCTTCATTTATTTTACAGACTACATGATCCAAGTAAGAAGTTTCATTTATTTCTATTTTTTTACAATTGCTGACCTCAAAGAACGAAGGGTCTTATTGCAATATTACACAACGCATTGTAACTAAAAAGAACTTTCAAAATTTGATTATACCTTCCAAGTTCACGGCACATTATTAGCAATATCACATTTGGTGCCGCAAAAACGGTGGTTCTGAAGAAAAATTTTGATTGATTTAAAGAAAATCGTAATATTTTAGAACTTTTGTTCTCAGAAGAACTTTTGAAAAATTTTTTGATGCGTTCAATAGAATCCAAGATTTGTTCTTTTAATGAATTTTAAGAAATATGGAATATTTTATGCAAGAATTTTTGCATAACTACATATGACAATATTTTTTTAGTATTGGAAGTTTCTGTTCTCAAAAAATTTCTTGCATAGATTTTTTTCTATTTTGAAGAATTAGATTTTATAATTATAGAATGAATATTGTTCTGCTCCATCTTGAAGAATATAATATATTTTACTAAGTTTCCCATATTTTTTAAAACAATTATTTAAATTAAGATCAATTTCCTATTGAAGAATAGTCATATTTTTGATGATGCATAATTATTCTATTTAAATAGTTTTATTTGAAATAATTTCATCTACATATTCTTTTATTTGTAATGAATTATTAGAGAACATAATTTTTTTTTTTTAAAGAATGATTATTTGATATATATTTTTTGAAATGAATTATATATTGTTCTTAGAAAAATTCTAATGAGTTTGAAATAATAAAATTGTTCTCAAGAACATATTTCATATTTTCAGAGGCTATGACTTTGGGTTTTTAAATTAAAAATTTTTATGGCACTATTAAATTGCAAAATTTGCAAATTCTATATATATTTATAAGAAGCATTATTTTTGAAATTATGATTACTGGTGCTGAGAAATTTTATTCTAATGTCATACTTATTATTCTGAAGCTGAAATTCTTCACAGAAGTTAGTAGTTGCCAATATCCTATATAACATTCTTGGAGATTTCTATGCTTCTATTCTACAAATTTCAAATCAAGATATTTTGTTTTAACAATAATTTGAATACAAGAGTTTGTCCATAGATTTATTCTTATGCCATCTGGACTGTGATGTTCTATTATAATCATACAGTTTGGCTTAGTGCAAAGATAATCTGCAATTTACAAATTAAGAATGTATGCATTTAAGAATATTTTCACATTTATTATACAACTGTTCTCATGTTGTTTCTAAAAGCACTCTCAGCTGACAAAGTTTTACATTTGAAAAATTCTTGTTGCTTTTTTTTTTAATATATTCTTATGGCAAGTTATAATTGAGACCTTTCCACTTCATCGTATATGCAGACTATGACAGTTTTCAACAGAAAAGATTCTCATGTTGCTCTCAGAAAAAGAATGAAAGCAGCATTATTTTTTCTACTCTTGAGAAGAAGTAGGCATGGGGCTACTTCATTCCTGTTAGTTATATTCTTGAAATTATTTTACATCATCTACTTAAAAAATCTTATGGTTTTATACAGCTTTTAAAATAAGTTCTTATATTGTCAGTGTTCTCTGCAACAATTTTAACTGTGTGTTACTGCTGTTTCCCATATTTAAAGACTGTCTCTCTACATATGCTGCTCTAAGAGTTTCTATTCCAACCTGTTAAAAAAAAAAAATACTCACCTGCAAAAAAACTTTGCTTCATTTTCAAGTTTCTTACATGATGAAGTTGGCCATTCACTGGTGTGTTGTATCCATTTGTGCTGACCTCTTCTCTAGTATTTTCCTTGTTTGATGATAGAAGATAAATGTATCAATACTTACCTGCTCAACTCATTGTTTTATAACAATAACTTTTAAATTTATGCTTCATTTTCAACGCTGAAGTGATTATTGAAAGGGGTCATGTCATGTTTGAGTCATTTATCCTTACAATGTCTGATTCAATTCAATATCTTCATTGTTTGTCTTTAAAGCTAAATAAGATTTACGAGTAATCTCAGATGTTTTCTCAAGTAATAGCTGTCACAAGACCTGATTATGGAAGTGTTGTTGGTTTGCCTTTCTCTTGTGAGATGTAATTTATCCTTACTAAGTGGATTGGTTGACTTGTCTGCTCCTATAAGTCAGTGTTGCTATTTTTTTTTGGCTAAATCAAGAAAATTTATGAAATATTATAAAATTAGTTAATTTCAATATTGATTTTGTATGTGTGTTCTTACATATACCTGCTGCAGTTACAAAAGTTGTATTTTGATTCAGGAATTCTCAAGATCAATTTATTTTCTGTCTAAATTCCCCATATTTCAAAAATTTTATTGTGCCTTTGTTTTCATTTGTGAATATACCCAAAGTCTCTAAATTTTTATGTTGTCATATGCCTCATATTTTTACACAAGTAATTAAGTGAATGAATTCTGAAGATTTTATTATTATTAATGAAGAAATTAAAAATTTTTTTAAGCATCAAATCAATTCTTATACAAGATTTCATAAAAAGACAAGAAAAGCACAGTTCTTAGTAACTATTTAACAGCGCCTTTTGATATAGAAGTGTTCCTTAGTGAATCTTCAAAATTACTAAGAAGTTTAAAGAAAAAGTGCTTATTGATATCATCACCTACCTACTTATGTCTCATTTTTTACCCAAGATGTGTGTGTGAATCTTCGATTTTTCACCAAATATAACATCATTTTGTCTACTTCAGTGCTCTATAATTCATCCTTTTAGTGTGTCCAAAATAGTGATTACTGAAAGTTAATGATTAGCTTCAAAGGAAGTGAAGCACACAGATGTTGTGTTGTCGCCAAAAAAAAAAAAAAAAAAAAAAAAAAGGTTCTCGTCCAGTGTTCCTGTATAATGTCTATTCAACTGTTAAGTTGATGTTGCCTTTTTGTATATGTCATCTAGAGATGTGCATGGTAAACAAATGTTTACACCTTTGCATCAATACACATACCTGATGTCTTTTTTGTGTGTGCCAAAACTGTCAGCTTGTTTTTGAACATTCTGATAACATTTATTTATTTTATTTTTCATGCAAACTTTAAATTGTGTTTATAACGCTAAGGAATCAGGGATCTGTAAAGAAGGACATTGCTGTTGTTTTTGCAGTTATGGAGTGGTATATTGTGCTATTTAGTGTATATAGTTATTTTTTCTTTTTGCACAAAGTGTCAGGAGCCTTGTTTATGGAGATCCAAGCCACCTGAAATCTTGAGTAAAACATGAGTAGTCACAGTGTATATTGTTCTATGATTGTGGATAATAGTATATTTTTTACATATTTCTCTTGATTTTTCTGCATGAAATATTTTATGTAAATGATTTATAATATTTATATTATGGTACACTTAAAAATTTAAATTTCCCATGATAGTGTCAATTTTCTTTCATTGTATATGAAAGCATTTATTTTTTTCTGGGGATCCCCACCCACTCAACCAAATACCTACTTATTCTTAAAACCATGGTTTATCTGTTTCTCTGTTTGTCTATAAGTTTATGAGTTTATCTTTATACATATTTAAAATTGTATTAAGTGATGTCTCATATTTTAAAGAGTATATACTTTGAAAATTTTTGATGAGTAAATAATACAAAAGTATTAGTGTTTGTTGATATATTACTTTTGCAATGCATATTTTCAGGGTCTAAATGGAAAATAGTAAAAGTATATGTTTCAGCAGTAAAACACTTAATTCCTTTTAGACATGTCTCTCTCACATATATATATATTGTTGCAACTACTTTAACTATCTGTGTTTTACATGTGAGTGGTCATTTAGTGCACGATTTGGCTACTTGTTTATGTGGAATACAGCTGGTTGTTTGAAGTCAAAATATTTAGTACTAAATTCAATTAAAAAAAAAAAAATGATGAATATCGTATTATAAAGTGTTACTAAAGATATTTTTTATGTATGGCCAGTTTAGAGTAATTAAAAATAAATGCTCTATTTTATAAATTGTAAGTCCTAGGCTGTGATCAATTATTGAAGTTATATTGATCTTTGTTGCTTGTAAAATGCAACTTTTCTTATTTGGTATACCAATTTAAATAAATGTTTCATAATGAGCTCATTTTATATATGCCAATTCTCATTTTATATATGCTAATACTCACTTTATATATGCTAATTCTGATTTTGTTTAGCATTTTTACTTAAATAATACATAAGATTTTATATATGCTAATTCATTTTCTTTAGCATGTGTACTTAAGTATTATTTTTGAAGATAAGTTTATGACATCATACTGCAATTGCCATAAATGGAAAGATTTGGCATTTTTTTTTTTATGTATACTTTTTGAATATAATATGTATACTTTGGATGTATTTTCTTTTTCTTCTCTCTTCCCTTTCGGTCACCACTAATTTTTATTTGCAGCAGTTTAACTTTTGGCTTTATTTTAATATTTTACCTTTTTTTCTCTGTCTTTGGCATCTAAAATTTTGTCATCCCGTTTCTGTAAAAGGTTTTTATTTCATTTTACCTTTTACATCACTTGCTCTGCCAAAATTTTACTCGGTAAATGGGGGTATTGTGAGATGAAATCTCACAGTGTTTAAATTATGCTACTGTTTTATTTCTTTTGGCGTTATACATCGATGTTCTTTAAGCTTAAATCCATATTTATTTTTGCGCGGGCGATTTCGCTTCACCGCACATCGGCAAGTTCGCTGACGTTCGGCTGCCCCTGGTATGGGATGCTTCTCCTTTGAACTTTGTACGATTGTGATGACGTCATCGGAGCAAGTCTCTCACGGCATATGCATTGAATGGGTGTTTGATCTTTCGGAGGTGTGTCCATTCGCTGTGCAGGGAGCAAATTAAAACAAAGCTTTTTAAATGTTTTCTTTTGGATTTGTTTATTAAGACATTAGCTAATATTTTAAATTCTCTAATAGATTTAAATCTTTTCTTTCAGTAACTTTTGAAGTCCCCGTATTCTTACTATAAATTAAAAATTCCGTTAATTTTAAATCAGAATCTGTTTTGTTGGAGAGCTGTCATGACTTAGTTTTGGTTTTAAAAAGATCGCCGGCTCCGGTCTGCCGACGCCGATGAATGTGGAATCCGGTAAAGAGCTTTTGCGTAAACGATGTCTGCGATTTTTAACAACTCCTGTTAAAGTATTTCTTAATAATTTCTTGATTCATGCTGCACTTTTAAATTAACTAAATAACTTGAATTAATTTATGAACGGTGACCAACTGGAAGCCTTATCTTCTCTTCTCAAGATGAAAATAAAGGATTGCTTTATGCTTATAAGTCTCCTCTTCATTTATTTTACAGACTACATGATCCAAGTAAGAAGTTTCATTTATTTCTATTTTTTTACAATTGCTGACCTCAAAGAACGAAGGGTCTTATTGCAATATTACACAACGCATTGTAACTAAAAAGAACTTTCAAAATTTGATTATACCTTCCAAGTTCACGGCACATTATTAGCAATATCACATCTACAAATTTAATTATTTCAAAATTAAATTGCCTTTCACAAAACAGCTGAAATCATCAAAGAAACTATTGTCTAGCTACATACTTAAAGTAAAAATGTATGCATAAAAATTTATATGTTTAATGTGATTATATGTATATTGTTCATTAAAATAGGACCCCATTAAAAATGTTCCAAGGGGGACCTGAATCCTGAATTTCATATTAACAAATTTATAATTAGATTTTTCACAAACATAGAAAAAGTTCACAATTTTCACATAAACACAATCCAGAAGGTATACGTCGTATACCACCGTATACCCTTCACTACATCCCTGTTTATGAGAAAAGATGATCAGGATCATTTTTACTTTATGGTAAATTAAACATGGAACTAATATGGGAACAATAACATGTAGGGTGGGGGGGGGGGGGGGGGGAGCACAGATAACAAAAGAAAAATAATTGGCATTATTTCAGTTTCAAATGAGACAGTGTCATACATGTATACTATGAATGTCAAATAGTGAAAAAAGGCACAATTAATTTGCTCTGAAAAAAGAGCTATTTAAAGCCAGCTATATGTCGTACTTTTCAGATGTGCTATTATGTGTTTTGAGTCCTAGATCTATGGTACCCATCCACATCTAAATCTTTTTTTTTCTATTAACACCTCATTAAAATGGGACCCTTCACAAAATTCTTAGTATTAAGAAGGACCTTTACAAAATTTTAATTTCAAAAATAGACTCCACAAATTTAATTATTTCAAAATTAAATTGCCTTTCACAAAACAGCTGGAATCATCAAAGAAACTATTGTCTAGCTACATACTTAAAGTAAATATGTATGCATAAAAATTTGTATGTTTAATGTAATTATATGTACCGGGTGTCCCAAAAAGGACTGACTGATTTTAAAATTCAATAACTTCCAAACGGTGGCAGATATTAAAAAAATTCTTGCAGGAGGGTTATGCATAAAGTCAAAAGTTTTTTTACAGTGATTTTCGATTTTAGTTCGAATTACAAACAATAGATGGCGCTGCGATCAATAGAGGCTCAATTCAGGCTCGATTTTTGGTACTTCGTGGCCCGGATAATACATTTCCATTTCCTTTTTCTGCATAGAACAAAATAAAGGACCAAAAATCGAGCCTGTATTTAGCGACTATTGCTTACAGCGCCATCTATTGTTTGTAATTTGAACTAAAATCGAAAATCACTGTAATAAAACTTTTGACTTTATGCATAACCCTCCTGCAAGAATTTTTTTAATATCTGTCACCGTTTGGAAGTTATTGAATTTTAAAATCAGTCAGTCCTTTTTGGGACACCCGGTATATTGTTCATTAAAATAGGACCCCATTAAAAATGTTCCAAGGGGGGCCTCAATCCTGAATTTCATATTAACAAAATTATAATTAGATATTTCACAAATATAGAAAAAGTTCGCAATTTTCACATAAACAGGACCCTATGAGAAAAGTCTGACAAATCCCTGTAAACTGAAAACCAAAGTAATGAAAAACATTAAAATGAAGTTATGTTCATTCTCCACTGTTTGAAACAACAGTAGACTGTCTTTATTTATGTATGTGTTTTTCTAATGACAATTTTCATATAACATTTATCGTTTCACAAAGATTTTGGTTTTACTTTATTGTTTTGACAGGGTTGTACTTTAAATTTTAATTGAATACTGGAAACTCTCGATTATTTGTGGGTGAATTATCTACTTCGCCGATTATCTGTAGTTTTCCTTTACAATTCCTTTTTCTTTTTTTTTTCATCACTTTCTGATAAAATGTTGTTTAAGAAACTTCAAGCACAAATAAAGAAAGGTGTTTAAAAGTCATAATTTTTTGTGTAACCCCACCAAAATTTTACTCAAAAATTGTTCAAAAGCATTTTTGTCCTTTTTTGGTTATTTTGCAGATAATCCATGGTTGCCATATCACTGAATTCTGCAGATAACTGAGACTTTACTGTATATTGAAACTTTTTTAATAAAATATTTAATCTTCTGCCTATCTAAAGATTATTTAAACTGTTTTCAATAAATAAGTATTTTACAAAACTGTTTTTACTTTTTTTATTTAAATCATCATTTTTCTTGAATTAATATTTTAACCCTTAAATGCCGGTTGTTGCTTTTTGGCAACATACCCAATTTAGGCTCTAAAATACTATTAGAATAATATTGAAGCTATAATGCCTAATGTTGCCAATAAAATACATTCTGAAAATATTATCAAATCGATTTTCAACATGTATATGGCAACACTTGTGCTGTTTAAGAATAAAGATATATTTCTTTTTTTAATTGTTGCTACATGTTCTTTTTGCTTTGTTTGGAAGCTTGTGAAATACCCTATTTTGTTCTGCAGTGAGCAAGTAAAATTTATTTCTTATTATAGTTCCTAAAATTCTTGTGTGTATAATATTATAGAATTTTATCAAGGAAAATTATTTTTTCAATTAAAGATCAGTATTGCCGATTAGTAACAAAATGTTTTTTAGCAGTAAACCATACTTAAAACAAAATATGATTTTTTTAAAGTATTTTTCCCATGATTTATTTAAAAAATGAAAGCTGAAAAACATTATTACAACGACTTTTGAAAAATCAGGCATTTAAGGGTTAAATCAGTGTCTAAATACAGTTCATTTGCATCCATAATGCATTTCAATACAGCTTATATGGTTAAACAGGAAATATTTTTGAAGAAAAAAAAAATCCAATCTTTAAGTTAATTCTTCCATTAAAAACATTCATGAATTATTTAAATATTCATTTTGCTTCTTTAATGCATTTCATTCAAAATGTTATTTGCTTTTTAATCGAACCATAACCAGGTGTGGGAGGGGAAGGGGCAGTGGCATAATTTTAAATTAGTACACTGCCATGTTTCTGTGCTTCTGCTACTGGGGATATGCAGCACAGATAATTTAGCTGTTAACCCACCCCTCTCAAGTCCTTTTTCTGTTGGCCGACCGCATTTGCTAATGTTCTAAATGTTTCTTTATATTTACAATTGTATATAAGTTACAAAATCAGTGGATTTCATTCTGTGCCGGACCATGCTCCCAAAATATACCAACTGTGAAATTTCAGTAACGAAAATTTGAAACGCTAAAAAGTAAAAAATATAAATTTTTAAAAAGTGTGATAATTTCTTGAAAAAATACGTTGATATTATATAATAGTTTAATGTTAAGTAAATGTGATTTTATGTTGAAAAAGTAATTTAAAAATCCTGAGTAAATAGTTTAAATAAAGTTTTTTTTTTCTTTCCTGTTGCCATTTCTTAAAAAAGTAACAGAGAGAAAATTATAATTTCTTTAAAGAAATTCACTAGTTTGACACTTTCTACTAAGTGTAAATCAATAATCAGTCTTCAGTCCTCATGATAAGTTAATATATTGTAAAGGAATTTTTTTGTTGTTGTTGTTTGGAAATTTTTATAAAAGAGTGTTTTTTGAAAAAGCAATTAATTTTTATACTTATTTAGTATTTCACTTACAGACTGTTCACTGGTGCAGAGTAAAATATGAATGTAAAAGTTATTTTACGCAGTCATCAAACCTACAAGATACAAAGCAATAAATGGGAGGTAAAAGAGGAAAGTCTCTGCCTTGTTTTTAGAAAGAGACTGAAATAAAGATATGTTTCTCCCATTTTCTTTTCTTTTGTGTTTCTCTTTTAAACTTGTTTTTATATTGATTAACATTTTGGGAATTTTTAGAAACAAATTGTTGTCATTAAAATAATTTAAAAGATCATAAATTATTTTATAAGTATTTTTTAAGCAAAAGAAAACTAGTCAGCAATTGAGATAATATTTTCATTGTTTCATTCAGTTGCAGGTTGATAGTGGGTTTATATGCCATTGTGTTGTTGGGAAGAAAAGAAGGGAAAAGGGGGAAAAGAAAACCTTTAAAACTAATTTTTTAATATGTTGAAGAGAAAATGAATGTGTTAAAATGGTGACTATTTAATCCAAAACATTAATAGCTTAGAAATCAAAACGTAAAATGTTCCAGTTTGTCAGTTCAGTGAAAATCATTTAGTTGATTGAGTTTTAGTATGTCATATGTAAAAAACAAAATGTATGGTTAATGTATGTCTTTTCTTTCAGATTGCTGTTGTCATGGGAAGCTGTACAGCTGGTGGTGCCTATGTCCCAGCCATGGCTGATGAAAGTGTCATAGTCAAACAACAGGGGACTATATTCTTAGCTGGGCCTCCTTTGGTATGTATAGACATTTTATAGAACAAATTCTTAACCCTTTATCTACTGACAGTACTTATAACTATCATTAAAATAACTTGTTATAAAATTCATTTAATACATTGATTAGTTGTAATACAGTTTAGAATAAGTTATAGATACATTACTTTATCTTGTTCCAAAAGCATTATCGGTTACACAAAACAGGGTGATTACTTTTGCCTTTGCATCTTCTCAGTTTTCTTGGCATTGGGGGGGGGGGGGGGGGGGGATTTTTCAATTTGGAAATATTTCTATTGTAAGAACATTTTATTTGTAAATTTCCTCATTCTACAAAATACTAAGAAAAATATTTAAAATAAAAGATTTGAGTGGGGTTATAAATATTGCACAAAATCCCTATAAATTCAAATTTAATTAATCCTAAAATTTATTAAATGATTATGTAAATCGTCTAATGTAGTTTAAACAATTTACAAAAAATACTTTAGAAGATAAAATTTTCATGAATACATAATTCAGTACATAAAGGGTTAATGTGAAATAGTATTACGGACTAATGAAATTATATGAGCTATTATTTTAAAAGATTTCCTTTCAAACAAGTATTTGTTCATTTTAATTGTATTGTTTGCATAACTTGAACATGTGCATGCCCATTTTGTAAATTTTCTTTAAAATTATTTTAAATAATACTCTACGTACTTTTCTTATATTAAGAAAGAAAAAAGCACATATGTTTTAAACAAGCTAAAAACTAAAAAGAAATATTTTATGCCTAATTTCAAGCAACAAAGACTCTAAGAGATGGGAGAGGGGAGAAAAATGTCTTAACAACTTTTTTAAAGGTACAGTAGAAGGCCTAAAATCCACACAGCTTGGCACCAGATCTTCTGTGGATTTTTAAATTTTGAAGAATTTGGGTCATAAAAAGAAAATTACTCAATCCTCCCTAGATAAAAGAAACATGACATATATTTCTATATTCAAAACCATATGCAAGTAATGTAAATGTGGTTAAAATACGTAATAAAAACACATGAAAGAAACCATATATCCTTTAATATTTAACTCATAAAGAAACAGGGAAATTGTATATGTATTATTATGAGGAACTAAAAAATTGAAGAACATACAAATTATTTTTTTAATTTTGCAAACATTTATTGTACATATTTTGGATGTATGAATATTTTTAGATGTTGTAATTCGATTATATATATATATATATACACTGTTATTATATCTGTTACTACTGATCTTATTCTCTGTTTCTAATTTTCTCATTAATCTTATTATCTAATAAAAAGCTTTCAACTTATGCAATCATAAAATAAAAGTTAAATGTCCTACCTGTTCTTTCCTTCGCATAAGGAGAAATAGCCGGGATTCTATGCATTAAATAATACAACATCCAAATAATAATTCTTGAATCTTCGAAACAAAAAAGCTATATTACATTAAACATTCTTGAAGACGTACACAACATGCTTAGACACTCACAAAACAAATTTTTTTTACAATTTGAGTATTAAAGTTTTCTTTTAAAGTTATTTTCTTTTCATTTACGTACATATCTGGTTTCTATTCTAATCTAAATCTGTGTCAATTCTCACAGGAAAAAAAAAAAAAAAACAAGTTCTCTCTGCTCTTGCGCAGTAGGATCATTCGGTCTGACGTAACACACTGCAGGTGCGTTTTTGTTCTTGTTTTTTATTCAAGGGGTAAGAGGAGTTACGTGATTTCGCAACATCCTCCCACCTTGAGTTGTGATCCATGGGAGGAACTCAACAAGTCCAGATTGGAGTCTCAGAGGCGGTTTCACTAGTCGTCCACTTCTGGTAACCACAGGAGAGATATCTCTGTCACTGGGTTGGCTCTTTTGTACACTGATTCTAGTCTGATCGATTTCTGGAGTAGCCTTTCGTTGTTCATTAGGGACATTAAAGTTCACTTTCTGCTCAATTATGTTATCTGATGGGGAATTGCTAGCTGCATCAATTTACAAAGGAAACAGGCGTTGGAAAGGACGGAGGAAAATGCCATTTTCTGTTTGGACTTTGGCCAATCTTGCTATTTTTGTCTTTTCCTGGAAATATATCTATTATTTTGGCTAAAGGCCAGTGAAGACGTCTTTTGTTGGTATCTTCCAGAAGAACAATGTCTCCTATTTGCAAAGGTTTGGAATTATCTTTCTTTATAGAGTGTTGCCGCAGCTGTCCTAAGTACTCCATTCTAAATCGGTTTCGCAGATCATATCTTATCCTTTGACGATATCTTGCTCATCTGTTAAGATCTTGTGAGTCTAATGCATCAATATCTGGAACGCCGGATGTAGGCAGTTCTTGAAGGAACATCAATGGAGTTATAGGTTCGGGATCACGATTACCTTCGGAGATGTATGTTATCGGTCTCGAATTGATAACATTTTCACAGTCACAGAGTATTGTGCTCAGTTCTTCGTAATTTAATGAGGTGCGACCCAAAACTTTTCTTAAAATATCTTTCACTGCTCGCACGAGGCGTTCCCACCACTCTCCCCACCAGGGGACTGAAGGGGGGGTTGAATTTCCATCTGATCTTCTGAATAGAGGCTAATGTACTTACAGCTTGCCAATCCACACTGGAAAGTGATCTGTTAGTGCCAACAAAATTCTTTCCATTATCTGAGTAAATTGTATGTGGTCTACCTCGCCGTGCTATAAATCTTCTTAGGGACTGCATAAAGCATTCAGCTGATAAAGATGTTATCAACTCCAAATGTACCGCTCGATAGACAGCACAGGTGAATAACGCTATCCACACCTTTGAACCATCAGCAAAGTATAGAGGACCGGCTAAATCGACTCCCACCACATTAAATATAGCTGCATCTCTGATTCTGTCTTCAGGTGGGATTCCTGGTTCAACCTCTGTTCTGGGTGTTTGGAATCTTTGACACTTAACACATTGTCTAATGACATTTCTGATATACTTTCTTGATTTCAAAATCCAAAAATTTTCTCGAAGTTGAGCCATTAGTATGCTAACTCCAGCGTGATGATTTTCTAAATGTTTTTCAAAAATTAACTTCTGGACCACAGGATGTTTTGTGGGCAAAATTATTGGATAACGAAAATCTTCTTTGTCTTGTCTACAGATTATATTTGTTTTTGCTCTCAAAAGTCCGTTTTTATCTTCTAATGGTCTTAAGGCTCTTAATTTGGGATCTGTGCTTCCTGAAAAGGATTCCTTTTGTACTAATCTGAGTAGTATTTTTTCTGCTTTTTCAAATTCATCAATGGAGATGTTAGGTGATGAAATTCTTTCTTTCTTTCTTGTGTTGTTATAAAAACGATATATAAATGCAATCATTCTTATGTTTTTTCGATAAGAGGAAAAATATCGATAAAAACGGTGTAAATCAGTGTCTTCATTGTCTAAAAGTGTTAGGATTGTCTTTTTCCTTTCTTTATTTATTATATCCTCGTCAGGGTATTCTTCCAGTTGTGGCCACTGATCTTCCAGTAAATACAGCCAAGCTGGTCCCTCCCACCATTGTGATTTCTCCAATTGCTCAAAGGAACATCCTCTGGATGGGAGGTCTGCCGGATTTAAATTTCCTGGGATATGTCGCCAATCTTCAACTTGGGTAAGGCTTCTGATTTCTAAAACTCTATTGTAGACAAATGTACCCCAAGATTGTTCTCTTCTTATCCACCCTAAAGCTGCTGAGGAATCGCTCCAAAAGATTGTCTTCTCTGGTTTTAACTGAAGATCACTCATGATAGCTTTAGCAAGTCTAGCTCCAATGAGGCATGAGAGTAGCTCCAGTCGAGGAATTGTGAGTTCTTTAATGGGCGCTACTCTACTTCTAGCATTGACTAACTGAACTTTAACTCCTTCTTGTGTTTGACATCTAAGATACACGCAAGTGGCATAGGCGTGTCTACTCGCATCGGAAAAGGTATGCAAGGAAATGTTATTTTCATTTTCGGGCGATACATTCAACCAACGTGGAACTTGAATTTCTTGTAAAAAGTTAATTTGTTTCAACCAAGTCTCAAACTGTTTTCTTAAATTTTCAGGAAGTTCTTCATCCCATTTTAATTTCTGTTTCCAGGTTTCCTGAAGAATTAATTTTGTAATAAGAGTGCTTGGGGCGGAGAATCCTATGGGGTCAAAAATCTTTTGGGTAACCGATAAAATTTTTCTCTTTGTGAGTGGTTCTTTCGTTTCAATTTTTTCCTCTATTTTACACATTAATCTATCTTGCTCTAAGTCCCAGACCAATCCCAAAACTGGTGCTAACTTTGTATTTTCGTCAGAAACATCGATCATGGCCTGAGGCAAATTTGATCGCCAACATCTTAAATTAAAATAAACTGAAGATAAAATACACTGTGATTCTGTTATAAATTTTCCAGTATCTGCGATCGATTTTAAACTAGTAATGGAATTGTCAATGTAAAATGAATCTTTCAAAATTCGTGCTGTATTTTCCCACTGTTCGGGTACTTGACTTAAAAGATGGTTTAGTGTACCCATTAATAAAAACAGGCTTGAAGTGAGTCCGAAGACTACGCCACAATGTCTATAAACTTTCAAATTATGTTTGTAGTCGAACCAGAGAAAGCGTAAAAAATCGCGATCTTTTTCTGTGATTTTTATCTGGAGAAATGCTTTTTCAATGTCTGAAGAAATACCTATTTTGTATTTACGAAAACGATTCAAAATGCTCGGAATTATTTCAATCAAATTAGGTCCTTTTGTGAGACAGTCGTTCAAAGAAGGAGAGTTTGCATTATGTGTGGAGGCATTAAAAACTGGACGCATTTTCATCGTTTCACTATTTTCTTTAATTATTGGTCTGTGGGGTAAGAAATGTACTTTATTCTCCTTATCGTCTGAAATTTCTTCTATAATATTATTATCCTTCCACAAATTAAAAATTTCTTCATATTCTGTTTTCTTATTTGTTTTGGTAAGTTTTTGTTCTGTCTTGTGCAAATGTTTCTCTGCTAATATGCGATTGCTCGCTAAAATTGAGTTATCAACAATCCAGGGTAGTGTCACTTCGTAGCGGCCACTTTCATCACGTTTGACTGTTTCAAGAAAATGGTTATAAGTCCCTCTTGCTAAATCGTCTTTATTTTTGTAATCTTCTTTAGTGATACCCAAGGTATCTAAGTTCCACATTTGTGATAAACTGGCATTTGAAGTAAATAATGACAGCGATAGAACTGACAGCGAACTTTCTGAATTACTTCCATTACCCTCTGTTTTCCCCATAATTGTCCAGCCTAACTTCGTTTCAAAAGCTGTTATACATCCAAATCAGGAAACTATTTTATATTATCTGTGAATAATTTTGCCACAATGTCAGTGCCGATTAAAATGTGTACTTCTTCCGGATTGTTCTCATATAAACATAGTTGATTATTTTCACGAACATCGGTCAGATGAATTCCCCTTTTTTCTAAGATTTTTTATCATTTCGCTATCGCGGCATAAATTTACTCCTGAACAAATTTTTCCTTCATCTAAAGCTTGTATTTTAAATCGGAAACTACGATCTAAATTACTGATAGTAAATTCATAGCGATTATGTTTACTCGTTTTTTCTGCCCCTCCGAATAGTCCGTGTCTAATTGTTTCTGATCGAATTTTCCTTAATTTCAATTTATTTGCAGCATATCTAGTTATATAGCTATTGTGACTCCCAGTATCTATAATGATACGAATAAATTCGGAAGATTGATTATCATTACGGATCTCCACTATCAAGGTTTGTAAATAGACATTAGAAATTATATCTTGATTTGACAGCATCGGTCTCGTAACATCGCTACTCTCTGAATTAGTAGATTTCCCTTTTAAATTTATTTCTTTATTACACATTATCTGGGCGTGTGTCATTGTTGTGAATGGTTGTTTCAAAAGCTGACCAAAACGAAAGCCATTCAACGAAATCCCCAGAAAATTTTGCGATATTTAGTTTTGGTAATTTAATGCTTACGTTTTCCTTTAAGGGATTTTCTCGTTTAGAAAATGAATCATCCTGTGTTTTCTTTTTATCTAACTCTTTTATTTTTCTGTTTGCTCTAAAGCGCCATGACGTAATTTTCTCTTTAAATTCGCGAGCGCCCTGTAATTCTGTATCTAATTGTGCTTCTTGCACCAATTTTTTAATTTCCCCGTCTGCTCGTGTCAGTTCCATTTTTGTCACACTTAACTGTTCCACTACCTCTTCTAAATCAAAAATGTCTGGTTCTCCCTCTTTCAAAATAGCTTCTATTTTATTTATAAACTTATTTATGCTTTCACGTAGCACAGCTCTTTCTTTTTTGGCGATAACTAAACTTTCAGCCATTGCGAACTAATAACAACAACAACTAAATTCTATTAAAAAGTACAATTCTCTATATGGTCATCAGTTCTTAATAATTTTTCAGTTCTTCAAATTAAAAAGCTTGATAAACAATTTCTAATTATTCTAATATCTTAATATCTTATTCTATTTATCTTATCAGGTCATAAATCCACGGAAGGGATGCCAAAATGTTACTGCTGATCTTATTCTCTGTTTCTAATTTTCTCATTAATCTTATTATCTAATAAAAAGCTTTCAACTTATACAATCATAAAATAAAAGTTAAATGTCCTACCTGTTCTTTCCTTCGCATAAGGAGAAATAGCCGGGGATTCTATGCATTAAATAATACAACATCCAAATAATAATAAGTCTTGAATAGGCCTGGGCCTTAAATCGATTTAACTCTTAAATCGATTTAAAGCTTACATCGGAAATCCGATTTAACCATTGGTCTTAAATCGATTTAAGCTAAAATCTGAAATCGCGATTTAGCTAATGTCTTGAATCGCGATTTAGCCATTATCTTAAATCGCGATTTAGCCATTGTCTTAAATCGCGATTTAGCCATTCGCTTTAAATCGATTTAAAACAAGATACTGATTCAGAGCTAACATCGGAAAACCGATTTATCTACTTTGATGTATCTACCACTTACATGCCAAGCTGGTGTTAAATCGATTTAGGAGGATCCGATTTAAGCAAACATCGCAAGCCTCAATGCTTTCTGATTTAAGACAAACAAGGCAAGCTGGTGTTAAATCGATTTAGGACGATCCGATTTAAGCAAACATCGCAAGCCTCCATGCTTTCCGATTTAAGAAAAAGACGATTTAATGAAAACAAGGCAAGCTGGTGTTAAATCGATTTAGCAGGATCCAATTTAAGAAAAAGGCGATTTAAGAAAACGGTGATTTAAGTAAGAATTGATATTTATTTATTTATTTTGTAAACAAGATTCAGAGTTTACGAGATTGGAATGTGTATTTTTCAGAAATTAAGAACTTCTATAGTGGAAAAGTTGAAAGGAAAAAGTAATGTTTAAATCTTAAAATCCAAATTCATCGAATTTCAATTTATATGCTAATGCAATCTTTTGATGATAAATTAAGTTTTCACATATTTGAGTAATATTGCAATATGTATTTTTTATTTTCCAATATTCTGTAATTAATTAAAATGTTTTAAAGTAGAATCCTGCATTGTTTCAAAAGATTGTTTTCCTGAAATTCATTCAGCATTTATATGATTAAAAATAATAATAATAAAGTTTTATATTTAAAATCCAAACTCATCGACTTGCAGTTTATACTTTTATGCATTCTTATGATGAAAAATTCATTTTTTACACGTTTTAGTAATATTTTAACATTTATTTTTTATTTTCTATTATTTTGTAATTAATGAAATTATTTTAAAGATATAGTCATGCATTGTTTTGTGTATCACTATTTTGCCGTGATCCACATGAAATATTTTTCTTTTACTAATAATATTTTTTCCCTGAAATTGATTGAGTATTTATGGTTGGAAAAAAAAGAATAAAGTTTCATATTTAAAATCCAAATTCATCGAATTTCAGTTTTGATTTTTATGCATTCTTTTAATGAAACATTCATTTTTCACATGTTTGGGTAATATTTTAATACATATTCTTTATTTTTTATTATTCTGTAATTAATTAAAATATTTTAAAATAGTCATGCATCAGATTTGACATCCGATTTCAATGCCAGTCACATGGATTGAGTATCTTGCTGAAATTGATTCACTATTTATATCCAAATTCATCCATTTTTTAGTTTATATTTTTATGCATTATTTTCATGAAAAATTAATTTTGATATGTTTAGGTATTATGGGAATATTTTAGTTTTAATTTATTATTATTTTGTAATTAATTAAAAATACTTTAATAAAGTTCTGTAATGAGTCAAGTAACTTTATTTTTACAGCAGAATGAGGGAGGGCTGGAGGAGGCATTCATTAGATTTTTCTGCAGATCTGCGATTTTTTGCTTTTTTGACATTTTGTTATCATTAAAAAGAGAGATATTTTAAGATTATATTTTATTACTAATCTTAAAGGATGGCAACAACCACGAAAAAAATCAGCAATTTCAGTGATGTGCTCCAAGGGTCACACTTTCAATCCTTCTCCATCCGCTATATAAATGTCAGCATTTATGTTAAACAAATCTTATTTTAATCTAAAAGTTAAAAAGATATAAAATTGCACCTTATTTCTCATATCTCCCCCCCCCCCCCACTTTTTTTACTACTTTTCTCATCATGGTAAATGAATAGTTAAATTCATCATTGAAGTCTTTTAATATGCTTCTGTTTTACCTCAGTAACTTTTTAAATCTGTATCTGTAAAAAAAAAAAAAAAAAAAAGTATGTAGGCTGTTAGCAATGAAGTGCTATTTGAAGGCTAGGGGAAGCTCCCCCCCCCCCCTTAAGGAATTTAGATTGTAGCATGCATAACAAGTCAGACCAAAAAAAAAAAAAAAAAAAAAATCCTTTTCTTTTATATTACTTCTTATAGAATGAGTTTATAAAATGTATTACAATAGGTCACTAATTTTTAAAATGGAAAAAAAAAACTAGTGTTTTGGGACATTCAAAGCTTTTTTATGTGTAAAATATACCTCTTTTCAAAATTATTTGACAAATTAAAAGCTAAGTATACTAAATAATACAGGAGGGGCGGGGGGGGGGGGGCACATAAGATCGTATTTTGTTGCTAAAAATTAAAAAAATAGGCTTCCATATTCTAAAATGTAAAATCGGTGTTAAATCGCGATTTAGCACTAAATCGCGATGTTGGATGGATGATAAATCGATTTAAGAAATTTCTACATCGCCCAGTCCTAGTCTTGAATATTCGAAACAAAAAAGCTATTACATTAAACATTCTTGAAGATGTACACAACATGCTTAGACACTCACAAAACAAAAATTATTTACAATTCGAGTATTAAAGTTTTCTTTTTTAAAAGTTATTTTCTTTTCATTTACGTACATATCTGGTTTCTATTCTAATCTAAATCTGAGTCAATTCTCACAGGAAAAAAAAAAAAAAACAAGTTCTCTCTGCTCTTGCGCAGTAGGATCATTCGGTCTGACATAACACACTGCAGGTGCATTTTTGTTCTTGTTTTTTATTAAAGGGGTAAGAGGAGTTACGTGATTTCGCAACAATATCTGAGTCATGCAGATTTTCTGCTCTAAAAACTTTAGATATTTTTCTCTTAGAGCCAAACTTTCATATATATATATATATAGTCACTATCCTGTGCATCCTCAGAATCATCACCATCCTCTGACTGTATTTCAATAATTTCACTATCAATCATTTGGTTGCTATCAGTGATATCATCTGAGTCTATATGATCTGCAATATCATTTTCTTAAAATAACTGTTTATTTCCAGTTATCTGCTTAGCATAAAATAACAACTCTTTAGCTTATCACTTAGCTTATTGGATTGTCACTAAAACCAGAAAATTCAGTACGGTCACCATATGTTTCTATAAAAAGAGATAATGGCCAAATTAAGCCACCTGGATGTGGATTTGGAAAGGGAATTCTAGGATTCTGGGCGTCTATTCTGGTGTAATCGAGTAAATACCGCGAATCGGGATCGCTGTCTCATAGCGACCGCCGGCGATGAGCTATTCTGGTCTCCCCTCGTTATACCACAGTGGAGGATGAAACGCAGAATATCCCCTGCGTGCGATCGGACACAGTTGTAGCCAATCAGATGAAAGCGCTCACGTGTTTTTATTTGTTTGGGAGAGGGAAACAGCTGTCTTGCTTTGTCCAGTGTTATTGTTATTTACGTGAAAGGAAAAGAATGTTTGGGTTATCTATATATAAAAAAAAAGAGTTGAAGGAATGAATGCAATTGTTTTACATCAGCGTGTGCGTGCCTGTAACCCAGGTAACCATGTCAAACACGCGGCCCGCGGGCCACAATTGGCCCGCCAATCCTTTGGCATTTTACCTTTGTTTAATTCAGTTACGAGTTGCAATTTTTCAACTGAGGGGAAAAGTTGGCAATGAGGCAAAGTGAGCAATTAGGCATATATTAACTATGTTCGGTAACAAAATTTTTCGGGGAAAAGCAACATAATTTGAACGAGAAAATGTGTTTCATAAATGAAATGAAATACGTAGAGCGTAGATACAAGACACAATTTAATAATTTTTTTTTTTTTTTTTTTTTTTTTTTTAAAAGTTTTTAGTTTTTACTTGAAAAAAATCCGGAAGATTAAAAGTTATACCTTTGCTAGATTAACAGAGATTGTGTAAAATAATTTTTTTAAGGTAATACAATTTAGAAAATCCAATTAAACTTTGTAGATTTGGTTGATAAAAAGTAATGTCAAGTATTTTTTCGAAAAATAAGATAAAATAAACTATGAATTATAACTCTGGAGAACTTTGGAACTTTCCTTGAATATTTGGTTAATATTGCTATGCTTTGTACGTGCAAATATTGTTGTGTGAAATTCTAATAATATTATCTACTTTGTTTGATGTGGCCCGCGTCTTTGTATGCAATGCCTAATTTGGCCCGCGGCGGTAGGCTAGTTTGACATGCCTGCTGTAACCTGTTTAAAATTTCCTGGCCTAAGAAAAAATGTCCATTTGTATTTTTAATTATGCATAAAATACTATTTGTTATTATTATTGAATCAATTTTTGAAAGAAACTTTGTTCTATTTTAATATCAAAAAATGATTAGTAAATGTTATGGTGAAATAGACAGATTTTTTTTCAGACTTCAAAATATTTTTGAAAAATAAAGGGGGAGGGGGGGTGTTGTATGTTCTACCAAGCTCTACATATATATTTGAAGCCGAATATATAATGGATTTAAAAAAAAAAATAAATAAACATTAAATAACTTTTTATTTATTTGTATCTTTAGACCACTTTCATTTTAAATTAATTATATTTATCACACCAGTACTGAAAAAAAAAATATAAATTAGGCCGAATATTTAAATATACTTTAGTTTTACCTTTATTTAAAAAAAATCTAGATTTGCTTATAATTGTTCTTAATCTCAAATCTACAATAAACTTAAAGAATATATGCATATATAATAAGTATATTAATTTAGCTTTGTACTTAAATGTCTCCCACCTTCCTTTTTAAATTAATTTATAAATTCACCGCGATTTAATTATTTTCGTGACAGTAAAAATATTCCAAGGAAAGTCTCTCAAATTTTATTTTCCCTTAATTTTATTTATTAATATTTTAAATACTTACAGAGATCATCAATGAGTTTTATTACTTATTAAAAAAAAAAAAAACTAAATATGCTAATGAAAAATTATTGTTGTATCTTTATCAATTCGCTGAAAATCTTGGTTCTTTGTGAAAAATATAATTAGAATCAATGAAATCATTACATGTAAAAACAAATAATAAAATGTTTTTTAAATTATTATTATTATTATTGTGAAACGGATCTAAAATATATTGTTTTCTCTGCTCAACAACGCAAAATTTTCTAACACAAACACAGGAGCTGATTAAAAAAACCCTTCCAACTGGGCCGTGGCACTGAACCTCTTTGATTTTAGGGGGTGCCGCACTTGGTGAACAAATTTTACAATGATAATATTTAAAATCTAATTCGATCTTGTACAAATTATACTGCATATTTTGTGCTATTGGAGTCGGGAAAGATTAAACACAAATAATATATTTATCTAAATATGTATTTATATATCCATATCTGTATTTTAAGACATAGCACGCGTTTAATTTTTTGTGACAGCATAGGAAGGGGCATTGAATGAATACCAGGCCTTCGTCCTCTCCTCTTTTGTTTCACCAGGCCCTGTACATTCACAGACTCATTTTAAAACATAAAAGCATGAAATTAGCAGATATGACAATTGAAGTGATTAGGAATTGAAAAGCGCCTTTATTTATTTTTTATTTTTGAAGTATATAAATGTATTATCTTGAGTTATAAGCAATTGTTGTCTTTTGACGACCTTTATCGGGAGTCACTTTCGTAATTTCGATTCAAAATGCCTACTTTGCCCGCATTTTCTGAAGAATCCTTTGCCTTTATCGAAAAATGGTATATGCTATTCGAGTTCGCAGTTTCTGAATAACAACATAGAGCAATTTTCTGCGTTTTCAAATAAAAATTATTTGAGGAATGTGTCAGAAAATAGGGAGTTTTAATTTGAGAACAGCTTTAATATTATACAGAAAAAAATGTGAACTGCCTTGTCTTTTTGTTGAAACTTTTGGTTTGTTTAAAAGGCCGAAATAAAAGCTTTTATTTCAGAAATTTTTCCATGTTTAAACTTTAAACCTTTCCATGTAAAATGAAAGTATTTTTTTTTTTTTGGTCTGAATTAAATTTGTAAGTAAATTAGTTGACATTTTTTGCAAGAAAAAAAGAATACATAGATTTCTGAGTCAAAGAACTTTTAAAGAATCTGTAAAAGAGCTTTAAGTAAGAAAATAGTATTTTGTAATTAACAGGGCTCTGTGATATATATATATATACCAGTGAGTATATATATTTATATGGGTATATTTAGAAATCGAATAGCTTATCCTTGAGATATATTATGATATATATCCGATATTTCTTTCAAAATGTCAAGACGTTTGATACTTTCGATATTTTATATTTTATTTCAAAATTTGATATTTTCAGTGAAAACAAGTGTAAATGAATTTTTCGACTGTTTGTAACGGTGTCGTTCTGTAGATATAGAACTTTTGCTCTGAGAGTAACTTTTCCCCCCCCACCCCCTCTCTAAAAAGAAACTTTACGTTTGAAGCTGAATTTTTAGATGACAGTAATTACGTCAGACAATATTTCTTACAACACCCATTGAAAGATAAACTATCTAATTTAGATAAGTTATTTACATCTTCATTTAAAATGATCTTTTCTAATTTTGGTTTACTTCAATTTAAAATGCACAACACATTATGAGATTGAAAAAGCAACAAAATTACAATTATGTTCATTTTTTTTTTTTTAATTAAAACAAATTATTTTGTATTTCAAATTGTGTTTTATACAACAAAATTTTCTTAATACTAAATCTTACAGCTTTTTAAGCAAATTGGGTCTGTTTTCAATTAGTTGATCTACTATTTTGTTACTTAAGAGAAGCAAAAAAGAAAAAAACACACATTTAGAATAATATTTTATTAAGTTTTCATGCTAACTGCAATATATTTTAATTTCTTATTTATATTAAGTCTGAAAATATTTATAATTATCAATAAGTTGACTATTTTAAAAATATCTGATAAATATAAAAAAAACATTGGATATTTTTTCTATTTTTGAAGAAATCATGATATTTACGACCCCTGGTAATTGAAAAACTATGCCCTCTTTCTATTTTTAATATTAAACAAGCGCCCAAACCCTCCAAACAGAACAAAAATTCTTTCCGAACCCTACCCACTGCGATCTCGACCACCTGGAAGCAGTCGGGGAAAAAAAGCAACCCATTCCGACTGGCGAAATTTCGACTCTACTACACCAGAATAGCAAATAATCACCAAGGCGGCTCTTCCCGATCGGTTTCAGCATTCCTACCACACCAGAATTGATCCCCTGCTTACAAATAAATGCAATCATTGATAGTAAATATATATATTTTTTATTATTCCTCAAGTTTGAGAGGCATCTCAGAATTAAGAATCTTCTTCAAAAATTTGGTTTTTTTGTGGCATTTAAGGCTTTGAATGACACCCTAATTCATTGGTTGAATTAAGGAGGTTATGCCAGGAAAAATAAATGTGCAATCAAATTGTTTGAGGAAAAAAACGATGGATAAGGGTGGACAGTGAAATTATCGAGAAGCAGTAAAATTATTTCATGATAATCTGTAGATTAAATTATAGACTGGCAAGTCTGCTAACTGAACACTTACACATTTAACTACTGTTTTTTGCATATTGCCATCACTGATTTCATGAAAACAGTTTGTTTTATACCGTAGTTTTGCAAAATCATGGTTGGTAGTGGTGGATTTCATTGTTTATACTCGAGAGACTGATCAGATTTTGTGTCTACTACTGTAGGTTTTTTTTTTTTTTTCCCTTAAGGTAATAATAATTAAAATAAAGAAAATTCTTTTTTTTTTTTTTTTTTTTTTTTAAAAGAAAAAAATTGGAAGATCCATTTTTCATTATAAATACTACTATTTTTTGTTTTATTTATTTATTTGCTTTTTTTAAAATTCTTTTTCATTTGTTATCAAAAAGAATATATACAACTAACAATTTTCAATGCAATTTTAAGCAAAATAACAAGGATGGGGTAGAAAAATGGCATGAATAATCATATCTGAATTTTTTTAAGGATTTTTAAAAATTCAGAATATTTAAAATACGATACTAGGAACTGTTACATCTTATGCAGTCTTTGTATAGAAATTTTTTAGCTAATTTAATGTACATTAAACTAGCCCTTAGCATTTCGAAGGTTACATAAAATTTAAAAACTACAAACTAAGACGACTGTGTTAAAAATTTTTGTTCAGCATTGCTAACTGTGGATAGATGTTTTTTTTTTTTTTTTTTTTTGTAAAGTATCTGCTGTTAGATGTCTAGCATCATAACAAAAGTTAAAAGTCATACTTCTGTTATCAAGTGGGATTCTGATCTTCTGTTATGATGTTTTTGAGGGTATATAAATAGTGCATTTTTATTGTTATTGATATTTTAGTTTAATTTTGAAATTTTTAAGTTACTGAGTCTTTTCACAGGAAAGAAATCATAGTCGACAATTTCGAAATCTTGTTACTTAAAGCAGTATAAAAAAAAACACTAGTTTCAAAACAAATGAATAAAATATTCCTCTTTTTTTCGCCCTGTACTTTCACACATTTCTATGGTTTAAAAAGCATATTCAACTATACATATATAACAAAATTATTTGGTTAAATCATAAAAATAAAAGTAACTTTTTAAATCTATCAATTCTAAAAATGGGCTTTTTGCATGCAAGGTTAAAAAAGAAATCTGAGAAGCAACTTTAATATTTCCCAAATTTTCACTTATACTGCTATATTTTACATTGAACTTAAATTTAAAATTATACTCAAAATCTTCATAATATAAATGTAATTCATGGCCCTAATTTTAGAATTAATTTTTTTAATATGCAAGTTTATGTGTCAAAAATTAGACTAAACTTAGGTACAGTACAAAGATATGCTTAAAAATTAGTAAAATTAAAATTTTCAAAGTTTTGTGGTCTTTTCCTCTTCTTGTCTTCTCTATCCTCCCCCTCCCTCCCCCCACACCCCATCCTCCCTCTCTTTTTCAATTGTCACAATGCATATAATGCAATGAAATACAATTTTGTGAAAAAGGATTTAATGTTAACAAAATATCACAAATATTGCTTCTATTTTCTTAACAATAATTAGTATTCAAATTGAATTTTTTAAATCTATATATATATATATATATTGTGGGTTTGTGACATTTTAAGTTATTTTTTGTTTTAACTATATATGTATGTATATCTTTACTCTGAAAATGATTGCCTCTTCTCCTGTCTCCACCCTAACAAAACTGTGTTATGAACAATTTAGGTGCAGTAAAAAACTTATCTAAATGGAATTTGCTTAAAATGTAATCCTAACTTTTTCAGAAAATTTCAGTCACAACAGAAAAAAATGCAATAGGCAGTTTTCTTAAAACTGAAACAAAATCTCCCCCCCCCCACCCCCGATCCCTTGCCTCTTCTTTTTATTATGTTTTATTGCTTAATAAGTTAAAAGCAAATATTTAGCAACTAACAGATTATTGATCTTATTAAATGTTTGTTGGTTAAAATATCTAAAAATTAAAATATAATTCCATATTTTTGTTAATAATGTTTTGTTTGCATTTATATTGCATTAGGTAAAAGCTGCAACTGGAGAAGAGATATCAGCAGAACGATTAGGAGGTGCAGATTTACATTGCAGGTATTTTGAATCCTATATAAGATTTGTTTAAATTATTTACCTAAGCATTATAAATTGTCATTGAATATCTTATTAAGCTTTACTATGATGACCTAAAGTACTTTTACTTGATATTATCAGTTATACACCTGACTTTTACTAAAATTTTCATGACATTTTGATTTTAAAAGTTTACATTTTTTATAAAAATGGACAGGGCCGATTTATTGAAAAATGCTCTTTATTGGGTAAAGGGACACTTTTTTTGTTGAATGAAAAGACGCTTCCCAGTAGATTATTTATTAGTAGTGATGTAAAGAATTGTGCTGTGTGGTTTTTTTATGACCTACCAAATATTAGGCAATATTCAATAATAATATTTCTCACAATATTATCAGTATGGAATCAGACCAATTTCCTCTGTAAGCGATGTTTGCAGCTCCGTTGAGGTGGTAGGGGGAGAAGGGATATTTTCAACTTAAACCACTTCTAAACCATTATAGAGCAAAAGAACCTTTCTTTTTGTGATTTTAAGGGTAGTAGTTACCGCTAGATATAAAGAATTGTGCTGTGTGATTTTTTTTATGATCTACTAAATATTAGGCAATATTCAATAATAATATTTCTCACAATATGATCAAGTCCAAGTTTAGTATCAAATGGCAGCAAGGAAGTTGATTATACACCATTAAATGTTTGCAATACACAAAACCACTGTAAAACCAATGTTAGTACAATATATTTAATTTTGCACCAAATCATACACACTAGAATATATCAGTTTGCTGTGGATCTAATAACAGAAATTTCCCTAAATTTGCACTTGGTTAGTCAGATAGTCAAACAGGTATCCGAGATTGTTTGTTTCCGTTCTCTATTATTTGACAAACCTAATTATTCTTTAACACTAGAACGGCGGGAGGGGTCATTTTGACACCTGAGTACATTCGCCCGTTGATTACTTTTGTTTGCTTGGGCGAAATCATTTGAAATTTCTTGACTTTTTCTAAATAGATAACATATATTTCTGAAAAAAAATTCAGCTTTCTAGATTTGTTAGTTTTTGAAATATTGACTTGTATTCCTAGAACGGCGGATGGGGGTCATTTTGACCCTTTTAGTAAAATACTCTTTGTACTCGAAGCTGCTTTTGTTGCTATACTATATGTACGAGGAGCAATAAAAATAAGGGTTTAGATTTTTATTCATTGTCGTCCAAGGCATGAGGAATACTATTTTGCAAAGAAATTATCTCAAGAGATAGATTCAAAGAAAGAAAAAGATTTTTTAGGTTTGATGAAAAGACAACGAGATCTAGCAGACTAATTTGCTCTTGCATCTGAAATGTGGAATAAATTTATTGAAAATTGCAAAACATGCTACCGACCAGGACAAAATATTACAGTTGATGAACAATTGTTCCCATCTCAAGACAGATATAAATTTAAGCAAAATATGCCAAATAAATCGGATAAATTTGGAATAAAATTTTGGTGATCTGTTGATACTAAATACCTCTTGAATGAATTTATTTATCTAGAAAAAGATGAAACAGCCAATTCTTAATTACGTTTATCGGAAAATGTTGTTATGAAATTAACAGATCCCCATCTAAACGAAGGGAGGAATATTACGACAGATAGCTATTTTACTAGCATCAAATTAGCAGAAATGTTAAAAGCTAAAAATACAAGTTTGGTTGCACAATGAAAAAGAACAGAAGAGAAATTCCTATATCATTGAAAAATATGCACAGTACTCTTTATTCATCAAAGATAGTGGAATGTGATAATATGACACTTACCATCTATCAAGCCAAAAGAAAAAAAAAAGTGTTTTTCTACTGAGCTCATTACATTCTACTATAAAAACTGAAGATGGTCTCAAGAAGTTGCCCGATTCAATAAAATATTACAAAGCAACGAAGTATGGTGTGGCTATCCGTGATCAGATGTGCCGAAAATACTCCGAGAAATCGGTTTCTAGACGATGGTCTGTACATATCTTTTTTTAATATTTTGGATCATGCAGCTTTAAACACCTGGATAATTTATAAAAGTGTAACAGGCAAGCCTATCAATGGAAGAGATTTTCTATTAAATTTAGGGGATGTGTTCAGAATGGATCTTACGGTTTCAAAACTCCCAAAGATCTTTTCTGTGTCTTCAGAAAAAAAACAAAAAAAAAAACAAAACAAACAAAAAAAAAACACGAAAATAAAATAGATATGAAGAGAAAAAATGCCAAGTACAGACATGCAATGGAAACAAATCTCAAGAATTTTGCGCACCATGTTTCAAAGTTGAGTGCAGAAAATGTACTGGAAAAATTGCTATTTTTTTGTTACAACTGAATTAATTCCTAATACGCGTGCACAATTTGGAGTATTATAAGCATTAAATAAAATTGAAACAGAATGCTTAACATATTAACCATTCAGCTACACATATAATGAAATAACGGAGACAACAGAACAAATTTCTCATTTATGGATTTAGAGAGTGAATCATTCGGCGAATAAAAATATCGCGTTAAAATAAAATTCGGTGATGAAATATATATATATATATATATATTACGAATTGTGTTTTATTTTAGTTAACATTAGTTTTAATTTGTGAAAACATTAATTTTAAATCGATTTTTATATCAAATTAATGAGTTTTTTGAGTAGTTGTAGTATGGTCCAATTAATCGCCATGTAGGCGTTACATATGCAGTACTTCTAAAATTCACTAAATTATCGGGTAATATTAAATATAAATTATGAAATACACGGAAGTTACATATTTTTGCCAATGTATGGCATTTAAAATTGTTTTAGCGTTGTTATTTCAGTATTTTCATCGAGGGGTCAAAAGGACCCCTTCCCGCCGTTGCAGTAGGTAAGATTTTCCCGCCGTTCTAGTGTTAAATAGACCAGTCATTCATAATCCAGTTCATGTGATTATAGAATTTTCCTTCATATCTTTATAAACTAAGCAACATATTAGAATGATGTATGTATACTAAAAGCATTCTTGAAAAACTGTCCAACTAACAGTTCAAGTCCCATCAAAATCCGTTCTGTAGAACTTAGCAAAAAGGCTAGGGGGCTCCATTCGAATCACTGCAACATTATTAAAATAGAACTGATGGTCGATGGTCAGTCATTTGTGTAATGCATAAACAATATTTTTGCACCTTGGACTTTAAATGGAAGAAAATTCTCACCTCCATCAATTCTAAATTAAGTACCTTAATTAATAAAAATACTCTTTTTTTTCTTAGTACAGAACAAAAGTCTCTTATATAACTTTAGCAACTTGTTCTATTACTTTAAGATGAATTTAATAGCTTCAACTTATGGACAAGTGTCAAATACTCTAACATATAAATATGAGTTCGTCAAGTTATTTTCTTTAACACCTTTTTAAGTTGTACTACACACAACATAATATCAAATAAAATACATTCTACTTCACAAGTAGAAAGTATTTTTTCAATAACTCTAAAAAAATGGTAATTTGGGGTTTGTTTTTCATATTTAACTCGAAGTTAAAAGAAAAAACTTTGAATAGGGAAGAAAACATATCTCATGACAGTTAGAATTGATTATTTTCAACCACTTAAGTTTAGATATGATTTAAGATCATTGCTTGTTAATACAATCTATTAAAATCAAAATATTTCTTATTTAATAGTTGTTGAGGTTAGCCTTGCGAAGGCATTGAGCTCTGTGAATTCAAAATGAAATTTGTTTTTCAGAAAGTTTAGTAGAATCTTTTAAAGATGAAATTTTTAATTTGTATTTGAAAATTTTCAGAACTGTAAGTGGGAAAAAAGTAAATATTTTATAAATTAATGTATGGATTTGGGACCCCTTGAGATCCGGAGCCCCTGGGCAAAGTCCTGATTTGCTCATGCGATAACAAGGGCCTGAAGGCTAATATTTCATAATCATGTCCACCTGAGTATAGAAATTTCCTAATTGCACTTTAACTAAGTAACATAGAACAATCGGTTATATACGGAAATGGTTTCAAAAAATTATCTGACAGTATAAATCCCATCAAAATCCATTAAGTCCTACCTGAGTAATAAGAAATATGAATTACCATTTTATATGCCAGAAGATCTAATCTAAACTTCACATGCTACAGAACATAGGTGAAAACCTTTTTTTCTTAAAATAAAAACACCAGTAGATTTTTTTTACATTTAATACATATTTATCAGATTGTCCACTAACGCCACCAAAAAGCATTTTATGTGAGAAATATATATGTATTCAAATAAAGATTTGAAATGTATTAAAAGTGATATAAGCCACATGCCAGATATTGATAGCCAAAAAATTTGGCAATGATTTTGCTACTTACAACAACCTTGTCGATTCTGGTTATTTTATTGTTTAAGCACATAGTTTGATTATGTATATGTTAAATTTGTGTTTTTAGTCATATTATTTTATTTATTGATTGTTGGTGAAGTGTTAATTTTGTTATGGAATATTAGTCAGAAATAAATGCTGAATTATTTATATTGTTTTAAGTTCAAATGTATTAATCTTCTGTAATCAAGCTGCAAGCAATAGAAAAGGATTAAAAAAAATTCTGTAAAATTATTTTAAAATGCATAAAATATCAGTAAATTGAGATATAGTTCTCAAATGAATTACATTTAAAAATGCTGTCCTTCCCTCCTATTTTTCAGGGTGTAGAAATTAAAATTATGCAATGTGTTTAGAAGTAATTAAATTTGCAAAAAAAAAGGGGGGCGGGGATCATTCATTTCGTTGTGTCTGTTAATATGATGTCAGTGTTACTCACAGACATGTTTTTATTTATTTAAATGTAAAGGAAAGAATGACTTGTGATTAGAAGAAAATTGACTTTGTGTGTTGCCTGTGATTTTCTAGGAGGTATTTTTCTATTGTTTCCTGCTTCATTTAAAAAGTACAGATCAAAGAGTTTAAAATAAAATGGAATCTTGGTAATTTTAATACCCTAATGGAATTGAAAAATGTTAACCGTCACTTCTTTCTTATGTCATCCATGAGCTTAATTCTGTCATAATCCACAAGTATTGTTTTAAGGCTGTTAACAAATTGATAATTTAAGATTTTTTCCCCAATTGTTTTGTTTTTTTCTTTCTTTGATTTTATCTTACTTTTCACATTGGAAAGTGGCAATTTTATTATGTAAAGTAAATACATACACAAAGTAAACCTTGCTCAGCACAGCAGAATACATTTGTATTTTTGGATATGTTTGGAGTATGCGTACATTCTTGTTAGACTCCTTAAATTAACCCATTTTAGACCAAGCATAGAAATTTTATAAAATGTGGTATTATTTTCATTGAAATATGCATTAAGACAAAAAAAAGTTTCGTGCATGAAAAATAATATTTTATTTGAGAAATAAAATGCATTCAGCATTTTCATGCATTCGGTCAATGTTGCACTAATGCAACATTAAATATTAATTAATTTTTTTAAATTTTTTATGACATTCGTTTTATTAATTTATTTACAGAACTTGCAACTTTAATCCATTATAAAAACATGTGATTAATCTCATGTGGAATAATTATACATTTTCAAAAAGTCGAATTTGTCAATAACCGTTTCAATTTTAAAAGACTAGCGTATTTTGAAAATTTCTCAACAGAAAGTGCTTACTCCAATTCAATTACTAATATTTTATAGATGTCTCCAGAACCCTTAAAAATAGCAGAAAAATAAAATTAGTGAAAAATATTCGTCACAGTGTTAATAAAAAAATATTTATTGAAATGGTGCGTTTATGCACCTTTGGCCGAAAATGGGTTAACATGAAGAAAGATTTAATGGCTTTAATGATTTAATTGAAGTATACAACAGTAGAAAAGGTAGACTTGTATTGTACATAGTGAATAATACTGCATGTGCAAAAACAAAAAATCATGCATTAAGCATAGGTTATGAACAGTATCAGAATATTGTTAAGAAATTTCCTTTTCCAATGCAGTGAAATCCGTTATCTAAATAAACAATTTGTAAAACACACAATGCATTGAAAATACGTTTTAAGTAATTGTAGACCACAGCCGATAATGTGAGTGAATTCTTTAGTGCAGTCCTGTATGTGATCTATAGAATTTATACACACCACATAATACACTCAAATAAGTTATATTTAAAAATGCATACCACAGCTAAAAACACTGTTCCAGTGTTTATTGCTCGTAGTCAGTCTTGTAACGGAATTCTTTTGTATATCTTTGTAAATATCAATAAATTCTACTTATTCCCTAATCTATAGACATCATGCAATAAAGACTCTCAGTGATGCAAGCCAATTTCATTGTGTTTAAAGTAATGTAACACTGAAATACTTGCAAACATGTTTCCTAATGATCATAATATAATCGAATTTTTTTTTTTTTTTGCATCTATGTAAATGAGCTATAAATTGTACTTATACTCTATATTCTATAGGAAGCATGTTGTAGTTCTTCTTAGTGATATATATCAATTTTAACATGTTAGAAGTATCGTAAAATTCTTAAAATTCACCACTAAATGATTTTTTCTCATACACCATAATGTAACAGAGGTCTTTTGTACAGTGCTGGAAAAAAATGTAAGACCTCATGCTAATTTTGTTGTTTAGAATAAAATTCTGAAAAGAGTTATATATCTTGAATTTAGGCACAAATATCTGATGTAAAATGTCAATTTAATTTAATTGTAAAGTTAAAAAGTTGTTTTTTTATACAAGTGTTAAAATTTTGTAATATTTACAAATGGAAATAAGTTTAGGACCAGTATCTTCTTTTAAATCTAGCATAATGAGATGACGTCATGGTTGTAGTATTTTATGCAGGACTTATCTTTGATGATGTTTATAGGTTAATAATCACAAGATTTGAAGTTTTGATATATGCAACCACTGCTTTTAGCATGGTTTGCAGGAAATCACTGACTGAAAAAGAAAGGGGTAAAATAAGGACTTTTTCGAATTGCGGGCTGACTGAAAGTCAAATTACCTTAAAAATAAATAAATTTAAAACTATTGTGCACAATTTTCTTTATGATCCAATGAATTATGTTAGAAATAAAAGAAGCAGATGGCTATCAAAATTCTCAACCCAGTGTAAATGGAATGGCGGTTCAAGATTGTGCTTCTTTTTCTACTACAGTACAAAGTCTAAAGTCTGGAATCCTCGGGACTTTACCAAGTCCAAACTTCAGATTTTTCTGAATTTTGAGTCATCAAAAATACTGCTTTTCCAATAAAAAGAAAAACAAATTTCACTATTTAAAAATGGAAAATATGACGTTCATATATTAAAAATTACATATAACAGTTATTAAAACAAAATTAAACAACCATTTTAATTAAATAAATCACAACAAAATAAAAAGTAAAACAAAAACCTTTATTTAAGGGAGCATACAATTTAAGAGCAAATAAAACAAAATTAAACAACCATTTTAATTAAATAAATCACAACAAAATAAAAAGTAAAACAAAAACCTTTATTTAAGGGAGCATACAATTTAAGAGCAAATTCTAACTTACTTAACTATTGAACGTTTCAGTCAATGTGCGCTGCTTTATTAGCTTAGGTTTCTCATTAAGAAGTTTTTCTTTTATAGACCCTATCAGTGGTGACATCACAGACAACTCAACTCTGCATATCATCAGCAAATTGGTTCCAAACAAACAACAGAGTTCAGAGAAAGACAGAGAGGAAATGCGTTGGTTTGGCGTGAAGCTTAACCGTGAATCAGTTAAAATGAATCACAATTCGGCCCAAACACTTGCAGCTCGATTTGAAAACTTCTCCTGTCCAATAAATTCAGCCCTAGTTACATGTGCTTGTCTTATTTTGAACGATATTTGGCTTCATATCGAAAGCAATTTTGACAATATACAAGTGCATCTCTAGTACATTCTGAACTCTATGGGTTTGTGTGGAACCTATTTGCAGTTGATATGCAGAGTTGAGTTCCCTGTGACGTCACACTGATAAGGGTCTATTCTGTTACATAGACATAAGTTCTGATTCATCATTCTCATGATGAATCATCATGAATGAATTACTGAAATGAAATGAAATGAAAATGAATTGCTGAATCATCATTCGGTAACTCTGATTCATCATTCTGATTCATGCAATTCTCAGCATCTGATTCTGATTCAGTAAAGCTTCTTTGCTCTAGATCTTTTTTTGTTTGTTTCAACAATCTTGTTTTTCCCTCCTTTCTTGAATATTGTCGCTGAAAAGCCCGTACTTTGGACAATTCCAAACTTTAGATTTTGTACTGTATTAAAATCTTCTCTAGAACTCTCAGTAACTTCCAGAACTGTTAAAAATGTGTTAAAAAGTGCCGAATGCTTGAATTTTGCTAAATTAAAAGACAAGCCAAAATTACAAAAGGATCACATTGATGCAAGACTAAAATCTGTATTTTCCATTGTCTTAAAATTCAATGTATGGCTTAAATTGGTTTTTACTAATGAAAAAAGTATTCATTCTTGATGGTACAGAGGATTTAAGGTATTACTGGCATGATTTTACAAAGTGAGCCATATCTGCTTTTAAAGCATGTACAAGGTTTTGGCTCAGTTGTGATTTGGGCAGGCAGTTCTAAACTTTTTTCCATCACTGTATGTCCCTGAAAGGAACTATAAATGCTATGTACTTCATTATCGAAAGCGAACATGCTATAGTAAATCTCAATAACATATATAAATTAAATGAGAGTCTGAGTATAATTACGAAATTTAGAGCACAGACCGACAAACTGAGGTTATAAATACTGAGGTAACTGAGGTTTCAACTGTTGGATAGCATTTAAAAGTAGGGTATTGCTTAATAGAAAAAAACATTTACCGTCCTTTATAGACTTAGAGATAGGGGTTTCAAAGAACCAAGCACTGCGACTGGAGGTCTATTGTACTAAACCGTCCTCTATATCATCAAATCTATTTCTGATGCAGCATTCTTTGAATGATCTGGTGATGTTTTCTATTGGTATAGTGGTCCTGTGGATTTTTCTTTCATTGCACAACCAGTATGTAACTTCTTCTGGTTTGAAATGGCAAGTTCCAGCTGATCCATTATTTTTTGAACACTGCATTTTCACATCAGCAGACATCTAAATGCTTAAGCAATAATGTTGAACCTCTGTATGACAAAAAGTGTTGATTTAATTTTTTTAGCTTTCTTTCTTCTCTATATAACTGTGGCGAGCAGCAAATAAATCTTGCAACAAAAGCTCAAGTTCCCCCCCCCCCCCCCTCATATTTCTACCTAGCTCTTTGTTCTGGATATTCTTTAGCTAAACCTTAGCGCTGGTACTGTTCCTGATTTATAAAAAAAAAAAAAAATTGGGGGCACAAACAATACCTGACACTTTTTTGGAAGAATATTTTGACTAAAAAGTGTTACTGAAGACGCATATCATTTTTGTCAAATGTGTAATACTTAGGTTGTGACATTAAAAGAGTACTTACATTAAATTGTCACTATTACATACTAGAATATAGCCCGTCAGAATGACGTGTTTGCATTTTCAAAAAAATTATATAGCATTGCATTATAAAAAGAATTGTGAAGTAATAAATTTTGTCTTGTCTGATTAATAGGGTCAGGTGGGGTAAAGTAAAAACAGCCCATTTTTCATTGAAATTTAATTGGCAAGAAAATTATTAATTGAATTGGTAAAATACTGATATAAAGTATGCAAATGAACTTCACTCACAAAATTTGAAGAAATATTTCACAAAAGCATTCAAATTAGTACTAATAATGTTATTTTAAAACATATTGTCAATTAACTATTTTATCTGATGGTATGTGGTAAAATAAAAGACAATTCCAACAGAATGTTTATTTTTTTTTATTAATTGCCAAAATAATAATTATATAACTTAAATTTTAAAAAGTTGAACAGAGAAAATCCCGATTTTTTTTAAACATGCATAAAAGAAACCTGTAATAAATTTTGATAATTAAAAATCATCTTTTATCACATAAGTAAATCGCAACTGTTAATTATATTAACAATTCATTTTCCCAAATTCTGTTATTAAATTACAAATTTATTTTCCCTACAAAATACAAAATTTTATTTATTATAATAATGCATTGATATATATACATACATATATATGTAATACGCGGCATTACATATTTCTGATATTCTAATTTCATTTTATAAGAAATATTCATTTCCCCCCCCCCCCCCCCCCCCCCAATGTCTTCAGAATTCAAAAAACATTTTAAAAAGAGAATTTCTTTTTTTTAAGTACCGACAGATGGCGCAACAGAGCATATAAACGTTTGTTTTAATATTTTAAAAGTTCAAGACGAATGAATCAATTGTTTGTTTACTTTCATATAGGGATAGATAAAGCTACCAATCTAATTTTAACTCAAGTTATCGCAGCTGAATATTAGATAATTGAATGTAATCTCTTATAAATATTAATTTATTCTGAATAATCTGTCTAAAAATGTAACTTTTGCGAATAGTGGAAAAGAAAGCACGTTTTACTCAACGTTTTAAGATTGAAAATCAAATCAACATTCACTCGTGTGTCGTGATGCCACATGTACAACACAAATTCCAAATCCAGAAGCAGTTGAATGACTCTTTGAGCGAATCATTAAAAAATACGGTCGACACCGATTTTGCTCTTAAAATATTTGTAAAACCATAATAAAGCTTTTAAATAATTTGAAATACGTTTGTTTTTAGAAAGGAAACGTTAATCCGGTACAAAATAATTCACGGGAATGAATCACCGAATATAGCTATATTCACTGAACACCATAAAGTGTTCTCACTGGTCAGAAAATAGATAGCCTTGAAAAACAGAGGTAATTTTTCGCGATATTTTTAACCGTGTATACTGAATTCAAACTGTAAATAAATGTAAACAAAAGTGAAAAACGTATTTCAAAATATTAATATGCTTTTGCAAAATATTTTAAGAGCATTTAATGAATAGCTGAAAGAGTCATTCATTTGTTTTTGGATTTGTAATTTGTGCTTATGAATGGCAACGGTAATCGCTTGTATACATCGGAACCCTGTTGTTGGTATCTGGTTATTTTTAAATTAGATCTTAAAGCGTTATAATTGTATACTTTTTGAAGGTTTGAGAAAAATTGAAGAAGAATATGTTACACAACAAATAGATAGACAGATTAAATAAGGCAGTCGGCAAATACGGCATCGGAATACTTAAGCCTAACATGGCCGCGTTTGGATTATCAGGAAACGGATGAGTTCAACCCCGGAAGCGTTATACATTTTGTGTCATTCTATGTATAATTATCTCAATATATTTGTTATATGTAATATTTTAACATTCTTAAACATTTTTGTATTTTTTCTATATTTTGATTGATTGTGCCAGACTGAAATAAGCATTTCAAATTTTGGAAATTTTGTTGCACATAAACAGGTTTTGACAATAAATATCAGTGGATATATATTCTGTTTTTTATTTTCAAAACATCGTGTTTTTTTATATATTCAGTGTTTTCAGATGTTTGATATTTATTTTCAAAATATTATTGTTCATTTTATTTTTGATATTTTCGGACAAAACAAGTGTAAAGGGCTTTGCATTTGAGGCTGAAATTTTGACTGCAAAACCATTAATCATGTATGGCAATATTAACTTAGAACAGCCATTCAAAGAAAAACCGTCTAATTTAGATAATTAGGTATTTATTGCTTCATTAAAAATAATCTTTCCTGGTCTGGTTGTTGTTCAGTTTAAACTGCACAACAAGTTAGGGAATGAAAATAGTCCAGCGGAAATGTACATTTTACCTTGCAAAAGGTCAGGTAGAAGATTTTATTTTTTTAATTTGTTTATACTGAGGCAAGCATGGAAAAATCAAGTTTTCTAACAAAATTTCTTAAAGCTAAATTTTCTGTGGCCAAAAAACAACAAAATTTTGGGACTTTTTTATATATTTTTTAAATATCTTGCGACCCCTTGCTGTAGCATATTATTTGTCAATTACAATATTAAAGAAGACAAAATTCTTTACAACTTTCATATTTACAACTTTTTTATGCACTCAATAGCAAGTGCAGTACGACATTTCAAAAATAAGACAATTTTTTCAATTTTCTTAAAAACCATGAAAAACGTAGTTCTGCTCCGATTATTCAAATGTTTCCCACAGATTTAATTGTGTATGTCGACTTTTATAAATTGGTAGCAATAAATTACCTATTTTCACACCCACGTCTTTATTTTCATCTCTACAGACATTTTATTTTCAATAAGTTTATATAATTTTTAAAATAGGGCAGAATGAAAGGCAATTTTCATATTTAGTCAGTAACTTTAATTGTAACTACCAGTAACTACCATAAAATCTTTGAAAAGGAAATCTGTATAGTATATGCGGAATCCAGTCTTTAAAGAAAATATTATATACTTTCAAGAGAAAGAATATGAACAATTATACCTGTTAAGATGGAAACCTGTTTAAAGCAGAATAAATTTCGGTTCCTTTCGGTTCGATTTTCAAGCTTTTAATGAATCAATATTTGGCAAAACTGATTACGTAGTTCAGCATTACGTATTTAATGATTATACACTTAAAATTTTCAAAATCCGGCTATTTGAGATTTATTAAAATTCTCGTGGTAAATTTTCTTTTTAAAGGGGGTGGGGGGGGGGGCGCCAAAATCCATGATTACCGCTGATACAAACAAGTTGGAAATTGCTCGTCAAACGTGGCAAATGAGGTGCGTTCGTACTATAACTAGTTTTATAATTATTTTTTGCACCCCATATTGTACTGAATGTATACTTTTTTGCACTTCATAAAGCGCATAGTCTGATACATCATTAAAATGCACTTCCAATAATTTTTTCCCATTTCCCGTAATGTAACGGAACACTTTTGACTGTCCCTGTAATTAAACTATACATCCGATTTTCCTAAAATTTGAAATAGCTCAACAAAACTTTGCAACAATTATATCTTTAAAATTTCAGACCATTCGGAAGGCTGTAATATCATTAAAATGCACTTGCAATAATTTTTCCCATTCCCCGTAATGTAACGGAACACTTTCGACTGTCCCTGTAATTGAACTATACATCCGATTTTCCTAAAACTTGAAATGGCTCGACAAAATTTTGCAACAGTTATATCTTTAAAATTTCAGATCATTCGGAAGGCTCTAATATCATTAAAATGCACTTGCAATAATTTTTCCCATTGGCCGTAATGTAAAGAAAAACTTTTGACTGTCCCTGTAATTAAACTATACATCCGATTTTCCTAAAATTTGAAATGGCTCGACAAAATTTTGCAACAGTTATATCTTTAAAATTTCAGATCATTCGGAAGGCTCTAATATCATTAAAATGCACTTGCAATAATTTTTCCCATTGGCCGTAATGTAAAGAAAAACTTTTGACTGTCCCTGTAATTAAACTATACATCCGATTTTCATAAAATTTGAAATGGCTCGACAAAATTTTGCAACAATCATATATTTGAAATTTCAGACCATTCGGTTGGGTAGTTTTTGCTCTGTTACATGCGGACAGACGGACGGACTGAACGACGACTATAGGTGCTACGTATTTATATAACTAGTAAATCTGCAGATCAGGAGCCTCAACGTCAGCTCTACAATTCATTGTGTTTAGCACCCTTTGAGTAATATTAATCTTTCTACAAAAAGCGAAATTTAAAGTTTTGAAATTACATAAACATTTATAAAACGAAAAAATATTTCGAAGGTTTCTGACATTAGAAGCGTTAAATTAAACCCCTTGTTATGTAATGGTATTCTGAAAATCTCATGAGCTACTTATTCTGGTAATTTTTAGATAATAAAGTAGATTTCTTCAGGGGGGGGGGGCTCTGCCCCCCTGAACCCCTTCGTAGTGTAATTTAATTTACATTTGTAATTATCAATTAATTGTGTTAATGTCCTTTAGTAAATTCTACCAATAGACGGAAACGTACATGAATTCTTTTCTACAGCCCTGTATATTACGTGAAGATTTTTACGTGTCGTCTATAACATTTAAATTTAATGCAGACAAAAAACCTTCTTAAAACTGCTCATATCACATTTCTGGGGATTAGTATGCATAGTGTGCACCATATATCCAGTTTCTGCGGAGTCCTGTATATGGTTCTATTTAAATTCTGCAAACATTTGTTAGTATACTAAATGTAATTGGGCTGGGAAATACATAACTCAAAAAACCACACTGAAGCAATTTGCGCTCATTTTCATTTATACTTACGAATTCATTTGTGTATCCCTGTACATGGTCTATACAATATTTAAGCACTACTTATTAAGCACAAATTTACTTAACGTTAAAACGCACACCATAATCGAAAATGCTCTTCAGCAATCATCCCTAATAGACCAGAACTGTATCCGAAATTTTTTATGTGACCCTATAAATGAACGATAAATACGATACAAATCATATTCAAGCTTCTTGTAGTCAACCACAGTAATGTAATTTAATTTCATAATGTTTGAATTAGTGCAACACAATTAACACTCTGACGACAGGCAATTTAATTAAATCTGTGTTTAAAAACAGTAGAAGCTCCTCCCTCTTCTGAAAGTGTCTCGGAAATTGGTTTCTGAAATATGTTTTTCATGTTTATGCAGCAGTGAATATCTCTCAATGTACGGATGTAATATATAATGTCTTACAATCTATAAAAAATATGGACAACACAATATAAATGTCTTTTCTGTAAGGTAGAAGTCACTCCCTTAGCCAATGACGTATTCTGAACAAAAATGAGAATTCTCGTTTCCCGTCGCTAATGTGTTAAAATAAGCTGTGGAGAGTTTTTTTCCCCCCGTAGACCACATTTTAATCGACCACTTTTGTGTGACCCTGAAAAAAACATATGCTTTGCACCCCATATACTACAAAAATGTTTCAAAAATACATATCAATTTTATTATTTTGTAACAGAGTAACATCATTAAAAAACGCCACAAAAGGATTTTCTTCAAAGATTGTAATATTATGAATATTTTTGAGTTCCCTGTACGCATGCTGTAAGTGCTACACATAACATATTTTATAGTAACCAGGTTCTAGTGCACCTTAATAAAGTATATAAATTTCATTACGTTTAAAATTGTGTAACATTATTAAAATACACCGCAGACGATTTTTCCCAAAGACTATAATGTAACGGAATAGTTTTGAGTGCCCCTGTAATTAAGCTATGAATGCTACACTCTTCATTTTTAATACCAAACATACTTTGGCAAACCTCAATAACGTATATCAATTACATGCAATCCCGACTATATTTACGCGAGTTAGAGCACGTAGAGAAACACGGCAGGCGACAGATAGAAAAACTGAAGTCATAAATACTTTTCATCCATGTTGGAAAGTGTTAAAAAGGATTTACATGCCTTTAGCTGTACTTTTTTTTCACTTATAGCATGGTTAAACATTAGTTTAAACATCCTAATCCATGCGATAGCAATAACATATTAAAAGCCCCCCAAAATATGCATATCTGGAGATCTATAAATCTACTGGAAAATAATTCATTATCGTGCCCACTGTTAATTGCATAAATTGCATCGATTTGGCGCTATAAAATATTTTTTGTGATAGCCTTTTAATAGTACCTGCAACAAAATTAATGTAATTTACTAACTTCATTCATATTTAAAGCAATGATAGGCTACGAATAACAGTCGCTAGGCAACGAAGAAAAGGAAAAAAAAAAAAAAAGAAATATGTATCATGTAAAACAAGAAAATTAATTTAAAAATTCTTTATATTATTGGAATACATGTATAAATGTCCTCAAAACATTATACACGTAAATAAAAAAATCTGATAGATATATAGATAAAACTTCAATATAATAGGAATAATTTAAAACCCTTATTTGGAATTTTAGTATCCATAATTTGACATTTAAATCCATTAATCAAACGTGCCATTTTCTTTCAACAAATGGAAATTTGAAAATCGTCTGACTTACCGTAGAAAAGCATTATAAAGAAAAATAAAATCTTCCATATTTTCCGAACGAATGAACCAAATTTAACCAAAAACTATACAGCTACGTCCGGGTATCTCACGAATATGCCCAATTAATTTCAAGCTGATCGGGTGCTTTTTGCGGCAGTTATCGTGGAACAGACAGACAGACAAACGGAAATCAAAACTTTTCGTGTCTCCACAGTAAGCCTTCACTGACGTTTCGGCAATTACGAACGCACCTAAAAAGGCTCGGCCATGGGAAACATTTGAATAATCAGGGCAGAACTACATTTTTCACAGCTTTTAAGAAAATTGAAGAAAATGTCCTTTTTTGAAATGGCATACTGCACTTGCTATTGAGTGTATAAAAAAGTTGTAAATATGAGAGTTATAGAGAATTTTGTCCTCTTTAATATTGTAATTGACAAATAATATGCTATGGCAACAAGTCTAGAGTTATTTAAAGAAAATCAAAAAAAGGCCCAAAATTTTGTTGTATTTTGGCCACAGAAAATTTAGCCTTAAGAAATTTTGTTAGAAAACTTGGTTTTTCCATGCATGCCTTAGTATAAACAAATTAAAAAATAAAATTTTCTACTCGACCTTTTGCAAGGTAACCCTCTTTTTTTTGGTACATTTCCCCTGGAGTAAAAAGCAGACAAGCTTATATTTATGTTCAAAATTTTCACTTAGCCAAAATTATTTTGTATTTAAAAGTAAGTCTGAATATATTTATAATCAGCAATTTGAAAATATCATGATATTTATGGATTCATCATATAAACCAATCAATGTTTTTTGTCCTAACTTTATAAAACATACTTTGTTGCTGATATGAACACCAAATAATAGTTTGTTCTTTAATGTTCCAGCATATTACATGTTTTTATTTAATGTTTGTGCCATGTTAAACATGATAATTATAAGCAACAACTGTATAAATTATATGTTTTTTTCTTCTTTTTAGAGAGTCGGGAGTCACTGATTATTATGCAACTGATGATGAGCATGCATTGCATATCACCAGGAGGATAATAAAGAACTTAAACAGAAAAAAAATGCTTGATGTAAGCATGCTGTCTGATCTTTTCTCTTATACCTTTTAATTGGAAAAAAAAATATATATATATATAAAAATAAATCATCGTTCCCATTGGATGTAAATTATTTTATATTTACTATACATTATTGAGAATCCTTAAAATTTAGAACTTTTATATGTAATCCTTGAAAACTCAAGATTTATGTACCTTTCTTGTGTGAGAAATATTACTTTTATGTATAAAGTGAATTTATCTTACGGTATGTAGATTTAGAAAAATAACTTCAAAATTTGATTTTAAAAAAAATTCTTGTTCAGTCTTCTGTAAAAGATTTTTTGAAATTATTTTTTTTTTAAGCTGCTTTCTACTGTTTACCTAGATGATAATCCTAAATGAAATGTGCTATGTGATTTTTATCATATTTCAAACACATCTTTAAAGATATATTTTGTTCCTTTGACACTTTTTCTCAGTTAAAGTTTCATTGCATGTACCAATCCAACTTATTGCACAAAGTGCAAATTCTTTTATGGTGCCTTGTAAAATAATGATCATAATAGAGTGATCTTGCATATGATATAGAGATTTCAATAACCAAAATGAAAAAAAAACTTTTTGTTGATATCTCATTCATACAAATTAACTCTTTTTTTAGGTGTGTTTGTAATTATATAAATACATAGTACCTATAGTCATCGTCTGGTCTGTCCGCCCCTCTGTCTGTCTGCATATAACAGTGCAAAAACTACCCAACCGAATGGTTTGAAATTTAATATGTAGAATTGTTGCAGAATTTTATTGAGTCATTTCAAATTTTATGAAAATTGAATCAAAACTTAAAAAGATATTAATAAAAGTTTTCTTCATTCTATTAAATCCTATCATACATAATTAATTCAATGATATCCCATGATAGGTAATGATTCTAGGTTGCCAAGGTGATTACATCCTATTTAAGATGGAGTCCTATTATTTCTTTATTACCGAATTTAATACATATAATCGTAATAAATTTTTATTCATGCATTTTTGCATATGCACCAACGTCTGAATATTTATAAAACTAGTTATAGTACGAACGCACCTCATTTGCCCTGTTTGATGTATAATTTCTAACTTGTTGTATACACAAGGGTTTTTTGAAATAAAAATAATATGTAGGATTCTTGCTATCAAAAAAGTCATTGCAGATATAACATAAAAAAAATATATATATAAAAGGTTGCACTTTCTTGCCAAACCCCTTCCTTTATTTAACTAAAGTTGGTTTTTATGTATAAAGATGAAATTTTGTAATAGATTTTTAACTCACTTCCTCATAATTTAGAACTAGCTAAAGTATATGGCATTCGTTGCCTGGAATTTTAAGAATGTTTATTTTGTAAAATCAATTTCAAAATTAAACATACAGTATAAAACAAGCAATAAAATAATTGGCATTAAGCCATGTTTATTTCATGTCTTCTCTAAGAATGAGCTTTAGGGACCTAAACCTTTGTGGAAATTCTGATGTACACGCATACACGCACATATATCAGGGTTCATACTCATCAGGGGATTATGGGAAAATCAAGGGATAAATTTTGGTCATAAAAAATCAGGGGAATCTCAGGGGATAATACAAAAAATTCCCCAAACCTGTGAAAACCTGGCAAAATGATTGGCTACCCTGGGAAATTGAGAGCAATCACTGCTATTTGCTTGCTTTGTGAAGTCTTAATGAAATCAAACTAAGACCCTCCTTCTAACATGTGATATATAGAATTGAAAACTAGTCACTCCTCCTTACAGATAATCTGTAATCCTTCTATCGACATTCATGTGGTCACTAGACACACCTTCTAACATCGTGAAGTTTGAAAACTGTTCAAGATCAAGAGGAACTTAAGAAAAATAAGACATTTTTAAATTGATATTGGCACTTGTAACCTTCATATTATTCATAATGCTTTTCAAAGAGGTCATAAAATCACAAAGTGGAAATTCTTGCAGCAACCAACCAAGTTTTTAAGGACAGCTCCTCAAGGTATGCAGACATCTCTGCTGTACACAAATTGTTTTTAGGTAGATTTCGTATGAAATACTACCTATTCCCTACCTATTCCATTCTCCCCTATGTTGGAATTTCAGAAAAATTTTTGCAGATCTACACCGATCATGACCCCTAGAACCCAAAACCACCTTCAGTAAAAAACTTTATATCACTTACTTCTGGACACAATAACTTCCGCAATTCTGCACAAATCTCTTCCAAACTGATACATAAAATCTTGGTCAAGTTCGTTAATGGGCAAGATCGGACCAAGGGGACAGAAATAGGGAGGGGTTTTGTGAAAACCGAAAAAAACCCATAACTTCTTAATTTTTGTACATATCAAATCAATTTAAAGTTTTTATTACTTCTAAAAATAGGGCCAGAAATTTATGTATCACAAATTTTTGATAAAATTAAAAATGGGCTCAAGGGGTGTAAAAAAATAGGGGTTTTGGGAGAAAAAAATTCATAACTTCGTCAATTCTCAAGATATCAAGTCCAATTAATTTTATTATAAATCTCCTTAATATTATTCACAAGTTTTTGATAGCACCAATTTGTACAGCAAAAAAAAGTTAAAAACGAAAACAAAAGGGGGGGGGGGGGGGGTTGAAGAAGAAAAAAATCCATAACTCCTTCAATTAGTGATGGGCGATTCTTGAAAATTCGACAATCGAGAAAAATCGTCATCGTAAAAAATCACAATCGATATAGCCATCGATTAATTCCTAGAATCTACAATTGAGATGTTTTACAATCGATTATAACGAGAGAGCTAAAAACAATTGTTGGAAAACTTAGTTATTATTCTGGCCGAAATTTTCATAGTAGTGATAGGGTTTGCTCGATAATTCTGCTATCGTAATTATTTTCTCCTGATTTAGGCTTAAGGGGTTACTTCAGTCAATTGAAAAGACCTGCTCGCTAATGCTAATCTTATGGAAGAAATTTATAAAGATATCTCATTTGAATTTCAGTATTTTAAAATGATTTTCTTTGCATTGGAATAAATTTCCCCTTTCTTCTTTATGAAACTGCAATGTCCCAAATCGCGTAACTATGGCGCATTTGATGAATAATAACCTTTCTACTGTTTAGATAACTCCAAAAAGTTTGATACAGTTTAAAGTTCCCCTAAATGTCAAATACTGTGGAATTTCTCCATTGATCGAAAACAAAAGTTTCTTTCGAAAAACGTAAGGATAGTAAGATAAAGATGCCTGCCAAGAGGGAACCTGCCTAACACGGAAACTGTTTTCCAGTACCTAGCAATTCCAACATGACTCTTTAAGTCTGTATCGAAATCCAAAGTAGCTACTTTATGACACATTTAAAAACTCATTTTTTATTTTAGACGCATTAGCTAGAATCGATTAGCATTTTCTTCTTTTCGATAAAGGCAGAAGGTTTGATACAAATTAAAGTTCCCTAAATGTCTAAAGCGTATCAAATGCTGTGGAATTTCTCTGTTTATCGAAAACAAGACAGCTTTATCGAAAAACGTAAGGATAACCAGACATATATAACTACTGAGAGGGAACCTGCCTAACACGGAAATTGTTTTCCAGTGCCTAGCGATTCCAACGTGATTCTTCAAGTCTGTATCGAAATCCAAAGTAGCTAGTTTCTGATACATTTACTAGCTCATTTTTTATTTTAGGCGCATTAGCTAGAATCGATTAGCATTTTCTTCTTTTCGATAAAGGCAGAAAGTTTGATATAAGTTAAAGTTCCCTAAATGTCTAAAGTGTGTCTAATGCTGTGGAATTTCTCCGTTTATCGAGAAACATAAGGGCAACCAGACAAATATAACTGCTAAGAGGGAACCTGTCTAACACGGAAATTGTTTTCCAGTGCCTACGGATTCCAACATGACTCTTCAAGTCTGTATCAAAATCCAAAGTAGCTAGTTTCTAACACATTTGCTGCTCATTTTTTATTTTAGGCGCATTAGCTACATACAAGTGAAAGTTCCCTAAATGTCTAAAATGTGTCTAATGCTGTTGAATTTCTCCGTTTATCGAAAACAAAGGAGTGTTATCAAAAAATAGAAAAGTAAACAGACAAATATATCCGCTAATAGGGAATTCTATAACTAAAATAAAACATCAATGGACTTCATTTTTGGTATTTTGGATAATTTTAATTTTCCAATCCTTACCAACGTGGTATTAGATGATGGGTCTGGAAAAGGTAGAAGAAACGCCCCCCCCCCCCCCCCCCCCCCAAAAAAAAAAGGGGGCATTAGGCCCCAAACTGACAGGGCAGACCAAGGATGAAAGTTAACTTCATGTAAGAGAGGACTAGGGGAAGTTGAGAATGATAAAAAAAACTAAACCATTGAATAAGAAAAAAATTGAAGAAAAGAAAAATGGTAAAAGAACAAGTGAAGCGTGTGATTAGAGCCAGACAAATGAAGAGGGGCCCGATGGGCCACAGCTGGTCCAGAATGAGTGCCCAAGTAGTCAGAATGGGTCAAGAACTTGGAGAATAGTATCTACAATGAAGAAAAACAATGAGACAAAACATTATGAAAAACAGATGAAAAATACCAATAGCCTGAGGCTAAAAGTAAGATGTTTCACTGGGCGGCGTCCCCTGGTGGTAGTAAAAATAAAATTGATACGAGAAGATAGGGGAGAGTGAAAAGACTTTATTTTGTGAATTTTATAATTTTTGGACAAACAGTATACTAAAGGTTTGAAGAAACAAAACTTTAAAGCGCCCTCTTGAGGCGAAGAAGGGAGTTACAATTAAGAAACATATGTCCATATTTTTTATTCGATTTTAGACACAGTTTGATGTTAGTCTTATAATTTTCCTATGAGTGCAAGATACTGTACCACAGTACGAAAAAAACCGCTGCTAAGTATATTCCTTTAGAGCATTTTAAGCCCAGGTGTCTAAAATTAACGGTGGATTGACAAAAGGAAGGTAGATTTAGAAAGGTTATGAGATTACCCTTATTTTAATATGTTACATGAGTGGGGTAAAATAATTTTGAAAAATCCTCTTTCCTGAGGCGACACTTAAAATCTTGAAAACACATAATTGCAGTGCAGTTTTGTTTTAACAATAACATTCTAATATTAAGAGATATGGGACAGCTTAGGAGGGCTAAAATAAGAGAAACATTGAAAATCAAAGACAAACTGGCGCCGCCAAATTCACTAGAAAACTTCTATATCAAGAACTGAAACCCGAACTGATAACTTAAACCACTATGCCTCCTAACCAATATCGGTTAATAACAAAAGCGAATGGAAAAGAACATGTACTCCTTTGGGAAATCATGACTTACACCAGAAGCGCGGTAAGTTTGACTCTTCTGAAAACTTCCTTTCTCTCGCCCTCTCTCTCGCACTTCGAGATATTTTCTGCTGCTCTTCTCTCCTCGTTTACCTCGAGGAGAGAACTCTCTCGAGGCCAAACCTCTCGCTTGCTTCGAGATATCTCACCGATTGTAACTCATTGCTTCCCATTGCCATTCTCGTTTCTCGCTCTCGGTCTCTGTTCAACATTTCATATGACATTGTCGAGAATGAGAAATCAGTTTTCGTCCTTCCTCGAAATGTTACTCTCGATGATTGTCATTTCACGCTTGGCCAAGAAGGGCCGAGATGAGATATCGAGGGGTGAGCTGGACAGAGAAATAAGCATGACAATGATCTGTGAAATGAAGCTTTAATTTTCAATGTTTTTCTTATTTTAGCCCTGTCAAGCTGTCACATACCCGGAGCCCTCTGATAAATATTATTTATTAAATATAAAGATTTCAAAGAGGAAGGTGGGTCGGGTGAATTCCGAGGACGTGAGAGTGGGCGGGGCGCAATTAAAAAAAAATTACCGAACTCTTCCTGTGACATATTATCGAAAAATCCTTTGACAACTCTTTCATATTATGAACCTTTCTTCCCCCGAAGGTAAAATTCAGGGGGTGGGGAGGGGGCGAAAAAATTTTTAAAACCGTAGCCGATTTCTATAATAAATTTAAATATCATTTTAGATGTCTTCCGGTAAATATTATTTATTGAACATAAAAATTTTAAAGTGGGGGCTGCGTAAATTCCGGGGCGAAAGAGTGGGCCCAAGGGGGGCGGGAGGGGGAGCAATTTTCAAACTTTTTATGGACCGGTCATGTGATATGTTATCGGAAAGCTCTCGAATGACTCTTTCATATTATGAGACTTTCTTCCTCCCCTCCCCAATTTGGCTCCCACTGCGGGGGGTAGTTTTTCCGTTTTTATCATTTTAGATCGGATTTTTTTATGGAGCCCTCTGATAAATATTATTTATAATATATGAAATTTCAGGACACTTTTCTAAATTTAGCCGAGACCCCTCATGTGACATATCGTTGGAAAGGTTTGTGACTACTTATCGATGTTATGCACTTCCGGTGGCTGTCCCCCCGCTTTGCCCCCCGGGGGACACTTTTCCAAATATAGTCAAGGCCCCTCATGTGAGATATCATTGGAAAGGTCAGTGACTACTTATTGATGTTATGTACCTCCGGTGACAGTCCCCCCCATTCCCCCCCCCTCCCCCGGGGGACATTTTTCCAAATTTAGCAAAGACCCTTCATGTGAGATATCGTTGGAAAGGTCTGTGACTACTCATTGATGTTATGCACCTATGGTGTTCATCCCAACCACTTTGCCCCCCGGGGGTTCGTACCCCCCTTGCCCCCCCCCCCCCCCGGAGGCACTTTTCAAAATTTAGCCAAGACTTCTCATGCGAGATATTGTTGGAAAGGTCTGTGACTACTTATTGATGTTATGCACCTCCGGTGACAGTCCCCTCACTTTGCCCCCCGGGGGACACTTTTTCAAATTTTGCCAAGACCTTTCGTGTGGGATATCGTTGGAAAGGTCTGTGACTACTTATTGATGTTATGCTCCTCCGGTGACAGTCCCCCCCCACTTTGCCCCCCCCCCTGGGGACACTTTTTTAAATTTAGCAGAGACCCCTCATGTGAGATATCGTTGGAAAGGTCTGTGACTACTTATTGATGTTATGCTCCTCCAGTGTCCGTCCCCCCACTTTGCCCTCCCCCGGGAGACACTTTTCCAAATTTAGCCAAGACCCCACATGTGAGATATTGTTGGAAAGGTCTGTGACTACTTATTGATGTTCTGCACTTCCGGTGACCGCCCCCCCCCCCCCCACTTTTCCCCCACGGGGGACACTTTCCTAAATTTAGCCGAGACCCCTCATGTAACATATTGTTGGAAAGGCCTATGACTACTTACTCATGTTATCCACCTCCCGCACCCCTCCCCCTCTTTGCCCCCACGGGAAGGACCACTCATGTGACATATGGTTCGAAAGGCCTAAAGACCTGTGACGACTTATTCATATTATGCAGCTATTGTGTCCCTCCGCTCACTTTGACCCCCTCCCCCAAGAGATCTGGTCCGAGGTTCGTTCGTTTCGAGATTATATTTTTTTACAAGATTTTGTACTGCGTGCACACCACGCCTGCTATACGGTGTCGTATATAGCGGGTAACCTGTTTGTGATTTCATATTACAAGATTACGTATAACTTAGGGGCCCCGATTAAAGGAGGGGCCCACTAGCGGGCGAAGTCACCTAGTCTTTATTAACGCCGACTCATTCCAGTTCACCCGCAGACGATTCTTGATAAATGTATGACGTATATAATATATAATATATGATGTATAAAAGCAATTGGCAAACTGGAGTCATCGAGAAAAAATTTACACAATCGAAATGTATCGAGATGTCCATACAATCGAGAAAATCGAGAAAAACATCTCGTTATCGCCCATCACTACCTTCAATTCACAAGATATAATATCCCCATGAATTTATCATATATCTTCTTAATATTGTCTACAACATTTATATAGACAAGTTTTTGATAGGACCAATTCTTACAGCAAAAACAAATTAAAAATACATAGCGGTTGGAGAAAAAAATCGTCTTATTAAGGATGTATTCAAATCCAAACTACTTATTTTCTTACTCATTTTTAAATTCATTTTTGCTCTCAAACACACCCAATTGTATTCAGGAACTATATAATGTACTGTAATGATCAGTTTTTTGATAGAGGCAGAATATATTTCAAAAAATGATGTCAAAGTGGGCATTTTGAACAGAATTTCCCGAAGCGATTGTGTTAGAAACTAAAAATATTGTCCTACTGAAAAAATAATTGTTTATAAATCAAGTTTTAATTAATTGAATGAAAAATAAAATTGCTGGTCGTTTATAAATCTCTTCAAAAATCACGTCAGCAAGTTTAATATTTTTTCTATTAAAAATGAATCTGAAAATGTGCCAGAAAATTTCGAGTTGTTGAGCATGGAAAAGTATTTTTTTGAATACCGCCTTAACATGATTCTGATAAAACCAGTTATTATATAAAAATGAAATAAAACTCGTCAAAAGCGACCAGATAAAATTGTTAAAGTGGGTTTATCTCTAATCATGATTTAGTTTTTGTTGGTGAAATTAGTATACTTAACTTCGAAATTTACCTCCGCCTGTAGGCCGGGCCGACAGGGATTTTTTTTCTTTTGAAGTTCTGTTCATATTGTTTATATAAGTGATGTATAAACTTTATTTCTGAGATTACCTTGTTAGTTTTTTATTTTGAAAGCGTGGGGGTGGGGGGGTTATGATACTGGGTTAAAAAATGTTGTTAACTGTTGACATGGAAATATTATGCATCCCGGGAAATACATCTGGGGATTTATTCACCCAGGGGATTTTTTCTTGGAAAATGAGTCTGAACCCTAATATATAGAATAGATTTAAAAATGGCGAAAACAAATTCAGAGAACCGCAAAATGTTAAAATATGCCAATATTTCCAAAATTGGGGTTTTTATCATGTGTCAGTACATTTTTTCAAACTCATATGATATTATATATTCACCTGCTGATGTCCATTATATTTCCAATATGGCATAATATTCACTTTTTTTTATTTGTCAAACCATTTATCTCATTTTTTCTGTGGAAATCTTGCAATAGTAAAGTAATTGTTGTGGTAAGAATTTTATGGTGGATGTTTAATTTTTGGCAACTGCTATAAAGAAAAATGTTTAAATTTGATAGGAAATTGCTATTAAATTGGTGTTTTTTTTTATTAATTAAAATTGACTATAAATTATTTCAATTCCAGATTACTTTAGTTGCCTCTGCCATGTTTTAATACACATGCACGTAACATTTCACAATTCTGGCTTCCAAACTGTGGATTTGTATAGAATTACAGACAGACAGATAAATTTTCATTTTTATGTATTAGATTATAAAAACTATGTACACAGGTGTGCTTTCAGTGACAATACAGCATTCTAAATATTTTTAGAAAATAATTATAAATTAATAACTTAATTTTTAAGTTTTTTTCCATTATCCTTCCAGACATAAGTCGCTAAATATTCTATTGGGTTACAATTGTAAATAAGTTACAACTACAATGGATTTAATTACGCACCAAACCACTCTCACCAAAAAAAGGGCAACTAGCTATGAAGCTCCAGCAAAAATATTTTAAACACTGAAAAGTAGAAAATATTAATAAAAATGAAGAATGTAATATATATTTTTAAAAATACTCTTTAATCAATTGCTAGTTTCATATTAACTACATTATCCTTCTACATTGAAAAATAGATTTAGAAATCCTAAAAAGATAGTTTAAATAATGATTTTATATCTTTCCTGTTGTCATATTTTAAAAAGAAACAGAACAAAAATTATATATTTAAAAAATAAATTCTCTATCTTACACTTTCTACTAAGCATAAAAAAAAAGCAGAGAATTTCTGTAATCTGGTTTGGTGCTCATGCCAAATTAACCTTCTTAGCACTGTGAACTGATATATTTGTTCACTAAGGATTTCACTGCAATAAAAGCATCATTTAAATACAGTCGACGCTCGTTTTTACGAACTCGCAGGGAACACCCAAATAGTTCGTAAAATAGAAAGTTCGTAAAATAGAAAAACACCAAAAATGATATGAATACGTACATTATTTATGTCTATTTTTATCAAACTGCCCCCTCTTCATGGTTGAAGCAGTATTTCAAGATTATTTATTATTTAATAAAGTTATACATGTATTTTTAAATATACAAGAAATAAATGAAAATTTATACACAAAACATAATTTTAGTACACAGAAACTGTTGGAATACAACGTCCATTTATCTTACCCTTTTCTTTCAGCGCATGCGCGTACAGTGACGTTTCTACAAATCCGCTCTGCGAGCGAGATTATGCTGTTCTGTTAAAAACATGTCAGTGCTTAGTCGCACTTAAGCTATGTATATATTTTTGTCTTCGTGTTAGTGTTAATAAATGTTTATGTCGAGCTATTCTGCTAACTCTGTGTGCCCCCAAAACCAACAAAGGTTATGGGCCCAGCACGCTTCCACTGCGCTATAAATAGCAGAAATATTTTTGTTATTCGAACTTTCGAATCGTAAAGTCTTAAGCCTAAACCGAAACTAAGAACTCTTCTACGTTCTGTCATTAACTGTTTTGATTTGTGGCTGCGAGATATTTTATTTAATCATGTCACATGTTACGACAATTGAAAAGCTCGGCAAAGATAACTTTGATAGCTGGAAACTTCAAATTGAAGCAGTATTAATAAAAAATGATCATTGGGATTATGTAATCGGCAAAGAAGAGAAACCGGCCGAAGGTAGCGCTGATGAAAAGAAATGGCTCCAGGCTGATCAAAAAGCCCGTGCTGATATAATTCTGGCCATAAATCCTAGTGAATTGTGCCACATCAAGCATTGTGCGACTTCAAATTCTGTATGGAATAAATTGAAAGACGTTTATGAATCAAGAGGCCCCGCAAAGAAAGCAACGCTGTTAAAACAGCTTCTGTTTCGAAAGATGAGTTTCAGTGAAACGATGTCTGAACATTTAAATATCTTTTTTGAGATTGTTGATAAATTAAAAGAAATGGAAATAGAAATTGCGGATGATTTGTTATCAATTCTTCTACTCTACAGTGTTCCTGAGAATTTCGAAAATTTTAGATGCGCTATAGAATCGAGAGATGAATTACCTAAACCCGATTCTTTGAAAATTAAGATGCTAGAAGAATGGGAAGCTAGAAAAGGAAAAACGACTCATGATTTACAAAATGCCTATTTTATAGAAAACAAGAGAAATAATCAAGAACAGAAGAAAAATGAAAAATGGAAGACTAATACGAATAAAAATTTTCCTGCAGAGAGAAATTATCGTAATTTCAAGTGCAATTATTGCTCCAAAATCGGGCATAAAGCTAACGAATGTAGAAAGAAAATAGCTGACAGAAAGCTTGCATCTTTAAATAAAGGAAATCAAGGTTCAATGATTAGTTATGAAGAACCGGTTAGTATGGCATTTAACGAAGTATATCATGAATCTACTGCATGGTGTTTAGACAGTGGTTGTACATCTCATATGTGCAAAGATAAAAATTTATTTACAGAATTTCATCCTCGTGATAATTCTACAATACAGCTTGCGGTTGATAAAACAGCAAAAATCACAGGAATAGGAACAGTTCTTATTACAGTGCCTAACGGTAGTGGGACTACTAATCTCACACTTAAGAACGTTCTGTGTGTACCCGAGTTAAAATGTAATTTGATTTCAACGTCAAAAGCAACGGCTAATAATCGTTTTGTGCTTTTTAAAGAACGATATGCTAAAATAATTGAGCCTAATGGTTCTATACTAGTACAAGCTGTTCGTCAAGGTGATTTATATTATGTACATCCAATCCCCGAAAGAGCTGCAATAGCACAGGTAAGTGATTTTGTAAAATGGCATTTAAAGTTAGGACATTTAAATGAGTCTGATTTAAAGAAACTTAAATCTAATAATATGGTTAGAAATTTAAATTTCAATGATGATGAGTCTCTTAAAGATTGTAAAGTTTGTATTCAAGGTAAACAAACTGTCCGCCCTTTTCCTAAACAATCAAATTTTGAAAGTAATGATTTATTATTTCGGATCCATTCAGATTTATGTGGGCCCATGAGAGTCCCTTCCCATGGAGGATCGCGATATTTTGTTACTTTTATTGATGATAAATCACGTTATATTGAAGTTAGTTTTCTTAAAACCAAGGATGAGGTTAAGAATGCATTTGTTAAATACAAAGCAGCAGTCGAAAACCGATTAGGAAAGAAAATAAAATTTCTTCGTACAGATAATGGCTTAGAATATTGCGGCGAAGAATTTGATAAATATATCGAAGAATGCGGTATAAAACGAGAATTTTCTTCCCCTTTAACCCCTCAGCAAAATGGCACCCCTGAAAGATCGAATAGAACGTTAACTGAAATGGCAAGGTGTTTACTATTACAAAGTAATCTTCCACAATCTTTTTGGGCCGAAGCTATAAATTGTGCTGCTTACATACGCAATCGCTGCCCGACACGGCGTTTAAGCGAAAATAAAACTCCATATGAAGTATTCTTTGGCATCAAGCCAACTTTATCATACTTCAAAATATTTGGGCAAAAATGTTTCGTACTTAATAAAAGGCAAAATAAGGGAAAATTTGATTCTAGATCAGAAGAACATATCTTTGTAGGTTATTCTAATGAATCAAAAGCATATAGGCTTTGGAACAAGAAATCTAGAAAAATTGTTATAAGCCGTGATGTTCGATTTATCAACGAATTTGAAAATGATCCCTCCTGTAACACCGAAATAAAATTAATTTTTCCTTTCTCTCAAAATAATGAAAATACGAGCGCAAATACAATTACGCAACAATCAGAAATATTTTCAGTCATGAAAACGGAACCAGACAATTCTAGTGGCGACAGTGAAAGAGAAATTGATTCGCAATCTGATGAAATTTCCGACCCCCCTTCTTTCAGAACGCGCGGGAGGCCAAGAAAAATAAAAACAGGTAGAAAAGGGAGACCTCGAAAGGAATATCAAACAATTATTATTCCGAAAGAAGAAAAATCTCAAACTGCAGTAAATAATTCTTTTGACTCTTGTCCTGAATTATTTGAAGCTCTAAATAGTCCGTATAAAAACGAATGGATAAATGCGATGAATTTAGAATTTAATTCATTAATGCAAGAAAATGCATGGCAAATAGTAGATAGGCCAAAACATAAGAAAATTATAGGATCTAAGTGGGTTTTAAAAACAAAATATAAGCCAGATGGGTCAATCGAGAAATTTAAAGCGAGATTGGTAGCAAAAGGTTGTACACAAAAACCTGGTATCGATTTTGACGAAAATTTTTCTCCTGTAGCTAGATTAAGTTCAATAAGAACTGCGATCGCATATGGCATCCAAAATGGGTTCACTGCATATCAATTAGATTTTATTATGGCTTATGTAAATGGTGATTTAACTGAAGAAATATACATGGAATTACCTGAAGGTTTTAAAAATGAATCTAATGATGACAAAGTTTGTTTATTAAAAAAATCCCTTTATGGATTAAAACAATCGGGTCGCCAATGGTTCAAAAAATTAGATGAAAAATTGAAACAAATGAAGTTTAAATCACTAAATGCTGATAAATGTGTGTATTTTTCTAAATCTCCCATTGAAGCTATTATCATTGTTTATGTTGATGATCTCATAATTCTTACTAAATGTAAAGAAGATTATCAATATATTCGAGATGAATTAGCAAAATCATTTAAAATGAAAGATTTAGGTCTCTTACACTATTGTTTGGGCATAGAATTTATGCAAAACGGGGACAATATTAAAATTACACAAAAGAAATACATTGAAGATATTCTGAGCAAATTTAATATGCAAGAATCCAAACCAATATCTACACCTTTTGATAATAACGTGAAGCTTACTAAAGATATGTGTCCCAAAACTGAAGAAGAAAAGTCTGAAATGAATAATATTCCCTACCGTCAATTAATAGGATCCCTTATGTATTTATCAGTTGCTACTAGACCTGATATAACTCACGCTGTGAATTTCCTAAGTCAATTTAACAACAATCCAGGTAAACCTCATTGGATAGCTGCAAAAAGAATTTTGCGATATCTGAAAGGAACCCAAGATCAAGGACTGATCTTTAAACGTGATTCTGAATCCTTGATTGCATTTGTCGATGCCGATTGGGCGTCGGATGTGAATGACAGAAAATCGTACACTGGCTACATTTTTAAATACGCCAGTGGAGCCATATCGTGGGAATCGAGAAAACAACGAACTGTCGCATTATCCACAACAGAGGCGGAGTACATGGCATTGTCAGAAGCCGCCAAAGAGATTTTGCATCTCAGACGGTTTTTAAGTGAACTTTCTCCTGAAACAGTGACTGAGCCTACTATAATATTTTGTGATAACCAGTCTGCTCAAAAATTAGTACGAAATCCGGTTTACCATTCGCGCACAAAACACATCGATATTCGACATCATTTTGTGCGTGAAATTTACGACAATGGCGAAATAGAGGTTAAATACCTAGAGACAGAAAATATGCCTGCAGACATTTTAACTAAAGCTTTAAACGCTTATAAACATAAAAAATGTTGTGAAATGATAGGACAAAATGTTTAATATTTTTCAGCATTATTCTGTATCCTTTTTTATATAAGTATATAATTTGTATTTGTAATTTTTATATTAATATTATTTCTCTGTAATTTGCTTAATAGGAGAACATTGTTTTGTTACGAAAATGCACGTTGTAAAGGGGGAATTGTTGGAATACAACGTCCATTTATCTTACCCTTTTCTTTCAGCGCATGCGCGTACAGTGACGTTTCTACAAATCCGCTCTGCGAGCGAGATTATGCTGTTCTGTTAAAAACATGTCAGTGCTTAGTCGCACTTAAGCTATGTATATATTTTTGTCTTCGTGTTAGTGTTAATAAATGTTTATGTCGAGCTATTCTGCTAACTCTGTGTGCCCCCAAAACCAACAGAAACATATGTTACCATGCTTTGAAAATATTACATATGAAAACGTAGACTGTATTAGTACTTAGTAGGTGAAAATACATAGATGAAAACATAGATGAAAAATTAGGAATGGAAGTAATCACTTATCTTTTTTTTAAAAAATCACATTTTGAAAAAGACATGTTCCCATTTTATCTATGGAAACCTTTACTACCTTTACCTTTCACAGTTATTGTTTCCTTCAAAAAAGTGCCTTAGTCCTGACAACCACTACTTGAAATTGTTGCTATGCCCCTCCCTACGAAAAAGATTAGGGAAAATCAACACATTCTTGGAATGTACCTGATGTCTCATTGTACCTGTATAGAGTTTAACTGACGTTGACACTGCATTCCGAAACTTAAAAAGAAAAAAAAAAAAAAAAAAAAAAAAAAAAAAAAAAAAAAAAAAATCAGAACTACGGAAACTGAGTTCGCAAAAAAGAGATTTTCATAATCTGTAGTTCGTAAATGGGAGCGAAAAATTACATTGATTCTATGGGAGCGTATTCGGGACCACTCTATAGTTCGTAAAATCGCAAGTGTTCGTGAAAAAGAGGTTCGTAAAAACGAGAGTCTACTGTATATATAATACAGTTTTAAAACATTGAGTAATAAATCTCTTAAGGATTATATTCATATACATATTTTTTTTTTTTTTTTTTTTTTTTTTTTTTTGTTATCATGTTCGAAAAAACATCTTTTTTTTTATCATTTTAAAAAATATACAGAGAAAACAAAGTTACAATTTTGCCCTTTTGCTCGACGGTCAGAGGGTTAACATATTGTGCATGAATTTTTGTAGAAGAATCATGAATTGCAATGCAGCCATGAAATTAGGTGTGATTTTCAAGATAATCATTGAATGCTTATAAAAAAAGTGTGTTAAAAAAAAAATCACTTTTATACTTATTTGTCCTTGTGTTTGTCACTATGTGAGATTTTATTATCATACTTTTATTTGTTGTGAGTAATGTCTGACAATAACATCAGCAAGGATGAGATTCTTCCGACTTTTATCGGAATTTCTGACTTTTCATAAATTTTTGAGAAATTCTTTTTATTTTTATCTGTTAAAAAAAAAAAAAAAAAAAAAAAAAACAATTTTGCCGTTTTTTTCTTTCTGGCAGCGGGAAAATGTGCCAAACGAGACATATTGCGCCAGAATTGCATCACATTTTCTCCATGATTCTTTGACAAAATTCGCGATCTTATGAAAGAATTCAAGTGTTTTCCTCGATCTTTTGACGGAATTCGCATATTTTCCTCGATATTTGGACGAAAATACGTGTTTTTTTCTGCTTTCCTTTGATGAAATTCGCGCTTTTTGCCACGATCCTTTGGCGAAATTCGCTTTTTTTTGCAGCCTTTTCACGATTCATGTTTTTTTCTCTATCCTTTAACTAAATTCGTGTTTTTTCAGCGGCTCTTTCACGAAATTTGCATTTTTCCGCGATCCTTTACCGAAATTTGTTTTTTTTCTTCTCGATCTTTTGACGAATTTCGTGTTTTTTCCGCGATCCTTTGACAAAATTTGTGTTTTTTCTGTGATCCTTTGACGAAATTTGCGTTTTTTCCACGATCCTTTGACAAAATTTGCATTTTTTCCGATATCCTTTGATGAAATTCACGTTTTTTTTTTTTTTGCGATCCTTTGACGAAATTCGCTTTTTTTTTCCACAATCCTTTGACTAAATTTGCTTTTTTGCAGCCTTTTGATGATTCACGTTTCTTTGCTCTATCCTTTAACTAAATTCGTGTTTTTTCAGTGGCTCTTTCACAAAATTTGCGTTTTCCCGCGATCCTTTGCCGAAATTCTTTTTTTTTTCTTCACGATCTTTTGAAGAATTTCGGGTTTTTTTTTCGCGATCTTTTGACGAAAATCGCGTTTTTTCTGCAATCTTTTGACAAAATTTGCATTTTTTCTGTGATTTTTTGACGAAATTCGTGTTTTTATTTTTCTGCAACCTTTTGACGAAATTCGCGTTTTTTCCGCAATCTTTTCATGGAATTCCCGTTTTTCCAGTGACCATTTGACGAAATCCACATTTTTTTCAAGCCCTTTGACAAAATTTGTGTTTTTTGCCTGTTTTGTGCAAAATATGATTTTGCGCGGTCTTTTTGTTTTTTTACCAAATTTTAGTTTATGCATATTTTCAGACTTTTTGTTCTTTACCCACTATCATGCCTGATCAGAGATATGGACAGTGTTAAAGCTTATATCTTGACGTTTTTATTATTTTATATATTATTTGTTTAATATAGCGGGGGTCTGTCCAGATTTTTCTTACAGGGCTCTATTTTTGCAAAATTGTGCACAGTTTTTTATATTTGTGAAAAATCTAATCATAATTTTGGGAATTTTAAACTATTCTTTTATGAAAAAGCTAGGTAATAGATTCTTTGTAAATCCAATAGCTTAGTGGTTAGCACATTAAGTTAGTTAGGTTAGTTATGCTACTGCACTACAGGTCCAGAGTTCAACTTTGGAACTGGGTATGGTTCACTCACCCTTTCACCAACTTCAGAGTCAATAAAATGAGTACCAAGCTCGTTTGGGAACTAAACACTGAGGGTTCCACGTTCAGGGTTCTCGCTGCCGCTCGCCATTGTGCCAAATCGTGACAAAATTCTTCATTTGGCGATTAAACCAACAGTAAAATTTGCCAAATTGCGAGTACTCAGTTTGTGTATGTGTGTGTGGTGGTGGTGGTGCTAATACATTAGGGATTCTTAGGCGCGTTACTGAACGATTGATGTTGCTTTACATGTTCAATCGCACCGTGCCATTTACATTGATCTATTTATAGAGATACTGATTCAACACCAATTTAGTTTAACAACAGGCAAAGACATAGAAAGTATTATGCGATAGGTATTTCTCTATTGTCAGTTAATCACTATCTATGTTCCAGTGTCGCGGCAGTAAAAACGTAAACAAAATGACTTGCATTAAGTGCTAAATAGAGAATTTTTGCTGGAATGTGTTGTTAAAATTAGCCATTTACCATTACTATTTATTAAATGTATGCAAAGTATCATTGGCCGGTCAGATTTTTTCAATAGGTTAAGAGCCGAAATCTCATACACATTTCTGGTGTGTATAGTTTGTATAGTATTAGTAATGTTTTTTCACAATGGTAAATCAAAGATTGCTGTATTTAATTTTTATTTAGACAGCTAAAAGAATGTCTGGAACATTTACACATTCAGGAGACATTTAGAATGTACTTATTTTCAATAGTTTCTGTAGGGGATACTCGGATCTCTATTGTATAAGCAATTACAAAAACTTAGGTTATTTTAGAACATATTTAAAAAAAAGGGATACAATAAAGGATTAAATCTAGATTTTTCAGTGTTTCAAGCCGAATCTATTTTGCTAACATTTCTGTTCATTTGGCTAATGTTTTTTATATCTTATTTGCCAAATCGCTACTGTTGATCAAAAGCCAGCGAGAACACTGTCCATGTTATGCTGATGACTTGATCAAGACATATGCTGATAGCATCCTAAAGTCTGTGTTCTAGAAAATACAGTCAATTTTGTGAAAGTCACACTCTTGGGGACTAAGGGTTTTGTAGATTATACATTTTTGCAGATTATAGATCATCCTTTTGTTTACCTTTTATTTTTTTAGTCTGACTATAAATTATGAATAACTGCACAAAGATTATAATTACAATGGAAAAGAAGAACATGATGCAAGATTGGTTCGCTATATTTAATAACTAAGTTAATTTAAAGAAAAAATAAATTATATTCAATAAAAATTTTACTGATTATTCATTATTTTAAACATTGACACAATACAATGGTAGTTTCAGTTTTGGTTTGTGTGTCAATAATTTTTTTCTGTAGTCTATAAACACTCATTACTTCTTACTCCGAGATAAAATTTTGTTACTCAAGAAAATTTAAGTATTTATATCCAAATTACATTTAAATATTTATTCATTGGAAAATTGATTATTGAAAAAAAGATACCTTTATGAGTTTAACTGTTAATGACAATTTTCATTGCTTACATTCCAAACAAACGTGTGCGGATAATAGACATTTGTAGATTATACATTGGCGGATTTTACAGAGTTGACTGTAGAGTTTGGTACTGTAGGCCAAGGTCTCTAGGGATCGTAGTGCCACAGAGTTTAGTTTAATAGGTTCTTCTATGATTTCAGCTGTTTCGTGACAAGTCAGATTTCATTTAAAATTATTAAATTTGTAAAAGTTTTAAGTTTGGAGGAAAAGTTCAGTGAAAAGTATATTTTTAAGGCAAAGAATCGAAATTTTTCTGAAACAGATGAATAGTCTTCATTCTGTTCCTTTTCTTATATATTTTTTTGGCATATTCATTGTTAGTAATAATTCTTCTTTTAAACATTGTGTATATGCCATCTCTATCAGAAATTTGTTAAGGGGACCAGGAAATCAAAATTCAACTAAAAAATCGATTTTTATCTCTTTATATCATTAAATAGTTTAAACTTTTATCTATCCAACGATGTGTCACACATGTTTATATATGAAAAAAAATGAGTGTTGAAATTTTTCATTCTTTCTAAAAGTACTTTACAGCTTAATGGTCATTTAAATCTTTAATTGACTTTTTCTCAAAACTTGGATTTTTCATGTTTATGTTCCCTTTTTTCAATATCTATTAAACTTAAGAACTCGGATTTTTTTTTTAATACTTGTGTTATATTGTATACTTTAACACAGAGATTTAATGATTTGTTGAGAATTATTTATTATACACAGTGAAATCTTACCAAAAATGCTAATTTAAAAATGACTTTCAATAAATAATTAATAATTAATTTTGAGTTTCACTTAGAAAGAAAACGGTCTGTTAAATTACATAAAGCATGTTATTCTAACTACTCTAAAAAATCTAGACCTCTATCTTTCACTATTTCTGAGAAAAAGGTACATAAAGTTGGAGAATTTAACGGTGAAGATAGGGCTTTCCCAGCCCCCTTAATTTATATGAACGGTTTTTAAAAGAATCTTTTATTTATTATTATTATTATTTTTTTTAATTTGAATATTTTTTCTGTTTTATTACTGATCCTTTGTGTATTAAATCTCATTTTATTGTTGTGACATTTTTTAAAAAATTCACTTTTCATATAGACTTTTGAGACTTTCTAGAAATATTTATCACTGTTTTTTTTTTTTTTTTTTTTTTTTTTTTAATTTTAAAATAAAATTGTTAACAGTGAATTCAAATTTTTATGTGTGTGTATGTGTGTAGAGTATTTCAAAACTAATGCAACAATTTATAAGAAATGGAAATATTTAACTTTTTTTTACCAAAGAATGTGTTCAGGGCTCGAAATGGAAAAATTCACGAACCAGAACACTATTTCAAAATTATTGTTGATTTTAAAGTACAGTAAGGTCTCGATTATCCGAGTCCTGCTTAACCGAGTTATTTTCTTCTGATGGACTGATAGCTTCCGTTATTATGAAACAGCCATTATAAATGAAGTTTTAAAGGAAGATGAAAGAGCAGTCGTAAAAAGTTAGAACTCTGATTTTCTGGTCAGAATGGGAAAAAAATGGAATGGCCATAATTTTTTTTGAAAAAAAAAAAAATTATCGCCATTATTTTTTTCTTATTTTGACCAGAAAATCAGTGTTCTAACTTTTTCGATTGGAAAAAAAAAAACTATTTAATACTTTGCGCAGAAAGAAGAGGCTACACCTGCAATTTTCATGACACTAATAGAATCATATAGCAGCCAATTTGTACTGTTTTGTTACCTCTAAAATTGAATACAAATTTTTGTCATATTTAATTGTTGACAATTGTTAGATTTTGGCGTTTCAATTAGGCAAAATTTACTGGTAAGTTTTAGAAGTAAGAAAAAAAATCTTAGAAATTGGTAGCCATGCAGTAGCGTAATAATGCAGTAAAATCGACATTCAACAAACAAAGAATTATCAAGGGCTTTTGCAAATAAACAATTTCATTTCCCCTCCCCCCCCCTTTTTTTTTGTTTTTAAAGTAACGAAAATGTACATCAAAGAAATGTTACTAGTATCATAAAAATTAATGAATTAAGTGAAAATTTATATTTCATCTCCTTAGTTGGTGACGATTTGTGTAAATCCGGTTTATCCGAGGTGAGCTTGGTCCTTATTAACTCGGATAATTGGGACTTTACTGTATAGCAAATTTATATTTAACCATAGAAAAACCAATTTAAAAAATCTATTCAAGATTCTAAACAATTATTTTAAAAAAAAGTTACAGAGAGCATAGTAAGCTATATGTATGAAACTGGAATAATATTTTTTAATAATTCTATGAACCGGAAACAGTATTTTCCATACTTTCATGAACCGTAACAATATTTGTCACAATTTCACAAACCGGAACATCGTTCTGGTTTGCTCCGGTACATTTCGGCCTGGGTCTAGATAGATTAAAATGCAGAGGACACTTTTTGATTGTGGATAACACCAAACAGAGTTTCCCCCCAGGTACTTTCAGCAATGTGATGTACCGTGCTCTCCCCTTGGTTTATAAAATAGCACCCTTCTTGCCCTCCATCCAAAAAAGTCCTTCCGGCCAGTGCCGGGAGGAAGAGGCAGCTTTCATATTCCTTATTTTAAAAAAAGCCAATTTATATCATTCAAACACACGAAGCTCAATTTAGTGGAAACCGAATATAGGAGATTCAATACTAATTTTTATCAATATAATGAATGAGAATTTCGCGAAATTAGTCAGCTTTATCCAAGCTGCTTTTCTTTAAAGTAACTTATATTTGGCTGCCAAATTCGGCGATTTCTTAAAGTGCCTGCCATTTTAAGACAACATGGTGGATGAGGCTAACCAGTGAACTTGGTCGAGACTCTAATTGCTGTGCACATGCTCACTCACATCGGAATCGGTTGATATATACGAGTGCTGTCGCATGCAAAAAATCAGATTTTTCAAAATGTCACCCACAGTAGAAATTGAAACTGCTATATCTGAGCCATTTTTTAAGGTAAAGACAAACAAAAAATGCTCCTGAATCCTTTTCAAGGTCAAATACTTAAGAAAGAAACCTTTTTCAATTTCTAATTTTTTTGCACCTCACTTTAAATATATATTTTTTTCTTAAATTAATGGCCGCCATTTTGAAACAAGATGGCTGATGAATCTGGCCAGCGAACTTAGTCGAGGTATTGATGTATACTATCCACATGCCTTCTTACATCGAAATAGGCGAATACGCATGTTATCGCGTGACAAATACAAGATCGTTTCAAAATGTTAACCATGCTAGAAATTCAAAATGCTATAATTCAATTATTTTTTAAGATATAAACAAAAGAACAATTTTTCAGAAACAAAAACTGCTCCGGAATCTTTGTATCAAAACCAAACACATAAAAAAAAATCTTTTTCATTTTCCAATTTTTTAATACCTCATTTTAAATTTTAAATTATTTTTTTTTTAAATGGCAACCCTTTTGAAACAAGATGGCGAATGAAGCTGGCCAACGAACTCTGTCGAGACATTGGTATGTACTATGTACAGACCAAGTTACATCCAAATCGGTTCATAAATACGCCTGTTATCGCGTGACAAAAATCAGGTCGTTTTAAAATGTCAGCCACAATAGAAATTCAAAATGCTATTACTCAGCCATTTTTTTAGATATAGACGAAACAAAAACTGTTCCGGAATCTTTGTATTAAGGTCAAATACATACAAAAAAAAAAACTTTTTCATTTTCCAATTTTTAAGTATCTCATTTTAATTTTTTTATTTTTATTTAAATGGCCGCCATTTTGAAACAAGATGGTGGATGAAGCTGGCCAACGAACTCGGTTGAGACATTAGTATGTACTATGTATAAACGAAGTTACATCCAAATCGGTTCATAAATACGCCTTTTATCACGTGACAAAATTCAGAACGTTTCAAAATGTCAGCCGCGCTAGAAATTCAAAATGCTGCAACTCAGCCATTTTTTAAGATACAGACAAAACAAAAACTGCTCCGAAATCTTTGTATAAAGGTCAAATACATAAGAAAAAAATATTTTTCCATTTTCAATTTTTTGGTGCCACATTTCAAATTTTTAATAAAAAAAAAAATTTAAATGGCCGCCTATTTGAAACAAAATGGCGGATGAAGCTGGCCATCGAACTCGGTCGAGACATTGGTATGTACTATGTACACAGCGAATTATATCGAAATCGGTTCATAAATACGCCTTGTATCGCGTGACAAAATCCAGGACGTTTCAAAATGTCTGCCACGCTAGAAATTCAAAATGCTATAACTCAGCCATTTTTTAAGATATAGACGAAACAAAAACTGCTCCGGAATCTTTGTATAAAGGTCAAATACATAACAAAATAATATTTTTCCATTTTTAATTTTTTGGTACCACATTTCAAATTTAAAATTTTTAAAAAAATTTTAAATGGCCGCCATTTTGAAACAAAACGGCGGATGAAGCTGGCCAACGAACTCGGTCGAGACATTGGTATGTACTATGTACACACCGAATTACATCGAAATCGGTTCATAATTACGAGAGTTACAGTGTGACATAGGTCAGATATATATATATATATATATATATCAATTTTGAACGGAGGGTGGTTTCGGTGTCTGGGGGTCATGATCGATGAAAATATACCAAAATTTTTTGAAATCGCTTTCCTCCGAACGGCTGCAATAGGGAGCTTTTTGTAATGAAAGCTACCTAAAATTAGCACTCTTCTTCCACAAAGTCAAAAATAAGTGTCCTTGTTCTTTTCCTGTATTAAAAATTTTCTTACACATTGAAAATTGACTCATTGTTGTCTTGAAAGAAATGCCATGGCTTTTAAGTATTAAAAGGGACTTTAGAAATTCAAAAGAGCCCTTAAAAAAGCCAAAATGTATCCTTAAGAAAAATAAATTGCCCTTTTCCCAACAATAGCACCCTGCCCTTTTTTTAATCTAGGGGAAACTCTGAGTATGTTTACCTTACAGTGTGGAAATTATTTCCTGATTTTCTATTTTATATAATATTACTTTTTATTTATTATAAACAAGGAAAATAATATGAATTGCAAATATAACAAGAAATAAAGCTAATCACTATTTAAAAAAATATTTAGCTGATAAACTAATTTTTTAGATTCAAATTCATGTTGTAGACAAAAATTGGATATGAAAATGTCATTATGCCATGATCTTTTATACCACGATGCCATAATGGTTATATTCATTTTGTCATTATGATATATGCTACGGTATTGAAACGCTGAATTAATTTAAATAATCATCTATGTACATGCTAATAAATTTGAAATTTTGACATATTCTTGTAAATAAATAAATAAAAATAAAACAAGTGATAGGATGATATATTTTAGCATTGAAACTAATGAATCTTTGTTAATATTATTATTATTTGTACTATTGCATTTATGTTATGTTAATTAATGATGTTTTATCCAGATTTACGGTATTTACCACATATTTTTTTGCACTTTTTTCACCTTTTTTTTTTTTTTTTTTTTTTTTTTCCCCCAGTTTTAAAAGTATGGGGTGAGAAAATATGGGTAAAATAGGTTTAAAAAAATAAATAAGTAGTATTAATTTTTGTCAAAGTGCATGTTAGAATAAAGCAGAGAAATTACTTTTTATAAGAAAGATATGACATTTCAATAAATTAATAACTAATGTTAAGCAAAATGTATAAGAACTTCAAAAGTTCATACATGATTTTTAAACTAGGGCAATATAATCCTTTTTAGGTGTGTTCGTATTTATATAAGTATGTATCACTTATAGTAATTGTCTGGTCCGTCCGTATATAACAGCACAAAAACTACCCAACCAAATAGATTGAAATTGAATATATATAATCATTGCAGAATTTTGTTGAGTCATTTCAAATTTTATGAAAATAGAATCAAAACTTAAAAAGGTATTAATAAAAGTTTTCTTCATTCTTTTAAATCCTATAATTTGTAATTAATTCAATGATAGGTAATGATTCTGGGTAGCCATGGCGATTATTCTATTACATCCTATCATAGGTCATTCATGCAATGATGTCCCATGATAAGTAATGATTATAGGTTGCTATGGTGATGATGTCTTATTTAAGACGTAGTCCTATCATTTCCATATTACTGAATTTAATATGTAGAATCATAATAAATTTTGTATTCATACATTTTTGCATAAGAGTTCAACAGTCATTCGACTACGATCTGATTATTTATAAAACAAGTTATAGTACGAACACACCTCATTTGCCACATTTGGCATACAATTTCCAACTTGTTAGTTTCTGTAGCGTCTTAATCTAAAATATGGGAAAACCTTTTTATGTTTTGAAGCATGAAAACACCTTAGCATTTTCTATGAAATGTATTTCCCTCAACCACAGCCACAAAATACATTAACATCATATAAGTGTTTCATTCATTCCAGACTCTCCTCCATCTATTCCTTTACTATTTTATTCAATAAGTAAGAAATTTTCTTGTAACCAAATCAGCTGTGGTACAGAAACATTTATCCAGAATAGTTGGGATCGGATGTATTCCGGATAACTAGTTGGACATTAAAGCAACATCCATTTGATCAGTTTTGTGGAATATATGTGGTTGTGGCATTATTTCTACTTCAAATTAATTATTAGATTAAGAATCAGGTCCAAACAAGATCAAAGATTAATTGGAGATTAATTTGAAGAAAGATTAATTTGAAAGAAGGTAATTTATAAGAACCTTTGGGAAATAAACGTTCTTCTGTTTCCTATGCATAGAAATCAAAACAGTGTAATATGTAACTAAATATGTTTTCATTATAAATCCTAGATGCTGGCATCAAGTTATATCATGCATTTTGCAATGTTTCAAGCAATACTATGTCAAACTGGCAGTTAATGTCTCTTTATTCTGCAAAGATTTTGAAATTAGTCTATTAGAAATATCAGTCTGGATATCAGGTTTTCTGGTTAACTGGTTTCTGGATAAACAGTTCCATGCTGTATTATGTTTAACTCTAATGATGATACAGCTTTATCAGTTATAACACTATCTGCACACAGTTGTGCTGCAGCTGAAGGAAGGGGATCACAGAGGAAAATAAATTATCTTAACTAAACCAAAATAAATATTGAAAAATCTAAACTATGTGGTTTTATTATCTTAAATTATCTCATATTCTTGGTGTAAATCTTTATTTTTAGCCCAAATTTTCTTTATAAAAAAAATGAGATTTGTGAAATATGCAGTGTCTCAAATTATGCAGTAAATACAGTATTTGAAAGTTTCCACTATTTTACATTTGGTACAGAAAATATTTGATGTATTAAAGCTTCCTTTATAATTTTTATTTCAAGCAATGATATTAATATACTGTTAAATAAACAATTTTCTTAAAAGACTGTATTTTTTCCCTTTTATTTTTCAGTTTGAATTAACAATGTTCTAAATTTTGAAGGTTGACATTAGCCCGCCTGAGGAGCCATTGTTTGATGCAGATGATCTGTATGGCATTGTAGGAGACAACTTAAAAAAGACTTTTGATGTTCGTGAAGTAAGTTTTGCCTATTATTCAAGCTTAATTTTCAAGCTTAACAGTTTATTTCTTTATAAACAATTTTTGGAGAAGATATTTTTGAATTTTTTTTTTTTTTTAAACCAATGTTCAGTTATTAAAAATGTAAAATAATTTTCTCTCATACTTAAAAGAACCAGAAAGATTTCAAATGACTAAAATAGACTGAAGCTTGATCATTGTTTAGTGAACTTATTATTCATTATTAAGCTTATTATTCAATCTTAATTTTCAAGCTTATCAATTTATTTCTTTATAAACAATTTTGAGTATTTTTGATTTTTTTTTTCGTTTCCTATTACCAAGTTCAGTTAAAATGTAAAGTAATTTTCTCTCATACCAAAAGGAACCAGAAAGGTTTGAAATGTTGAAAATTGACTGATGCTTGATTGTAGTTTAATAAACCTATTATTCATTATTCAAACTTATTATTCAAGCTAACTTTTTGTCGAAATTTTATGAAAAATTCAAAATGTTCTAATATATAATATCATAGTCAAGAACTGGATATTATGGATCTAAAAATATCTGTAAAATACTTGAAAAATAATGTAAAAAAAGATGTTCTTAAAATTTCAAAAAATGAACTTAAAAGTATCTGTCAAAACTTCAAAATAATATTTTTTAATGCTTAAAAAGATACTTTGCACTGTTTGAAAGTTTAAATTTTCATCATTAAGAATAGCAAGATTATTTCAGTTGTGTGCAATGACTATGCTTTTTAATCCTGCTGAGAGCTACCAAGAGTGGGGAGAGGGAAGAAGCGATATGTGGGAGGGTACTAATCTTTTAAAGGATAATTTCCTTCTACTTTTTAATCATCTCTTAACAAAGAAGGTTATGTACTTCAATTGTATTTTATATATACAGTAAAACCCGTTTAAGAAGTTCCTGCTTAAGAAGTTTTCCCATTTAAGAAGTTTATATTTTCGATTCCCATTTTTCTCTTATTCTTACAACACTAAAATAACTCGTTTAAGAAGTTTTGTTCAAAACTCTTTCCCGCTTAAAAAGTTTTATTTTTCCTTCCATTTTTACTTTCAAAGCTCGTTTATTTTGTCTTTTTGATTATTATTTTATTTTCTGTGCTGGAATCTCTTTCTTTATTATTCTTCGCTATTCAAAAAGGTCAATGTTTAGGACTGATAGCTGATGATGTCACCTCTATTTCACCTTAAAATCTGTTTAACGTGTTTGATGGAAATGGAATGTGGGTAGAGGATGGGCCTCTCGTCACTGTAACAATAGTGACTGATAAGAGAAAAGGGAATTGCTCCGCCCTACCGATGGGTGGTTCTTTCAGTTCAATAGTTACAACAGATTCTTTTCCACCACCATATTCCATAAGTGTAATGTACCAAATCTGCGTTTGGTTTATTCATTTCGCAGTTTTTAAGTCAGTGTAAAGTGCATAACATCAAAGCTTTCTCGTTAGAAAATACACGGACAAAAAATTCTGTTTTTTTCCCCAAAAAATGTCGGGCAAGGCAATTACAAGGAAAGCCTTGTCAACTGAAGACAAAATCAAAATTTTGAAAGAAGTTGATAGTAACGCCAAAACAACAAGAGTTGAAATTGCAAAGAAGTTGAACATACCAGTGGCTACTCTGAATGGAATTCTAGCAAAACGAGATCTCATTTTAAACTGCTCTGAAAAATCTCGTAAAATTAAAAATGTTAAAAGAGGAAAATATGAAGTTATGGAAGAAAAGTTATTGATTAAAGGTTGCCGAAAAAAAAACAGAAACTAAAAACTATAACCGATTTTTTTTTTTTTTTTTTCAAAAACATATCAAATCACTCTTAAAGAGAAATTTCTTGTCTTGGATTAAATAAAAAGTTTCTAAGGTAATTATGTATTTTTACTTTATTAGCTAATTTTTTAAGTGTGCAAACTAATGTTGTATCGTACCTAAAACATTTCTAGGTAGACACAAACACGTGGTAGATAAATTCTACCAAGAGAAAATAAAAAAACTGATCGTATAGATTATTCATTACATAAAAAAAACCCACCTAAAAAGGAAAAATGCTGCTGTGGGAAGGAAAAATTAACACAGAGATATTTTTACTGATTTAAATTAATGTTTATTTAAGGAATAGGATATAAGCAATTAATATTAAAATCTAGTTCATCTTTAAAAAAATTACACATACAATATTAACAAGTATCATTATTTATCTAATCTTTTAGTTTAAAACTAACAAAGATAAATTGCAAATTTGTTCATGATTGAAAATGATTTATAATTTCTTCGGATAAAATAAATAAGAGGTACCTCTATTAATGTTTACAGTATTTTCATAATTTAAACAACATCTCCAGGCAATTCGTCGGTGTCATTTAGTCTTCTCTCTGAAGACTCTCCACAATCTTGATACTCAATTTCAGCATCATTGCAGCCAATTGGTTTTCCTAGCTCCGGACTCCGCGATCTCTCTCGCTCTTCTAAACCTTCCAGCCGACTCACGGTCGCTCCTTCCACCTTGCAGCCGAGCCTGCCACCTCCGAACTCCGATCTTCCGAAGAGAAAAAAGCCCCGTTTTTAGCGAAGATCTCTCCTTTTATCCTCTTGCTTCCTTACCTCTTTCGTCCAGCGCAACGGTACAAAGTTCCGTTCCGCGCCGAAAAACACAGAGATATGCGCTATTATTTATTTTTAGGTCTTTTTGAAATGAATTAATCATCATTTAAATAACACATAATATCTATTTTTACACAGTATTTTCCGATTTTTAAAAGGAGTCTTAGTTGCATGTAAAACGTGGTCCGATCGTACGCGGATGAATACTCAAAACATCGCCGATTCTGAACCACGTGCGATTAAAAATGAAATAATAAATTAAGCTTAATTATTTACAAATAGAATAACTCTAAAAACTTCTAAAATAATATTATTTTGTCATTTGAACACATATTTTCAATATTAAATTGCGATTTAGTTGTAACTTTAAATATTTTTTTTTTTTTTTTTTTTTACATTTTTAAACATTATAGGCTTATATTTTACACATAAAATATTCATAATTACTGAGGAAAAAGTCTTTACATTGGCGGGCGCCAAGCCAACATAAAAAAACTTCCTCAAAATATTATTTGGCATTACAATAAACCATTAAGTATAATATGGAGTAATTTGAACTATTGACTGACAGAAAAAGAAGTTATTCTAAAGTAAAAAAAACCAACTATTATCTATATAAAACATCTTAAAAATTAGCATTACTTTTTTTTTTTTTTTTTTTTTTTTTTTTTTTTAATATTTAATTATTTAAGGAAAACTCAAATTATCAACATAACACATTACATCTCCGTCCCCTCAAAAAAAAATTTTCTGAAAAAAAATTTTTTGTAAGCAAAAGAATAAGAATCAGGTCCTCGCCAAAAAAAATAAAAAAAAATACATGTTGCATGTGAATACCCCTCTAACTACCCAGATAGAAATTCAAGTAATTGGCTAAACTCCGAACACCCAGTCACCAAAACCAACCAAATCAGGATTCAGACAACTTTACCAAACATTAATGAAATCTTGCTTCATCAAATTTTGACATGCATCCATAACCATAATGTTTAGATTATACATAATAAACAATTCAAGGTGATTTCCATTAGTTGACTGGTGTGTTAAGATTTATACGTATACTTTATCACATTCATACAATAAATAGCAAGTTTGTTCAAAAATTTAAAACTAAAATTTGATCCTGATTATACAATATATTACACAAATTATACAATACGTTACATAAATTATATTACACAAATTATACAATACAATACAATAGAAAAAAAATTATATACAACACTATTCAATGGTGAAAATGTATTCACCACAAAATCTTATTTTTTCACAACAAAACCATGTGTGTCTCTGGTGCGCAAATTGTAATCACTAACGACTGCAGGTCTCGTATGCTGTCTACAATTTTGCCTAGATCCTGAATGTGACTGACCAGGTAAGCCTGTATTTATGTCAACATTATCAGTGTTAATTTTATTATTGTGTGCATGAGCTTGATTGTTACTACTAAAGGAAGTATTTGCTGGGTTATTTTCTTTACTCTCTTTTTTGGATTTCTCATTTTCTACACTATTATTTAAATCAGTTAAAGTAGTATTCTGTTCATTCCCTTTCCCAGCCTGTCCAGCCACCTCCTCAGGCGTATCTGTCTCAGTGCTCATTATTATCAATTACTGCAAGTTTCCCCCAAAATAATACTAATTGTAATTATAAATTACTATAAAAATATATAAAAATTGTGAAAATAAAAATTTCATGCAACATGTGGAAAATCAAAAATGAAAACTAAGTTAAAGTTAATATTCTCTACAGCCACTTAAATCATGTTAAAAAATGAATTTCTTAAGAAATTACTCCATTTACAAATATTTTCCATTATCCACAGCAGCAAAAGGTAAAAGAAAACAACAGGTGACGGCGCCGAATTTTGGCCGAGGAAAAAAAAAAACGCGGACCCGAACCGTGCCGCGACGCCAAAATGGCAAAGGTCACTAGGCACCAAAAATGTGTGGTATCGTACCTAAAACATTTCTAGGTAGACACAAACACGTGGTAGATAAATTCTACCAAGAGAAAATAAAAAAACTGATCGTATAGATTATTCATTACATAAAAAAAACCCACCTAAAAAGGAAAAATGCTGCTGTGGGAAGGAAAAATTAACACAGAGATATTTTTACTGATTTAAATTAATGTTTATTTAAGGAATAGGATATAAGCAATTAATATTAAAATCTAGTTCATCTTTAAAAAAATTACACATACAATATTAACAAGTATCATTATTTATCTAATCTTTTAGTTTAAAACTAACAAAGATAAATTGCAAATTTGTTCATGATTGAAAATGATTTATAATTTCTTCGGATAAAATAAATAAGAGGTACCTCTATTAATGTTTACAGTATTTTCATAATTTAAACAACATCTCCAGGCAATTCGTCGGTGTCATTTAGTCTTCTCTCTGAAGACTCTCCACAATCTTGATACTCAATTTCAGCATCATTGCAGCCAATTGGTTTTCCTAGCTCCGGACTCCGCGATCTCTCTCGCTCTTCTAAACCTTCCAGCCGACTCACGGTCGCTCCTTCCACCTTGCAGCCGAGCCTGCCACCTCCGAACTCCGATCTTCCGAAGAGAAAAAAGCCCCGTTTTTAGCGAAGATCTCTCCTTTTATCCTCTTGCTTCCTTACCTCTTTCGTCCAGCGCAACGGTACAAAGTTCCGTTCCGCGCCGAAAAACACAGAGATATGCGCTATTATTTATTTTTAGGTCTTTTTGAAATGAATTAATCATCATTTAAATAACACATAATATCTATTTTTACACAGTATTTTCCGATTTTTAAAAGGAGTCTTAGTTGCATGTAAAACGTGGTCCGATCGTACGCGGATGAATACTCAAAACATCGCCGATTCTGAACCACGTGCGATTAAAAATGAAATAATAAATTAAGCTTAATTATTTACAAATAGAATAACTCTAAAAACTTCTAAAATAATATTATTTTGTCATTTGAACACATATTTTCAATATTAAATTGCGATTTAGTTGTAACTTTAAATATTTTTTTTTTTTTTTTTTTTTACATTTTTAAACATTATAGGCTTATATTTTACACATAAAATATTCATAATTACTGAGGAAAAAGTCTTTACATTGGCGGGCGCCAAGCCAACATAAAAAAACTTCCTCAAAATATTATTTGGCATTACAATAAACCATTAAGTATAATATGGAGTAATTTGAACTATTGACTGACAGAAAAAGAAGTTATTCTAAAGTAAAAAAAACCAACTATTATCTATATAAAACATCTTAAAAATTAGCATTACTTTTTTTTTTTTTTTTTTTTTTTTTTTTTTAATATTTAATTATTTAAGGAAAACTCAAATTATCAACATAACACTAATTTAAATTTCGTAAGAAAACTCAATTTTATAGAAAGTACTCTTTGTATTATTGTACTAAGGTAAAATAAACCCTCTTCTGAATATCAATATTTAAACTATTGATTTTTTTTCAAAAAATGCTAATTTCCCGTTTAAGAAGTTTTTCCCCTCCACTACCTTGGGAAACTTCTTAAGCGGGTTTCACTGTATATTTATATTTCCATACATATCTTTTGAACATACCCCCCCCCCCCCCATATTTTATTAATTATGCTTTTGGTGGAAAGGGAATGTTCCATTGGTCCTATTATAAATTTCATCACAATTAAAAATAGCATATTTCTTTGCCTTGCCTTTTTTTTTCTTTCTAATGTCAATTTTCGTAAAAATTGGCCAATCAGTATACAGTTTGAATATGTTGTAAAAGTATATAGTAGTGCTACTTACTATATGTTTTAAAAAAGGTATGATATCATATATAGCTTATTTATTTTCATTTAAAAAAAAAAAAAAAAACATAAATGTCAAAATTTGAATATATGTTTGTGTCAAAATGAGTGATATTGGCAACAGTGTGATTAAAAATTAATGCAGACAGTAATAAAGGGCTGTTACAAGAAGCACTTTGTTATGTCAAATTACTATTGCTAAATCATGCCAACTGGATGCAATAAGTGTATATCAGTATTATAAGTTAAAAAACAATCATTTGAAGTCTGTTTCATTTTTTCAATTCCTACTATTAGTTCACACTCTTCCTATATTTATTTATTTATTTATTTATTTATTTATTTATTTATATATATATATATATCTTCAAATTTTCAATCGTTAATAAAATACTCATTATTCATCCTATCAAGTTGAAATAAATTTTTTTAAACTTGTACTAGATGACAATTGATGTTAATACAGTTTTTTCAAATATTAATTAATTAATTAAATTTTAATTAATTAATTTTAGTTTTGCATGGTAAACAAAATGGTGGCCATTGGTTATCGAAGATCAATGAAAGTATTTTGAATAAGGGGTTACCATAGATGGACCCTGTTCTGTCACCATCTTGGCGATATATTGCCAAATTTGGCAGCCAAAATGAGTCGCCAAAAGTGACGTCAACTTGGCGATATCTCTAATATTTCGCCAAATTCCCATAGAGTTCCATTGTAAACCTACTTGCTTATAGAAAATCAACAAATTGAGATATTTTAATGCAACAAAAACTAATATTAGCTTAAGGGATTATATTAAATTTTTCTTTGATGACCTTAGTAGGAATTGACTTTTAAAAACAAAATTTTTATATTACTTGTTTCTTAAAAGTTACTTAATGGAAAAAATGCTGTGTAATTTTGAATGTTCACTTACCATTCTAAACAATTCTTTGAGTAAAGTTGTAAGTGTTACTCTTAAAAGCTTCTTTTTTTTGTTTCTAAAAAAAAATTGCTAACTAATAAATACAAACAGCTGAATTCACAGAATTTTTCAGTTTTAATACTGAAAATTGTTACATTTTTTATAATTACATTCTTTTGTTTGCGAAAAAAAATCTTATTACAAAAAAATTACTAATAAAGAGAAGAATTTAAAATAAGTCTCTAATTTTTTTATGTATCATAAAATAATAATTTCCATTGTTTTCAAATATTTAATGTAATTTTTCATTTTTTTATAACTAGGTTATTTCAAGACTCGTAGATGGAAGTCAGTTTGATGAATTTAAAACTTTGTATGGAGAAACATTAGTAACTGGTAATTTTCAAATAGATTTTATTTATTTGTTTATTTATCTGTTTTTAATATGCTACTCAAATCCTTTAATTGAAAAAAATATTCAAATTTTTGCTTCAAGAAAATCTCATGTAAGCACATTGCATTACATAAATTTTTATGTTTATAATAATTAATTTTGTGCACAATTTCATCTTTCATGTAACATTAATGTTTTTGTCTTAGATGACAAGTTTATCCAAATTTAAAAATCTGAAAGTTTCAAATGAGTTTATAATAAACTAGTAGAGCAACCTGGTTTCGCTCATGTTAACTATGAGGGCCTTACAGGTAAAATAAATGAAAATGCAGTAATATGGCTATCAGAGTATCAGAGCTCTGTACATTTCCGCACATAAATTGTTAAAAGACAATCGGGAAAAAATGAGGTTAGTTTAACACAATCATAGGAAAAAGCTTCTGCTTTATAATGAGAATGTGCATTTTCTTTAGTGCATGTAACAAAAAAATATACAATTTCCCTGACAATACGGAAAAAATTTCAACCAAATGGCATGCATAGCATTTAGTGACACTCATTTTGTATGACATCTATATGTAACATAAAATTAAAATAACTTTTAATCGGGAATATGTCTTATGCAAAATATCTAATCAAAAATCCACAAAAGTTGTCTTATTTTTCTAATCTTCCATAATCAGGTTTGTCGTTGATGTTGCTGACAAAATTGCTAAAATAGCTTTAAAATCGCTGAAATATGTGTTTAATTACTTTTTTAGCAGATTGGTTTAGTAGTATTTTATGCTGCTAGCTGAAGCTGCAGCTGAGATATGGCGAAGTGACTCAAGAATTTTGACCCCATCCCCCATTTAACCCTTTACGGAATATATTTTCAAAAATCTTTCTTATTGCTTGCCTAGGCCATAACGGTAATTTAGTTTTCAAATTTGGTGATCATAACTTTAGTAGTTTCAGCTGTGTATTGATGAGTCAGTCAGGAGTCCTCTTTTTATTATACAGTAAAACCTCCCTAGAGCGACCACATTCCGTTCCAATAAAAAGGGGTTGCTCTGAGAGGTGGTCTCTTAATGGAGGTCATGTATCTAGATTTTAATTGTTGAAAAAAGGTAACAATTAATGTTACTAAAATTTATTTTTCACATTAGGAAAAAATATAAAAATTTAAGTATTGAAACAAAAATTAATTACATAAGTTAATTGCTGCAGAGTTTAAAAAATGAATGCATTGACGTTTACTTTGATTTTACGGTTTTGTCTTTTATAACTTTTATTTCCAAGTCCTTTCGAAGTTCAGTAAATAAATGCAGTTCTTTCTTTATTTTATTTATTTCTTTATTTTTTTTTGTACGGGACAAATAATGACGATTTCATTAATTTATGTATTTTTTTTAGAGTTTCTTGACACAATAGGGCAGGGGAGTTTATCGACCGTCATTCTTTCTTAATTTGTCATCAGAGTTTAATTCATTCCCTAAAAAGGCACAAAGGAGTTTAAACCCTTAAAAGTTATCAGAATATTAAAAAAAAAAAATCTAAACTTAGTTTAGAAGTTTGATGAATAATGCACTCTTTGGAATTATTTTTCTAATAAAATCTTCTTCAAGCGACCAGGAAAAACGGATTTGTTTCATTTCAAGGAAATTGGTTGCTCATGGAGGGAGTTCAACTGGGATGGTCTCTGAATGGAGGTAAAATTAGTACGGAGCCTATGGGAATAAATTTCGTTCCATGAAAAAATGGTCGTTCAGGGAGGTGGTCGCATAGGGAGGTTTCACTGTATTAGTATAGATAATGATTTCAATAGCACTTTACCATTAGTTGCAGAGACAGTTTTCTTGCACCAATAACTCCAATTAGTGCCCTCTATATACCTTTTTAAATCCCAATATCTATTTTGGTCTATATACATCCTTTTTATAAATTGTTGTAATGTATTTATCTGTCTTGTATATTATATAATTTTCTTATGTTGGTTCTATGTTGATTTTTAAAAAATAGTATGCATTACAAGATTCATAATTTAAGCCTGCATAAAAATGCTGTTATTTATTATTACTATATTATTTTTTTTTATGTGTATTTAACTAATTTGTTCAGCCTAAATTAAAGTGACTGCCTTTTTTCTCCCTTTTCACACTTCTGATTTCGGAAAAACAAAAGTCGAATGATTTTTTATACCATTATTATAAAATAATAATTTACATGTGCAAAATTCCTATTTTATTATAAGCATCTCATATGATTTCTCCAATATGTTTCTTGGAGAATCTTTTGAATGTTGTTTTCTTCTTGCCTAATTATTATGAAATTATAGTCTGACAATAAGTAGTTAGTTGTCTTTTTTTTCTCCCCTTAAAATAGTAATAATTTAAGTACTGAAATTGTTTCCCTTGTTACCCAATAAAAGAAGTCAGTATGAATGATATTCAAGTCTCCTTATTCCAGTTTTACTTATAAAGGTACAGTATTGCGAAGAAAAAAAAAAGATATAGGTACCAATTGACTGGGAATAAAGTTTATTATTTACTTCCATGCATAAATTATGATTTGTGAATCATCCGCATATTAAAAATTGCACCTATTTTCATTTTTCAATTGGTAACACCCACTTTTGATACTTTGAATTCCTTGAATCAAACAACCCTATATAAATATGATTTATATACTTAAACTTTAATTTATATCTTCTCAAAAAGCTGTCCGATTGAAGTGTTTCTTTTTTTTTTTTCATGAGATACGTTTAATGAACCCAGGCATAATCTAGATGTTTTTTATTATTATTCAAATGCATATTTTTAATTATTAAAATTTCTGTTAAGAATATTTATGCATTAATTTATATATAATAGGAGTCTTCTTTTTCGTGAAACATGGCTATATAAATTTACATCTCATTCCTATCATTAGAATTTGATTGATAGAAAATTTTTACTTTTCAACACTACAAGATCTCCCATTATCATTTGCATCCACAGAACAGAAAATCTTAGGAAGTAACCTGAAAAGTTGTATGCATTTTTTAAATGTAATGTTAGTTTAATTTATATTTTTACTTCTGTTGCTTGCTGATCTTAACTAATTGGGACCCTGGGCAAAGATAAATTAGGAGGCCCCGTTCGAATCGTTGCAACATTATTCAAACTAGTTGCGTAGCTACCCGTTGTGTTGCTTTTGAATTGCATGAGACAATCGATCTTTTTGCGAAAAATGAAATCTTAACTTTATTGTAAATTTAGAAAGCCATTGCAATATTAATTTTATTAAATACAATATTTCAAATAATAAGTTATATTTACAATTTAATTCAAAACTTTCCCAATAAAAATGCACATATTCTATAACTTTATTTGCCTAGAGCTTTTCGCTCTTCCAAGATTTTGCTTCGAATTTCGGAGTTCGTAGATATGTCATTTGGGTCAACTTATACATAAATGAATTTGTTTGGACGAATTTATTCAGAAGCATTTTATATTTATGAATTAAAATAAATATTTAAAGAATTATTTTTTTTTCTCCCTAAAACGTTTCTCTTTTTTTTTTCTCGCTTTTTCGCATTTTTAATGTCCGCTTCTGAAATGTTTTATTAACCATCTTAAGGCAATGGTTGGAAATCTACTTTACGACTTTAAATTAAATGAAAATAACGTACGATGTTTTCTTTTCTTTTGACGTCAACAGAATTTATCTCAATGTTCCAGTCGAGAGTCGAATTTGTGTTTCTAAAATAAATGGATTTCTGAAGCCTGAATATGTGTGAGTTCGTATTTCGTGAAATTTTCTTGAAAACTACAATCATTTTTTCACTATTTATTCAAATATATGTTACTTTCAATTTAAAAATGATTTCAAACAATGACCTAATAATCCTTGTCATTTTCCCTTTTCTCTTTTTTATCCACAAAAATGGAGCAATTTTAGTTTCCATCATTACAGAAATGTCATCAAAAATAACGTAAAAATTTATATCTCGAAAACTAAACAAATTTTAAAATTCTACGACCACATTTAACATCCTCGGACCCATGCGGATAACTGGCGTTAATTTGATCACCCAACATTCCATATTCTAGGAGGAACAGCTGTGAAATATAAATGGACAGTCACTTTTTAATATAATAGATTGATGAAGTTTTAATTTCGCTATAAACAATTAGTCAGGGACAAATGCTGAATTATTTATATTATTTTAAGTGCAAATGGCTTATTCCGTAATGGAGCCTGTACGCAATGGATATAGATTAAAAAACATTATTCTTGAAAATTATTTAAAAAGACATAATAAATAAATCAATTAAGATAAAGTTTTCAAGAAAATTGCATTTGAAAGTAGATTTTTTCCCTATTAACGGGTGTAAAAATTGAAGATGCGCGATGTTTAGAAATTCAAAAAATTGCAGTAGCAAAGATTGCAAATCCGACATTTTATCGTCAAGTATTGCCATTCTCAAAATGACGTCAGCCGTACGAACGGACATATTTTTCCTTTATAATATAGACAGATTTTCAAACGTGAAGTTCCGTTTGTCATCTAAAACTTTGCATGTGAAAATGTATTCTTTTGGCTTGAGGGTCTAATTTCAGTACCGCGAAGTACAAATTCCAGAAACTGATGTCTTTTAGATGTATTCGTGTAAAAATATATAGTTTTATCAAAGAAAAGGATTGTTTTCTTTTAAATATGGCACTTACTGAAGCATTACGCCAAGTGTCTCAAATTCGGTATCAGCCGAATGAAAATACATTGTGACATTAAATTTATGAGCGAAAATGTTTTTTAAATAGTGACGTCATTTTCTGTTCAGACTTAAAATAAAGTTATTTTTAATTGTAATGAGTAAATGGTATCGATAAGGATAAATAAACCCCAATATTTCTTTTTTTCTGCAACAGTGGAAATAATATGATTGCTACCATTTTGATGAAATTTCAAAAAATCTTTTCAGATTAAATTAAAAAATATAAATGTGAAAATATTTAGAAAAATAGCTAGTGTGAGGACATCTATCTACAAATGAACAGCTTTCATTTTAAAAAAGAATTATTAGCAAAATTGGTACAGTAGAAAGTTCAAGGATAATAAAGCTATTGCTTTGCTTGTGTTTTCAATATATAGATTATTTTTTCTCTTTTACTTTAACAGTTGCCTAGCAACTCTATTTCATACAAATTACATTTAAAAGCACATATTTTTCCCAATTCGGCTCTAAAAATTTAAATTGTTCGACTACATATATGTTAAATTCGTGCTTTTTTATATATTTATATATTATTATTTATTTATTGATGAAGCTTTAATTTCGTTGTAGAAAATTAGTGGGGGAGAAATTATGAACTTTTTTTTATGTGCAAATTGTTTATTAATATTTCGCAATGGAGCCGGCATGGCAAAATCATTTAATTGATAAATAACAACGAAATAAAGCCAAAACTCACTGGGTTTTATAACAGACGATATTCTTGACATAGCACGTATTTTAATTTCAATTTTTTTTCGGTTTTTATGAGAAAATGGCAACAAAAAGATAAGCAATCTACTATTTTCATTTTCCCCCCTTTAGTTTAAACAGAAATGGAGTACTTAAGCTGCCACCATTACAAAAAAAGTAATAAAAACTACAAAAAAATTAATATCTTAAAATTAAAATGAGATACAGCTTTCAAACAAATTACATTTAAAAGAGCCTTTTTTTCGTTATACGGCGGTGTAAAAATTAAAAATGTGCGATGTTTAGAAGTATAAAAATTTGCAGTAGAGAAAATTACAAAACCAAAATTTTATTTCAAATTTCAAAGTATTGCCATTCGCAAAATGACGTATGCGTTACGCACAGATATGTTTCTCCTTTATAATATAGATAGAACAGATGGTCAGTCATATGTATGTGTAATGCATAAACAATATTTTCGCACCTTGGATTTTAAATAGAAGAAAATTCATAGCTCCGTGAATTCTAAATTAAGTACCATAATAAATAAAAATACTTTTTTTCCCCCCTTAGTACAGAACAAAACTTTTTTGTATAACTTGAGCAACTTTTGTTATATTACTTTAAGATTAATTTAATAACTTCAACTTATGGAAGAGTTGGAATTGGAAAAAAGTAAGTAATTTATAATTTAATATATGGATTTAGGGGCCCCTGGGCAAAGTCCCAATTTGCCCATGTGGTATAAGGGCCTGGTTGCTTGTACTTTTATCCTGTAAGATCACAATTTTAATGTTCTAAATTTATGGTTAAACCCTGGGGAATTTTTTTTTTATATAATTCTATAGTCATTTTACAAAAAAATCACAAACTATGGGCTTTTCTGGGTTGAGTTGGTCCAAGGAATTCAAATAAAGTGTCAAAAGTGAGTGTTACCACTTGCAAAATTAAAGCTGATCAATTTTTAATACATAAAAAACTTCTGGAAGCATAATTTATTCATGTTATCTAATAGCAAGCGTTAAAGAGTTCCACTAAAAGGTGAAATTAGACCTTTTTGAAAGCAATTTTGAACATCCTCTGCATTGATGCAAAAATTCAAAGAAAATATTCAAAGCAGGCAGGGTTGCCAACTTCTACACATTGGTATGTTTCTAATACACATTACACATTGCTTACTGGAAATTACACTTTGAAGTTTACTTTTTGAATGAGAGATACTCTTGTTTTGCCATGCTCTTCATTTGTTTTTTGTATTTTTCAACATGCATATATTTTATTATGGTTTAAAATGTGTATTGTTCAGGGTTTTTGTATATTGTGTGACATATTTAAGTAAAAATATTCAATTGATATTTTGGCCTTGTGGTTTAAATAAAAATGGACACTTTAAGGCGGTTTTATTTTAAATTTAAAAAAAAATAATAATAATGAAGATATGAATATTTGTATAAGGCTTTTATATATTTATTAGTGAAACTTTTCTTTGTGCTGTATGAGATTTTAATGTTCTATACTTAAATGGACTTCATAAATAAATGTTCATTTTAAGATTATCTTTTAGATTTTTCTACTTTGAGTGTGCTCATAATTTTAGTGACTACACTTGACATCTAAAAATTACACTTTTAGGTAAATTTCGTAAGAAATACTACCTATTACGTTCTCTCCTATGTTGGAATTTCTGAAAATTTTTTGCAAATCTACGCAGATCATGATCCCTAGAACCAAAACCAACCACCCCCATTTAAAAACTTTATGTATATATAACTTTTTTATGGACATGATAGCTTCCATAATTCTGCACAAATCTCTTCCAAGCAGATACATGAAATCAAGGAGCAGAAAATCTCGGTCAAGTTCGTTAATGGTCAAAATCGGACCAAGAGGGTGGAAATAGGAAGGGTTTTCATGAAAACCGAAAACCCCTATACCTTCTTAATTATAATACATGTCAAATCAGTTTCAAGTTATTATTTACTTCTAAAAAAGAGCCAAAAATTTATGTATGACAGATTTTTGATGATATTAAAAATGGGTTTGAGTGGCAAAAAAAAAAAAAAAAAAAAAGAAAAGAAAAATAGGGTTTTAAGCAGGAAAAAAATCATAACTTTGTCAATTCACTATCCACTTAAATTTATTATAAATCTTTCTAATCTTATCTACAACTTTTACATTGACAAGTTTTTGATAAGACCAACTCTTACAGAGAAAAAAAAAATAAATAAAATAAATAAAAAGCAAGAAAAAGGAGAGGTGAAGAAGAAAAAATTCATAACTTTGTTAATTCACAAGCTATCAAATCCACTTACATTTATTATAAATCTTTTTAATATTATCTGCAACTTTTATATGGACAATTTTTTGATAGGACCAACTCTTACAGCAAAAAAAAAAAAAAAAAAAAAAATAATAATAATAATAATAATAGAGCTTGAAGGAAAAATTATCATATTAACATGATTCTGATAAAACCAACTCTTACCAAAAAAAAAAAAAAAAAAAAAAAAAAAAAAAAAACTCGTCAAAAGAGGCCAGATAAAATTGTTAAACTGGGTTTATATCTAATCTTGATTTAGTTTTTGTTGGTGAAATTAGTACTCAACTTTGAAATCTACCTGTGCCTGTGTAAGCCGAGCCGGCAGGGATTTTTTTTTTTTTTTTTTTTTTTTGCACATTAGTTCTTTCAAAGGTTGGCAGGCCTATAAAGGGATAGGGAGCCTGGTAAATTGATCCTCAGACATTTTGTCTATTCTGGACCTTGTTTCTGAACTGCTGTGCAGAAGAACTATCAATCATCCTGTAAGTGAAGTTGTTTAAATGAAGTAGTTCCAGGGTGAAGTGTTTTTAGACTTCAAAAGGGAAGGGAAATTTGCATTAGGTTCTTTATGGAATAGAATATTTTGTCCCGTTTATGCTTAACTTTTAGAATAATTTCAGTGCTGTATTTTTAACTGGAACAAAATCACCTAATGTGCATATATTTAGCATAAAAATTTTTTTTTCTCCCTTAGAAAAGAGGAGAAAATTCTTGAACAGCTAAACTACCCAGAATAATGTTGGTTTTGAAAAATTAATCACTGTACTGTGCATAAATTCATCAATTATATTGTGATTTACTCCTTTATCAAACTCTCTTCCATCATATATATTTTTTAATTCAATGAACATGTACATTTACTATTAGTTTAAATTTGTTTCTAGTTTTTAATTTTTTAGGTATTATGTTATGAAAAAAAAATAACAATCGTGTGTGTAATCATATTTCATTTTATCGTGTAAATATCTGTTAAGGCATTATAAGAATTTGTCGCTATTATATTGATGGGAAAAATTGTCCACTTTTTTCTGTTTCCCGCTTTCAATCCTATAATAGGAGACATTATTTCCAAAAGAATTAGTAAGCTTTGTTCTTCTTTTTTCCAGGGCTGTTATTGTAAAAAAAAAAAAGAAAAAAAAATGTTTAGATGTTGCAGCACAAGTTGTTTGTCTACATAAATGAATTTAGATTACGCTGTGCTTATCATCTCAAAATCTGAAATATCATTTTTTATTATCTTGCAGGCTTTGGACGTTTGTATGGCTATCCTGTTGGCATAATTGGAAATAATGGTGTTCTCTTTTCTGAATCTGCATTAAAAGTAAGATGTAATTTTGGCATCAATCCTTTTGACTTAATTTGTTATAAATTCTTTCATGAAAAGATAATGAGAATTAAGTTGAATAAGTAGAGTGTGAGTAGCAAATTTCTTGTAGAAATAGTTAATAATTTTTAAACTAGTTAAATGAGTTTTGGTTCAATAAGTTTTAGTTCATATTGCATGGTAGTATAGTACAGATTTATAATTATTATTATTAAGATGGAGCTTGGCGCAATAAAATAGAAATGTCAAAATATCAATGTTAAAAGCACCAATAATTTTAAATTTTAAGCTTACTGGTTTCGGTAGCATATAGTATACTATACTCAGTGCAGTGGCGTGGCGTGAAAATTTTCGGTGGTCATCGCAATTATTTAAGTTTGTGGTGAAAAATTATTAACTCTAAAATTCAATGGTTGAATGTTCAAAAAAGAAACTTTAAATCTTACCTTCACTTATACATGAACTCCAAATGTTCTGCTAAAACTGGATCGTAGAGTTTTAAAATATTGCTTGGTCATCGCCGCATCCAGCGATGACCGGAAGCCAAGCCACTGACTCAGTGCTAAGGATGGCGGAAATTTGCTCACATGTATAGGTGAGAGCATCCCCATCTCTTCTATATATGTGTGCAAATTTCCACCATTCTTAGCACTGAGGATGATATGCTATATGCTATCGAAACCAGTATGCTTAAAATTTAAATTATTGGTGCTTTTAATGTTGATATTTTGACATTTCTATAATAGTATAGATTTATTGCAAAAATTAAAATTCATTTGCAGTAGTGGTCAAACACTTTAAAATTTGTGTGCTTGTAATAAAAGACTTATTTAAAAAATCTATATAAATGTACTCTTTATTTTTTATTTAATATTTTAATTTCTACTTTTTAGTGTTTAAAGTAGTCCATTGTTGTAGTTTCACAGTCAGTTGGCCTATTTTAGCAGTTGTGGTTTAATGCATAATTAACTCCATTGTTGTAACTGTAATCATATTGTTTATTTAAATAAAAGAATAATTGATGATTTATCACCTGCACCCAGTTAATGGGAAAATACCTTAAAAAAGAATTTTTAAATTGTTAATTAATTTCTATAAATATTAAAATGTTATATTGTCATTGGAACATACACACCATGTACACAATTTTATAAATCTAGCATTTCATCAAGTGACTGAAAAATCAATTACTAAATTCCATCTTTATATATATATATATATATGTATGTATGTATGTGTGTATATATGAACCAATCTGAGTTAAATAGAAGTGTATAAAAAATAAAATGTTTCATGTAATGCAAATATTTATGTAATGTTTGAAGAAAAATCTAATGACATTTCAGAACTTTTATTTTTTATTTTTTTATTTTTTTAATATTTAGGTGAAAAGTCTGCCTTTGACATTTTTATTTCTCTTATACATGATAGAAAATTTTATCAAAAGATTTCTACTCTTGGATCTCAACAAAAATATAGCCCAAAATGTTTTATGCTTACCACTTTATGTTATTGCATCTAAAGTTTAAATTTTCTCAAAAAAGTTTAATAACTATTAATTATAATCTTCTAATTCTTGTAAACCTCATATGTGGTTTGTTTTGTAACAAATGTAAGATATATAAAAATTAATTTCATTCAATGTTACTTGTCCTTTAGTTCTTCTCCCTCTCGGTCATTTTTTTAAGGATGCAGCACCTTGCCCTTTTTAAAATTGGCAGAATGTATCCTGCCTTTTTAAAAAGTAATAAAATGCATCACTAGTTATAACCAGAGATTTCTATTAAAAACTTTCTCTATATCACAGTATTTCCAAATCCGCCTTGGTAACTTGCAAAATTATAGAATTCTCTCATTTCTTTAGGAAAAACACAAGAAATATTCAATCTTGTTGAAAGTTTTTTTTAAATCACAAAATCATTCAAAATTAATGTTACTTTATTTGTCATACCTGAAAATTACACACAAACATCCCTTTTTTAACATTTTCCAACAAAGTTGAAAAGTTTTTAATGCATTCAGTTTGTCTGTCCGTCTGTCCATGCTCTAACTCTCGTAAATATATTCGGATTTTCATGAAATTGATAAAGGTTATTGAGGGTCACCAAAGCATATTTGGTATTGTATATGAAGTATGCAGGATTAATTGTTCATTTACAGGGGCCCTCAAAAGTATTCCATTACATTATGGTATATGGGGAAAAATCATTTGCAGAGTATTTTAATGACATTACGCCATTTCAAATGTATGGAAACTGATATAAATCACTGAATTTCACTACGATCACATTAGAACAGGGCATTCATGGCATTTTTTATACATTTACAGGAACACACAAAAGAAATCGGTTACAGTACAGTACTGTCTTTGAGTAATAATTGCTGGAGTGTACGGTTTAAAATTCGGTATGCGCTTTTAAATTTAATTAATTTTTTGCATCTTACTGGTTATTTATAAATTTTATACCTCAAATACAGGGCTGCACAAAAGTATTCACGCACTATTCTCCTTATTAGAGGAATTTGCTGAAGGTAAATTTTCAACTGAAGTATATGTATCTCTTCAGTTGAGTGAAGTAAATTGTGAACTAAATTTTGGCATGCATGTAGTTAATAGATTCAAATCTATATATCATATAGATTTGAATATTATACAGGGCTGCTGAAAAAATGTGCATAATTTTCCGATTGTGGATGGGAACAGCTTAAATTGGGTTTTGAAATGTATTATGCGTTTCCATATGGTTGAATTAGACATAATATTTTAATTTTTTAAACGGTGCAGTTTTGTTACATTATTCTGAATGTGTTGGAAAGTATTTCATAATCTATGCTTGACGCATGATTTTTTTCTTGCTTGTTTAATTGTGACTGAGGTCAGTAATATGGTTTCTCTTGCAGTAATGCCCTTTTCAGTGATTAGCACTCTGCTTTTTTAACACTTTCCAACAAAATTGAAAAGGAGTTTTGAGTATCGAAAATGTATCGAAAATGAAGTGGGTACATTTATAGTTCATTTACCGAAACATTCAAAAGAATTCCGTTACATTATGGTCTATGGGAGGAAATCGTTTGTGGTATATTTTAATGATGTTACACTATTTTAAACTAACTAAATTTATATGAATCACTGAGGTGCATTACAAGAGACTTGCTATAAAATAGGGTGTGTCTAGCATTTAGCGTTCAATTACAGCGACGCACAAAAGAATTCAGCTACAGTACTATCTATTAACAATAATTGCTGGAAGTGCGTTTTCAGTTTTTGTACGTTTTTTTAAATTTAACTAATTTTTTGCCTATTACTTGGTATATATAAATTCTTTAATAGACAAGACAGAACAAAAGATCTCTAGAGCATTCCTGTTTATTATTGTCAGAAATTGCTGAAGAGGAATTTTCAACTGTCTTATGTGTTTCTTAACTGAACTAAAATTTAACGTACAATGTAGTATATATAAAAATCTGTTGATTATATACAGTGTTTCACAAAAGAATTTATATATTTTTCTGATTATTAAAAAAAAAAAAAATCTTTAATTGGGTTTTCAAATGTGTTATGCATTTTCCAAACGGTTTACTTAGACATAATCTTTCACCTTATTAAAAAGTGACAGTTTGTAGTATTCAGAATCTGTTGGAAAGTGTTTCGTAATCCATGCTTGATGCATGATTTTTGTTTTTATTTCTTTCTAGTGTGAACTAGATCCAACTTAATCTATTTTAAATCCAAAATATTCTTTTTCACCCATTTATTCATGTAGAAGAAGATTAGTGGCTAGTATTTTGTCATTTGAAAATTATTGGAATGTTTTAAATGCTTTAAAATCCAACTAAGATAGAAGATCAGAGCTGCCCAATGTCTGCAGCCACCATGGTGCTTTTTTTGAAGATTTTCTTGCCACCCTTTTAAATATTTTCTGTTACTAGCTTTAAAAAAAAAAATAAAACTTCATTTTAAATATATTTTCTTTAAAATCAACCAATATTTGCATGTTTTTTATAATTGGTGTGATTAAGTGTTTCTATTGCCTTCTGCAGAAATATTTTTAAAAAGGTCATCTCAAAGACATATAATTCTAAATTTGCTATTAATATTTTTCTGCAAGTTGTTTTTATAGAGTTTCTTTTGGCTGTCATCACTGTTGCCAATTTCAGGCATGAAAGAGTTCCTCCTAAAGACCTTTTTAAAAGCAAATTTGGACATTCTCTGGATTGATGCAAAAATTTGGGAGGGGGGTCTAGAAAGCTTAATAATTAAACATTTTGTCTACTCAAATCCTTGAAGTTTGTTTCTGAATTGCTGTACTATCAAGTCAAAGGCAAGCTTTTATTATAAGCATCTGAAAGTCATGTAAATTAAGTTCTGTAACTAGGGAAAGGAAGTTTCCATAAGGTTCTTTTTGGAATAGAATATTTTATTCTGTTTATAAAACACTTCTTGGTAATTTCAGTGATGCATTTTTGGAAATGTATTTCTGGAGTAAAGATCAATTTGGCGTGCATATATTTTAGCATACAGTTTTTTTTTTTTTTCTTTTAAGTAAAGTCTTAAATATTCACATAATACATTTATTTTGAAAAATCAATCTCTGTACTTCACATAAGTTCATCAGATACATTTGGATGGATTTATACTTTTAGCAAACTGTTTCCAATTTTCTTTTTTGATTTAATGAATTTATACATTTATTGTTATTATTTTTTTTTAATATTTTCTAAGTTATAAAATAAATAAATAAATAAATCATATGGGCAATTATAATTCATTTTATTGTATGAATAACTGTTGAAATGCATCTAAAGTAAAGTTTGGCCTTATTGTATAGATGGAAAAAAATTTCCACCTTTTTTCCCATTTCCGACTTTCATGCCTGCAATTTAGCACCCTTTCTTTATACAAAATTTCTACCTGAATATCAGAATGGCAATCTTTATTTTACTTTCTTCTATCTCTACAAGAAGAAAGTATTGAATTCATGAAAATTTTCAACTTCCGGCATTTGACGGATTTACACTTTTTATGGGTCAGAGATCCCAAAAACCATGTTTTTACAAAATGTCTGTCTGTATGTATATGACACAAATTTTGTGGGTGCTCTATCTCAAGAACTAATGCATGGAATCAATAAATATTTATATTTAGCTAGACCTTGATATAAATTGGTGCTGATTAGTTTTTGGTGTAAATTGCCAAACAGGTTGTGCTGCTATGCTGCATTTTTCACTATTTCCTCAATAGCTCTATTTCAAGAACTAATGCACGGATTTTAATCAAATTTCAGATTCAGTTTGATAAATTGTTCCTGATAACGCTTTGGTGTAAGTCGCTCAACAGGTGATGCTGCTATACCGCATTTTTCAAGATTTCTGCAATAGTTCTATCTCAAGAAATAACGCACAAATTTTTATCTAACTTTAGATTTAGTTAGATGTTGACACAAGTTGTTGCTGATTAGGTTTTGGTGTTAATTGCCCAACAGGTTGTGCTGCTATGCTTCATTTTGTAGGATTTACCCGATTTTAGCAAAATCATATCTCAAGAACTAATACACGGAATTTCATATCTTTAGAATCCTCATGATGGGCATAGATTGCCATTTAATTTTGGCATTGTGATAGCGAATTTTGGAGTATTAACATGCTTAAGATAGAAGAAAGTTTTGGGATTGGCACATCCGACTAATTTAATCATGCCACGACTGTCACAATAAAGCCAAATTTATAATACAGAGATTCTGATAGAAATTTTGAATAAAAGAACATGCTAAAATAGCAACACTAGCCGTTCAGTGTGAGATGTATATACATAGTCTAAAACGTTTTGTATTGTACTTACTACAGTGAGATATTAATGTTACTTGTTTTAAAAGTCTTCTGAATGATGCCATGGCACCCATTCGTATTTGCCATTAGCTGAGCTGCACATCTGCTTATTGAAAGATTGGGCCGACCTGGATTAGATAATTCAAAATGAAATTCAAATAAATTCTGACTTGAAAATTACAGTATAACTTCGAAAATCCGACATCATCGGGACCGAGATTATGTCGGATATTTGAAAATTCTGGATTTTTGAAGGAATATTAAAATTAGTAACTAGTAATATCAAAAGTAGTACATGGGTGATTCTACGCAAATAGGCCATAATGATGAAACTGGATGATATTTAAATTTTTTCAACAGAAAAACCTAATGCATTTTTTTTTACATGTAGTTTAGACATGGTTTTATCATATTAGCTCATGAAATTTAACTATTAATTAAATCATATATTTAAAATAAATTTTTAAACCTATTAAATATCATTCCCTCACATGCAACTACTACCACCCAAAAATATAAAAAATACCATTTCTTACTGAAATATTTAAAAAAGAAAATTCTGACTTCTGTATTTTAATATGAACACATAAAGTATTATTTCTATGTATTACATTATTTTTTTTTTGGTCTGCACATGCAATTTTTATTTGGCAAAAAAGTTTGCAACTCATATTTCAGATCATTCCCTCCCTCATTAATAATTCTGGATATTTGAGATAGGTGGTACTACTGTAGACTGAAACATTGCATATGTGCTCAGCACATGGGTCTGACCTGTCTGTAAAACAATTTTTAGCCATCCTGGAGAAATAGTTCAGTGTGTAAGGAATAATTTAATAGACAGATTGGGCAAATGTTAAGATGATGTTATCATTCCCTCATTTAAATTTATAAAAATAATTTATTTTCTAAAAATGTATTAATGGGTGGTTTAATTTTCTCTGAAGGGATAATTTAAGTACATCTATTGTTTTTTAAATTTACTTTATGAGTACAAATTTTAAAAACTAATAATGTACGTTTTATCATTCCCTCATGTGAGGGAATGATTCTCATGTGAGAGAATTGTTCTATTATTTTTAAAAACTTGTAGAAAAGATATTTTTGTTGAAAATTTAATGCTTTTGATGAAAATAAATGCATATTTTTTAGGCAAATCAATGTATAAAATATTATTTATTATGCAAAAGGTAAAAGAAAAGTCAGCAAGGAAACCAAAAAAAAAAAAAAAATCTCGTGGAGAAATTTCATCAAAATAACTTGTGAAAGAATTTAGCCTTCAACTGAAAATATTCCTGGTACACAGCAGAAATGTAGCTTATTAATATGAAGCAATTAAGAAATTAAAGTCATCTTAAGCACAAACCTATATCTTATTGCATATAGATTTCAGCGAAAACTTTTTTTGTATATTCCTTAAAGAAATTCAGGCAATACATTTCAAAAGAGATTGACAACAAGGGTAATATGCATACAAACATTGGGGACTCAATAAATTTTATTTAACAGTACACCTTTAGATAATTTGGATTAGATAATTTTGGAGCATGATATTGAAATGGAGAACTATTGGAAATTGATGACAAATCAGTCAAAGTAAATTCTGTTGAACCGACAGGCAATAGAAAGTTTAAGTGGCATATGAAAGAGGGTATTTATGACAACATGTGACTTTGTTTGTTTTTTTTTTAATTGAGCCTCATAATAGCAGAGAATGTAGATTTAATCTTTCTGGACAAAAGCTTTCTTAAAAATATAATTTGAAATTGTTTTTCACAAAATTGCCATTTCCTCACATTGTAATCATCCCCTCATTCTAATAAAAATCTAAAAATTATATAGAATTTCTTAATATTAAGCCTGACAGCTATTTTTTTTCCTAATAAGGAGCTTTTCTAGTGTCTTATTACAAAAAATTAGGAACTTATGACATGATTTATTTTTTCTTCATCACTATGATGAAAATGGCCTATTTGTGTAGAATCACCCACATACTATATTCTTAATGGTGCCTTTAGCCATAATTTAATTCATTATAAGTGATAATTGTGCAAGAAAAGATAATTAAATATAAAAAAAAACTTACTATGAATTAATATTTTCTATGTTACAGAAAAAAAAAAAAAAAATGTAATAACGAGTGAAATTATTTCTTCTCTTGTAATTTCAGAAACATTGATGTCAACTTTGTTTGCTTTAATTTTTTGGGCCGTTCTTTAACAATTTTTATTTTTATTTTATACAAATGAAAAATGTCTTTTTCGGAAATACAGTCCTATTTCTCTAAAGCATATATTAATTCTCCAATCAAATTTATGCATTTTTTTAGTGACACATTTTCTTCATAGCCGGTTGTTCATTCTCGTCTTCTGAGCTGCTACTAGCAATATCGGCCGTTCTATTTAGCACAGCGTCAGCGATCTCGCTGGCCGTTAAATTGTTCGTTCTTGATGCATTTTCTTCAATGCTTAGCTGCTTTTTTCGACACTTAATGCGTTTTAAGGTTTTGAGTGTTCAATCAGCTCATAAATTGCGGACTTTTCACAGGAAATCGAAATGTGAAAGTTTGAAATCCTTCCTCAACATTCAAGTCGCCGTTATCGAAAATTCGTATAGCCATATACTATTGTGCTATGCATACGTCAGAGTTGTCCCCAAAGTTGTTCCCTTAGCTAAGCTCCCGAAAAAAAATTTCAGAAAATAATCGCCTCGCTCAAATGAAAAATAAAAGTCAAATAATATTCTTTTTTTGCATTTTTACTTTTGATCTTGAAGTTTTCAATTCATAAAGAATTGTTATTCTCCCATAACTTGAAAGTTTAAAAGAGAAAGGAAGGGAAAGATGGTTTTGATGCCGGATTTTTGAAGTTGCTGGATTTCTGAATGCCGGATTTTTGAAGTTACACTGTACTTCCCAAATATTGGTCAGAGATTCAAGAAAAATGATATCTCATTTAGAAAAGGGTAGATTTTCTCATTAAAAAATAATTTCTATATAAAACTAAGTTTATTTGTTGATGTTTAAATAAAATATTTGTTAAGTACAGATGTGCTATAGATGTATTGTGAACCAGAGTTATATTTTATTTTTATATTTTGTGTTAATATTTCTCAGGTTTGTTTAAAAGAAATGAATTGTGAGCTACTTAAAGTTAGGAAAGCACCACCATGCTGTTGTAACTTATATAAGACATTCAAAAAAATTTTTTAACAAATTTAGTAGTTAATAATGCAAGCAACTATAAAAATTAAACGTACATATGTATAAATAATGTTAAATCTTTAAAGAAACTCATTAAATAGTCAATTAAAGCATAGAATACATTTTATAGTGCTAATAGTTAATAATACTGACTCAGTTGCAGTATTAGAAAGTTGTGGGTTATATTAATCTTTCAAAACATTGACAGTTTGTAGTAACATACACGGATGGTGTACTGTACTGCATGCACAAATTCATTTTAAAGCTTAAATAACTCTTAATGATTTCCTTCTTTAATGCAATGTCCAATAGTAATACAGGAGACTCCCTCAAATCTGCACTGCTTGGAACCAGAGGTTTTGCTGATTTTAGAATTTTGTAGATTTCTGGTCATTTATTTGTTTACATTTTTAAAATATAATTATAATGTAATAATGCAATCGAAATTATAATGAATGCTTACAATAATAGCAGAATATTAAAATAATCAAGTAAAATAATAAAAATTAAGATGATTTTTAAAATAATTAAATTATTATAAGTAAATGTCAAGTAAATAATTAATATTATATAATTAAATTTGCACCATAAAGGTACATTTTTCTTGAATTTTTTAATGCAACTTGTCTCACAAAGGTACCCTACTAATTCACATCAAAATCATAGGAAGTTTTACTTCAAGTTTAGTCAGATTTAATAATCAAAAAAGCTTGATTAATACATAAATATATTTGTAAAAAGATTATGACTACCAAAGATATCAGAAATGTCTCGAATATTTCAAAAATAACTTTATATTTTCTTCATCAAAAAGCATGAATTCAGTCATATTAATCAGAATTACGTTTAAAATGCATACAGAATATTTAAAAAAAAAAAAAAAAAAAAAAAAAAGACATATGATTTTAACCCTAATTCTGAACTGAAAGTTTCATTGTTTACATCTGTGATGATGCGTGGATTTTAGACATTTCCAGATTTTAAGATTCTGGATTTGAGGGAGTCTACTGTATAAAAATAATTGACATCAACTTGATAAAAAAAAAAAAAATACTAATTAGAATTAATATGACATGGATGGTTTGCAGCCACATATAGTAATAGTATAAAAATAGTAAGCATGAAATTTATAAAAAAAAAAATCAAAAGAACAAAGAAAGAAAATGGAATAAATGACACCAGTACATGGGTAGCATATTACATATGCCAGTGGTGTCTTACCATTAAAAATAATGAAACTGAGCTGAACTTTTTTTAACTTCTTCAACTTTAAACATTAATTGAACACTGACGAGCCTTTGGGAAGAGGATGAATGAGGTGCAGGTGTTAATAACATAATTACAGTAGAACCTCTTTTATTGGAAACTCTTTTAACCAAAACTCTCGTTTAACCAAAATCCATTTTCAAAGCTTGCTTTTTTTCCCCCTCCTTTTCCCTTTTTTTTTAAAACTATCACATTCCTTCTGTGCAAAACCCATTTTTAACCCCTTGAGGGATGGTGGGATATATTATATCCCACCTACGTTTAATTAAGATTTGCACCAGAAATTTTTAATTAAGTTTTACTTTTATAACTTTGGAGGAAAAGTGTTGAAAAATCTCTTTTCCTTATTCTGAAATAATTTTTTTCTAAAGTTCTGGTGGGAACTCAGCATTACATAAAAGTAATTGCCGATCAAAGCGAAGAAGAGGACAATGATGTGGGCGAAGAAAGCAAACAGATTAGCAATTCTGAAGCTTTTGGATGTTTTGCAAAAGGTTTGGCATGGCTGGAGCAGCAGAAAGACTGTGATACTGGTGAACTAATAGAATTAAATAAAAAATTTCATGTTAAAGCTGCAAAGCAAAGGCAATTGAAACTGCGACAAACGAAATTTTTTCCCAAACTCTTGTGAAATATGTAAAAGGTACTTAATTTCAAAATTAAAATTCCGGTAATTTATTCTTGTTTTTATTTTGCTATTGCTTTTATTTTTATTAAGCACTAATCATAATAAAAATAATAAATAGCACATATATTTGTCCTTAATCTTAAAATCGAAGCATTCTCGATTATCCGAAAGAGGGTCGGTTTCAATTATTTCGGATAATCGAGGTTCTACTGTATATAGGAATTTGAAGCTATTTTTCTCCTGAGTGCCACATTCAGTACACTGTCCATGTTTTAAAAATTTAATATTAGGCTGAGAAAAAAGTTCTAGGAAATTTTTAATCTAATATTTACCAGAATTTTTATCGTATATGATGGTCGTGCCATCAATGCCGAACTCTATTGCCAGCAGATAGATCGAGTCTACGACAAATTGGTGCAGAAGAATGCAAGATTGGTCCGCCGAAAGCGCGTTATGTTTCAGCAGGACAATGCCAAATGGCACATGGCCTAGAGGACCAAGGACAAGTTTGCACAGTTGGACAGCGTTGAAATTCTCCCATACCCGCCTATATTTCAGACATGGCTCCATCCGATTATGGCCTCTTTCGATCAATGTAACAGATTTTCAAGGGCCACCAATTTGTATCTTTTAATGTAATTGAAGAAGCATGTCAAGATTTTTTGGATTCAAAGAAGCTGCCATGGTACTTCCAGCAAACCGGAATCTGGCAGAATGATGGCAGTAAGTCGTGGACTATGATGGTCTCTATTTTGAAGAATTGTCCTTGTTGTTTTTGTTGTTAATTTGTGCATAAAAACCCAACTTTCGCAAATTTCCCAGAACTTTTTGCTCAACTTGTATAAGTTGGATAAAATTATATTATACTTAAGGCATTTTGTAATCATTGTAATAGATATGAAAAATGTTATGTCATTAGTATTATTATTTTAAATCTGTCAACTCAAACTCATCTGAAATTTATCTTTCTAATTCTTCATATTTTTGAATATTCATCTGTGATTATTTTCTTGGTAATCCAAATTCTAATACCTTATTCTTGTTGTCTTTCTTCTCTTTAGGGATCTCATTTTATTGAATTGTGTTGTAAAAGGAAAACGCCTCTGATATTTCTTCAGAATATTACAGGTAATTGTTAAGTTTAATGCATAATTTCTGCCTTTGTATGTTTTTATCTTACTTTTGTACAATTGCCTTGCACCTCACAGGGAAAAACAACAAGACAGAAAAAAAACCACTTTGTACATTTTAATGTTTCTAAAATAGTCATAGTAAAGACAGAAATACCCATTCAACTGTAAATTGTCTTTTTTGAATTTATGTTAAAAAAAATAAGCTTAGACTTTGATTTCATACTGAAAGTATACCAAACTCTGAAAAATTCAATACAAAGAGCTAATTTTGACATCATATTTGACTTTTTCAGTACAATTTATTTTGAAATACCAATTAAGAAGTCAATTAGTTTAGGATTTATTAAGGTTTAAAATTTGGAACTCCTAATACAGTAGAGCGCCGATTATCGGAACTCCAATTAACTAAACTTCCAATTATCTGAACAGCCTATATCTCTTTTTTTTAAATTTAACTGAACAGACTATATCTCCGAAATATTTTTTTTAACCGAACTCCCAATTATTCATTGTCTTGGAATAAAAATTTAAAAAAAAAAAAAAAAAAAAAAGTCCTTCCGGCCAGTGCCGGGAGGAAGAGGTAGCTTTCATATTCCTTATTTTAAAAAAGCCAACTTATATTATTGAAACACACGAAGCTCAATTTAGTGGAAACCGAATATAGGAGATTCAATACTAATTTTTATCAATACTAAATCATTATGAATGAGAATTTCGCGAAATTAATCAGCTTTATCCAAGCTGCTTTTATTTAAAGTAACTTATATTTGGCTGCCAAATTCGGCGATTTCAAAGTGCATGCCATTTTAAGACAACATGGTGGATGAGGCTAACCAGTGAACTTGGTCGAGACCTTAGTAATTGCTGTGCACATGCTCACTCACATCAGAATCGGTTGATATATACGAGTGCTGTCGCAGGCAAAAAATCAGATTTTTCAAAATGTCACCCCTATTAGAAATTGAAACTGCTATATCTGAGCCATTTTTTAAGATAAAGTCAAACAAAAAATGCTCCTGAATCCTTATATCAAGGTCAAATACTTAAGAAAGAAACCTTTTTCAATTTCTAATTTTTTTGCACCTCACTTTAAATATAATTTTTTTTTTTAATTTAATGGCCGCCATTTTGAAACAAGATGGCTGATGAAGCTGGCCAGTGAACTTGGTCGAGATATTGATGTATACTATCCACATGCCTGCTTCCATCGAAATAGGCGAATACGTGTGTTATCGCGTGACAAATACAAGATCGTTTCAAAGTGTTAGCCATGCTAGAAATTCAAAGTGCTATAATTCAACCATTTTTTAAGATATAAACAAAAGAACAAATTTTCACAAACAAAAACTGCTCCAGAATCTTTGTATCAAGGCCAAACACATAAAAAAAATCTTTTTCATTTTCCAATTTTTTAATACCACATTTTAAATTTTAAATTACATTTTTTTAAAATGGCAACCCTTTTGAAACGAGGGCGAATGAAGCTGGCCAACGAACTCGGTCGAGACATTGGTATGTACTATGTACACACCAAGGTACATCCAAATCGGTTCATAAATATGTCTGTTATCACGTGACAAAAATCAGGTCGTTTTAAAATGTCAGCCACAATAGAAATTCAAAATGCTATAACTCAGCCATTTTTTTAGATATAGACGAAACAAAACCTGTTCCGGAATCTTTGTATTAAGGTCAAACATATAGAAAGAAAATTTTTAAATTTTTTTAAATGGCCCCCATTTTGAAACAAGATGGCGGATGAGGCTGGCCAACGAACTCGGTCGAGATATTTGTATGTACTATGTACACACCAAGGTACATCCAAATCGGTTCATAAATATGTCTGTTATCACGTGACAAAAATCAGGACGTTTCAAAATGTCAGCCATGCTAGAAATTAAAAATGCTATAACTCAGCCATTTTTTAAGATATAGACGAAACAAAAACTGCTCCTGAATCTTTTTATCAAGGTTAAAGACATAAGAAAAAAATATTTTTTGAATTTTTAATTTTTTGGTACCACATTTCAAATTTAAATTTTTCTTAAAAATTTAAATGGCCGCCATTTTTAAACAAGATATCGGATGAAGCTGGCCAACAAACCCGGTCGAGACATTGGTATGTACTATGCATAAACGAAGTTACATCCAATTCGGTTCATAAATACGCCTTTTATCGCGTGACAAAATTCAGAACGTTTCAAATTGTCAGCCACCCTAGAAATTCAAAATGCTGCAACTCAGCCATTTTTTAAGATATAGACGAAACAAAAACTGCTCCGGAGTCTTTGTATAAAGGTCAAATACATAAGAAAAAAACATTTTTCCATTTTCAATTTTTTGGTACCACATTTCAAATTTTAAATTTTTTTAAAAATTTTAAATGGCCGCCATTTTGAAACAAAATGGCGGATGAAGCTGGCCAACGAACTCGGTCGAGACATTGGTATGTACTATGTACACACCGAATTACATCCAAATCGGTTCATAAATACGAGAGTTACAGTGTGACATAGGTCAGATATATATATATATATATATATATATCAATTTTGAATGGAGGGTGATTTCGGGGTCTGGGGGTCATGATCGATGAAAATATACCAAAATTTTTTTAATTCGCTTTCCTCCGAACTGCTGCAATAGGTAGCTTTTTGTAATGAAAGCTACCTAAAACTGATAGCGGATCAGAAAATTGAGGAATGTAAAACAATAAAGGAGATGGGAAGAATCCTAAGCTATGAAGAAAAAGAATTTTAATGAGTGGTTAAATAGTGAAGTACATCAGATTTTAAATGATGATGAGATTCATGATGAAAAAGAAATTGAAGAAAATGAAAACGAATGTTCTGAAAATAACCCAGGTCCATCAGATAACGAAGACTTTAAAGGTTTGGAAACAGCTAAGAAATAGCTCGAACGTCAGAAGAACGTTGATCCTATTCAACATACGATTTTAAGAAGACTTAGAGATATGACAGCATTGAAAGGAATGTCTTCGTTGAAGCAAGCAACAATCAAAAGTATTTTCTGCTTAAATTATAATCTCTGGAATTCAGAAAATGATAAAAAGAAAAAATTAAATTAATGAAAAAATGTAAACAAAAAAAATTAAAAAGACGAAAAAAAAAAAAGAAAAAAAAATTTAAACATGCCAGTTCTAAGCTTAGATAACGTGTGAAGGTTTTAGTATAGTCAAAAACACCCCTTAAATTGTCTGACCATTTATCCGAACTTTTGCTTATCTGAACTAGGGTCGGTCCCGGCTTGTTCGAATAATCGGCACTCTACTGTATTAAATTAATTTGTAATCATCACAAAGCATATTGCAGTGCAAATAGTTTTTAATGTGAGTTGGCAAAATGAGCTGTAATTTTGAATTTACATATTTGAAGCTTCTAGAAATTGATTTCTGTTTAAAAAAATTACAGGTTATGAAATTTGAAACATTTTTAAATTATTATTCTTATTTTAAATTATTTTTTTAAATACACAAATTCAAAATATTTTTTCGATCTTTTTCATAGATAAACATTTCAATTTCATATATGATAGATAATTAAGAAACCTTATAGGAAGTCATCCCTATAACTTTCAACCAACATAACCTGCCCACTCAATTTAACTGTATGTATTTCAGATCTTGTTTTTGTTTTTTTCCCATAAAGTTACAATATGGTATAATTGGTACAAGTTATAATATGTAATTTAGTTAAAAAAAAAAAAAAAATGTTTTGAGCAACAGGATTGACTGAAAAGAAAAAAGCCCCCTCTAAAACTTAGCTTTTTTAACTACGTTTTAAAAAAAGGTAATTCTCTATTATGTATACTCACATATTTAAAGATAAAAATAAACATTGTCGGATACCATATAAATAATAATACTTCATTTGAAAATAATTTAAATAAAGAAATTACAGTCAGTTATGTAGAAAATTCAAATCATTTACAATTTTAACATTATTTGTAACAGCTATGCCTTTTACTCAAATAATAAATTACTGTACACAGTTAAACCTCGATGCCTTCAATCTCTTTATCAAGAATTCTTTGATAACTAAAAAAAAAAAAAAAATAATAATAATAAATAAATATTTGAAGGAATTTTATAAAAATAATTTATTTTCTTTCAACTATTCAAAATATTTTTCTTGAAGTCCTTGCTATTTGGAATGTCTGATTTTCCCGTCAGAGCACTAAATGAGCTATTATGATTTTTTCACATTAAAATCAAATGTTAAAAAGAAAGCTTTTCATAAGGAATTCCTGGAATGATGTAACATTTAGCAGTTGAGTCTTACATCTTCTTTCTAGAAGTACTGTGTATTGTAACATGACATTTCTCTTCTGAAATTCCCATGTTTACAATAAAATAAGCAGAATAAACCTACATACCATCTTTTGCAATTCTACGGAAAATATTGATCTTGAAATACATGAGTAGCTTTACAAAAAGTTGCCATGTACTTAAATATTTAACCACCCATCAGGCTCAATTAAAGGGTTTTTTCCTAAACTATTTTCTCTGCAATTTTCCTGTAAGGATTAAGATTTTAGAATTTGATTCTATTATAGATAATTCAAACATATGTTGTTAAATTTTTTAGTTAAAAGTCATTGTATCCTTATTCAACAGAATATTTGAGTATCTGAGATTGTTAAAGAATATTTTTATATTCAAATACTTTTTGTGATTTTGTTTTTTGAGTAATAACTTCAAGTCAATATTTTTGTTCATTAGATATAGCAAATACAAGAAAAGATGAAATGCTATTACTAGCACCAAACTTATTGAACTATGCATATCTTTTTCCTAACTGTTAAAGTATAATCTCCCCATCCAGAAATTTTCTTTTACAGCTTGACCAAAATCTTTACTCATGATGTCTCATGTTTACTTTTCATGTAAAATGTATCAGGGTTCATAAATATCATGATATTTTCGAAAATATCAAAAATATCCGATATTTTGATATATATATCCGATATTTTCAAAATAGTCAGCTTACTGCTGACAATGAATATTTTCAAGCATGATATAAATTAGAAACTAAAACATATTGCAATTAACATTAAAACTTAAACAATAGTATTCTAAAATGCATTTCTTTTTTTTTTCTTTTTTCTTTTTTTTTTTTTTTTTACGTAGAACAAAATTGAAGATGTACTAATTGAAAACAGATACAATTTGCATCTGTATATAACCTATAGGATTTGTATCAAGTATCGAGAAAGTTTCATATTTTATAAAATAAAATTTTAAATACAAAATATTTTTTTTTTTTTTTAATTGAAGAATTTTAACATAAAAGTAAGCTTGTTTTATTGTTTATTCCCTAACCTGTAGTACAGTTTAGACTCAAACTAAAATCAGATGATTCTTTTCTAATAATGCTGTATTTAAATGATTATCTAAAATACAGTTTCTCTTTCAATGGCTGTTCTGAATTAATCGTCTCTGATAATTATTAGTTCTACATTTAAAAATAAAAGTTTCGAACATAAAGTTTAGAAAAGATATTTGTAAAAAAATTTTCTTGTATTCTTTGCCTAAAAAAGTCACTGCCAGAGACAAAAGTTTTTTATCTACAGAATGGCACAATCAATAACAGTTGAAAATTTCATTTACACTTGTTTTGACTGAAGAAAATATCAAAATTACCTAACACATTGATATTTTAAAAATAAATTTCAAATATACAAAATATCAATCATCTTGATATTTTGAAAATAAATATCAAGAATTTGAAAATATCAAAAATCTTGATATTTTAAAATAAATATTGGATATATATCAAGATATATATCATGATATATATCCATTGATATATATCAACGAACCCTAAAAATGTTAAAAGTAGAAAATATTTACATACAGTAGTTTGAAGCACTTAAATTATGAAAAAAAAAAAAAAAAAAATAGTTCTAACTCTCCCTACCCCCCAAAAGAGTGTTTTAAACAGGGATGTAGTGGAGGGTATCCGGTGGTATATGCCGTATACCTTCTGGATTTTTTTTAAGGAACACCATATACCCTCTGTTTCTCAAAACAGCTATAGTATATACACTATAGGGTATACCCTCTGCCTTGAACATATACCCTCTGCTTAGAGCGTATGCCTTCTGCTTCTTTCAAGACTACACCACTGGTTTTAAATGCATCAGTTAAAATCACTTGTTTTAACCCTTACTGGTGCGGAGTAATTCTATTTATAAATTGATGAAATAATGGACTGACACTGCAATTTATAAATGACTTTATTAGAAAATACGAACTTGCTTATTTCCATGTACATTATAATAGGAAAATTTTAGTTAAATATTCTTGGTGCCGTTTGTCAGTTTCGGAATTAAAATTAGGTGTCCTTTTTTAAGGACACCGCCCCGGAAAGAGTTAAACCATGCCAACCCTGAGAGGTGGTGATATAAGAAATTTATATGTGATATAAAAATGATACAAATAGACATTTTTAATGTTAACTAATACTATAATGGATTTTTTTTTTTTTTTTCTATTGATCATGTCAGTCTGCTGTGCATTTTTTCTTATTTGCTGTTTATTTAGTTGTTAAATAAAAATCTTACGATTGAAAGTTATTTGTTTAAAAGCTAACTTAATTTCTCTTCTGTCTGTATGTAGGATTTATGGTTGGCAAAGAAGCAGAGAGTGGAGGAATTGCTAAACATGGTGCAAAAATGGTAACAGCAGTCGCTTGTGCCAAAGTTCCCAAGTTCACTGTGATTATTGGTGGCTCTTACGGTGCTGGAAATTATGGAATGTGTGGTAGATCTTATTCGTGAGTAATACTAGTGTTTTGATAGAATTAACTTTAATTTGTAGTGTTACTATAGGTGCAGATTCATGGTCGCCAGTTGCCACACGGTGACTAAATTTTTTACTGAGGCCACCAATTTTTGGTGTCTAAGTTCCCATGTTTTTTAAGGATAATCTTTTTTTTTTTTAATAGAAAAAAAAATGTTTGAAGTGTATTTTTATAGTGCAGAATGATCTCACATTCACAATTTTTTTATATGTGTTGACAAAATCAAAATAAGAAATATTGTTTTACTAATATTTCCAATTATCGTAAATGCTTAGCTTATACGTTTTTATTAACTGTATCTTGCCCAATTTTATTTTCTGACTGTACTTAGTTTATGATTTATACTATTACTACTATACAGTAGAACCAGTGGTGGGATTCAAATAATTTAACAACCGGTTCGCTTCACGAATGATTTTTGAAATACAAAAAAAAAATAGCATCACACATAGATTATGAAGCATTTTCCAATATTATAATAAAACTGATAAAAATATTTGACCTTGTGGTATACTGAAATAAATATTGCTGACACTTGTTTTCTTGTAAAAGGACATAGTTTATTTAAAACGCTTTCGACAGTCGTGAAACCCTGATCAAGATTTCTATCAGAAAATGCATCAAAACAGCATAATACAAAAAGGATAGCACAAAAATAGCAGAAATTGAAGTTTAAGAATTAACTCATGTTCATGATCTAAAGTTGCAAACAATTAGATACTAAAACACTAACTGTAGGAAGAGCTCGAGATATTGCTAAGTCTCTAATCTCACGAGAATACCACCTCACTGAATATCAAGCATTCCTATTTATATCCTTGTTTTGGTGATAAATGCTTGTAACTTCTTCAAAGTTAATCTCAATAAATAGGTTATTGTGAGTGGTAAATGACTGATTTCTGATATTTTTTTTATTATTATTCGTGTTTTATGCTATGCTTTGATACCAAAGCCACAAATTTCACCGCACTATTCGTCAATGTTGTCTTCTATAATTAATACCAAATGACTCTAAAATTATTTTTGTAATAACAATAATACGCACGTGGAGAAGATTTATTCTTGAAATTTTGTATCAGTGATAAAATTTAGCTCAGTTTAAAAACATGCAACATCTTTTCAAAACCTTTCATACAATAAATGCCCATGGATAACAATTGCCGATGAAATGCATCAGCACACTATGCATTTTCAGATTGAAACCAGAAAAAATAAATTAGAATTATTTGAGATATCCTGTACTGAAAATAACTTTATATGTATTATGTTGAAAAGTATTAAAAAGATATGCTAAAAGGTAGTGTATTATTTCAGATAGTTAATAAATAAAACAATAAAATATGTAGAAAAAACGATATTATAGTACAGAAAAGAATTTTAGTATGTTAAGTAGCTTCTATTATTTGAGATATTTACACATAGCTTCTTGATAAATCTCCTAACTTTCAATTTTCTTTATCTTTACTCAAACATTATCTGATGTGTGCTTCTTTCTTAACATACCTTCACTATAAAAGTAGGAACCCATTCTTTAAGAGGTATACCAATTAGACTAATCGTTATTATGTTTGATACATTAGAAATAGTTAGCTTACTTCTCTTCTCTGACCATATGATGTTTATCTTTGAAAAACCCTTTCCATTTCTGCTGAACTTGCAGTAATTGTTCTGGCAATATTTTCAGACTTGTGAATACTTTCAAAAACTCTATAGTTTTAGAAATTTTTTTAAAAATAATGTTCAAAAAAATCTCGATAATCGTTAATATTAATGTAAGTGCCATTAAATATAAACAATATAGCTCTTCAGCTTTTTCCCATAGAAGAATTATCTCCCCAATATTCCAGTAATATGACGAGGAAAAAATATAGTTCATTGCTACATTCAAATTGACTACAACTTGGTTTTAAATGTTCAGAATTCAGAAGTATATAATTTTTTTTTAATTCGGTACGTTGTTAAAAAACATGTCCCCCGAAGTTATTGAAAAATTTATGATCTATTGCAAATTTGACATTTTTTCAATTTTCTGAAGTAATAAAAACTCACTGTTTTTCTTTTGTACGGGCTTTTTTCTTCCGAAACCTTTCAAACATTTTAATAAATTTTATTACAAGTTTTCATTCTTTATGATGCTTATACTTCTTGTTCGCAGTGCTTTTGTAAGACAAACAATTTCATTTAAAACATGCAAACATCAAGGAAATATCAGATTTAATATATGCAGGGCATCAATTCTTATCGCTGACCAAGAGCTAATTCCTAAATTGCTAAATTTAAATTACGTCTAATTTCAAAAATATTTAAACTGTTGGAAATTCGGAATATTCAAATATTCATCTTCAGAAAAATCGTTTTTACTTTAGAAAAAAGTTACAAAATTTAAATTTGTATGCAGTGTACAAATTTTTGCACGGTTTTTCGAGTTATGATATTTGTTAGATCATGGAAAATATTTTTCTAAATGCAACTTATAGGAAAGGTATCTTATAAAACTTAAACTTTGTTACATTTACGAAAATAACTACTTTGATATAAATGACTTCTAAGATATGAAGAATAATATTTAAAAAAAAAATGCAGTTTGAACTATACAACTAAATCTAAAAATTTAGCTATCGATCAGTGATAACAGGGAACATACCGTATATTTTCAAAAGAAGCAGCCAAAACAATGTACCTTTTATTCGAATGTAAGAAGTTACTGTAGTGTTGAATAAGCACTATATAAATAGAGTTAGCTTAGGCTGCCGGTTTGGATCCCAAAATTCTTCAAAACTTCAAAATTTCATTTTTTAAAAATTAAATTTTAAATGTTTAAGTGCTTCTTACAGGACTGATGAAGAAAAAAAAATACTTTTTGCAAATGAAACATTATTTTATTAAATGAAACAAATCAAAACATGTCACAGCTTTACGTTTAGAAAACGCTGTTGTGCAGATAAACATTTAAAGAAAATAATTAATGTAAATATAAGTTTCATTTAACAGCCGGTTTTTCCGAACTCAATACAAATTAAGTTACAAATTAAGAAAGTAGTTAATGTAGTGTTGAATAAGCGGTATATAACTAGAGTTAACCTAGGCTGTCGATTTGAATCTCTTAATTCTTCATATCCTCATTTTTTAAAAGTTAAATTTGCTCCTTACAGAACTGATGGAGAAAAATATATTTTGCAAATGAAACATTATTTTATTAAATGAAACATTATTTTATTAAATGAAACATTATTTTATTAAATGAAACATTATTTTATTAAATGAAACAAATCAGAACATGTCGCAGTTTTATGTTTTGAAAACGCTGTTGTGCAGATAAACATTTAAAGAAAGTAAATTAATGAAAATGCAAGTTTCATTTAACAACCGATTCGCCGAACTCAATACAAATTAAGTTACAATTTAAGTATACAAATTAAGAAAGTAGTTAAAGTAGTGTTGAATAAATGCAATATAACTAGAGTTAGCTTACGCTGCCGATTTGGATCACAAAATTCTTCAATTCCTCAAAATTTCATTGTTTAAATGTTAAACTTGCTCCTTACTGGACTGATGAAAAAAAATATATTTTGCAAATGAAACATTATTTTATTAACCCCTTGGGGACGAGCGACACGTATACGTGCCGCATGAAGCGCTCAGAATCCTTGTTTTTCCTCACCAGTAAAATTTGCCTTATTTAATCAGCGCATTTTCTCGATTCAAGAAGACACAAATTTCTGTTTTTTTTAAATTGGTGACAAAAGATTAAAAATTTCGTAATAGTCTCCCGTCCCGAAGGGGTTAAATGAAACATTATTTTATTAAATGAAACAAATCAGAACATGTCACATTTTCATGTTTAGAAAACGCTGTTGTGCAGATACATTGAAAGAAAGTAAATTAATGTAAATGCAAGTTTCTTTTAACAACCGGTTCGCCGAACTCAATAAAAATTAACAACCGGTTCTACCGAACAGGTGCGAACCGGCTGAATCCCACCACAGAGTAGAACCTCTTTTATCCGAAACTCTGTTAACCAAAACTCTCAGTTAACTGAAATCCACTTTTAAAGCCTTTTTTTTTTTTTTACTATCACATTCCTTGTGTGCAAAATCCATTTTGAAAGCTTTTTTTTTCTTTTTAAACCATCATATTCTTTGTGCGCAAGCGGTCCTTTCCGAATTAAGAGTACATATAAATGTTTTTGATCCCCTTTCTTAGAGTTCCTTTGAATTTAACTTGTGCTCCCATAAGTTGTGGAGTGGTACAAAAAAAAAAAAAAAAAAAAAAAAATTAGCAATTTTGAAGCTTTTTAATGTTTTGCAAAAGTTTTCGCATGGCTGAAGAAGCAGAAAGACGCTGATACTGGCGAACTAATAATATTAAAAAAATCCATGATAGAGCAAAGGCAATCGAAACTGCGACAAACAAAACATTTTTTCAAACCCTTGTGATACATGTAAAAGATACTTAATTTCAAAATTTAAATTCAGGTAATTTATTCATGTTTCTATTTTGCTATTGCTTTATTTTTATTAAGCACACTTGTTACCATAATAAGAAATATTGCACATATTTTTCCTTAATCTTAAAATTGAAGCATTCTCGATTATCCGAAAATTTAGATTTTCCGAAAGAGGGTCGGTCCCACTCACTTCGGATAATCGAGGTTCTACTGTACTTAATATTCAATTTTCAAGAATTTTATGATTAAATTAAATATACACATTTGGTGTAACTAGTCTGTGTTTTGTTGTACATCGGTATATATTAAATAGATTATTTTTCTCTTTGAATTCCTGAGTTTTTTGTTTAGTTTTTTCTCATATAAATTCTTTTGTTTTTATGTGTTTGTTTCACAATGTGGCCACTGGATTTTTTGAGTTTAGGAGCCACTGGCTCCTTCTAAATTTTGGGAATCTGCATCTATAATTGTTACCAACCAAAAAAGTTTTAAGTTCTGTATTGTTTTAAATATGTCATCTTATGTTTATAAAGTCTAAAAAAATTTGATAATTTTCATAATTTGTTTGAGATCCTAAAACAGTTTTTTTTTTCTTCCTGTAAAAATAAGATTTTAAAATAATATTTATTATTCTATTATTATATTTATTATTATTATTAGAGTCTCATGATAATTGTATTTGAAATGCTTTTTGTCTGTGTTTTATGATTATTAGTTTATTTATTTATTTATTTATTTTACTATTAGAACATAAAAATTGGCAATGCATAATCTAATATGCTTTCTGGACTGTCTCATTTCACAGAAAAAATCTATTTATAGAGTTTAAACATTTTTTAGTTTGTGAACATTCATAAAATTGCCCTTTATGCTTTCTAATTTTCATAATTCAAATACATTATGATATTTTTGAAGATAATTTCTGTGGCATTATTATATGGCAGTAAAATTTTCTCAAATCTTCACAGCTTGGAATCAGAAGTTATGCAGGTTTTAAACTTTATAGATTTTAGATCACCTTAAAAAAAAATTTAATCCTTTTTTTGAACTATTGCACTTTGTATGTAAGTTTTTCTTTTTTTTCTGACTGTTAGAGAATCTCTCATGTTTAATGCATAAAAATTGACAATGCATAATCTAATATGCTTTGTGGACTGTCTCATTCCACAGAAAAAAAAATATTTTATAGCATTTAAACTCTCTTAAATGTTTTTTTAACTTTCTCTCATAGACCGGGAGTTGGCAGCACAGACAATCACCTCATCAAGTTCACGGCTGAAATTCCAGAATTAATTCAAACTTAATTCACATATTAAAACGCAATCAGTCTGCCAAGTCATATCTTGATGGAAAACACCTAAAAACCCGCAATGGTTGACTCGTAGGTTTACCATCGTGTCTTCCTGCTCCCAGTCCTCCATGTTTTCATACTTTTGGGTGCAGGAAAGCACAATGGCAAACCTACTAGTCAACCGCTAAAATCAGGTTTTCAGGTGTTTTCCACCAAGATAGGACTTGGCAGACCGATTGCGTTTTAACATGCGAATCGAGTTTTAACTTATTCTGGAATTTCAGCTGTGAACTCTATGAGGTGATTGTTTGTGTTCCCAGTCTATCAGTCTGTCTGTTCATATGTACATTCATAAATCTGCTCTTTATATTATGCATTCTAATGTAGTACAGTAATATTGTGGGAACAATTAACCACACTAATTGAGAGAAATCTGTATAATGAAACATCTCTTTTTCCTGTTTTTAAAGAGAAAATAAATATTTCAACTAACATAATGAAATAGTCTAAGAATTATGCATAGTAATATAACTTTCATTTTATTTCAAGCTCTTTCTATTTCCTTGTATATTAGCTTTACTCACAGATAATTCAACTTAAAAAGTGCATTTAAAAAATTGCCTTTTTGTTAATTAAAAATATATTATTAATTTAATATATATATATATATATATATATATATATATATTTAAATTATAAAGTTAAATATTTAGTCAGAATCATCTAAAAAATACATGTTTTTCTTTAGCAAAACACTACATATGGATTTTAAGATTGCTGATTTAAAAGATTTTATTATGTTTAAAATTGTCAAAATTTTTCTTTATTATGTAGAAAATTTCTCATGCCTTGCATTCAATAATATTTCAAATTTTAATTGCTTAAAAGGCGTACAACCAACAGAGTGAAAAATTTTAAGCAATTAAAATTTGAAATATTATTGAATGCCAGGCATGTGAAATTTTATACAGAAATATTTCCAAGAATTATATAGATTTATTCAATTTCATTGATGCTGGATTCTCTTTAGTTTCGTGTTTGACCCAGAGTTGGTGGCTCATGGACAAATATTCCATCTTGTGCTGCGGTTGTTGCCTTGCCAACATAGGATAGTAAGAAATGCCAGGCTGGGTATTCCAAGTGGTTCAGTTGGTAGAACGTCTGTGCGCTATACCGATGACCCGGGTTCGAGTCCCGGCTTGGACCTTTTTCACTCTTTTGTGTTGGCCGTATGATTTTTAAGCAATTAAAATTTGAAATATTGAATACATGGCGGGAGAAATTTTCTTCCCAAAAAGGTCAAATACTAACCTATATTCAATGCAAACTGCAATGAAAAAATTACCGTCAATCTGTCCCCACCTGGTCATGCGAGGTCCAAGTAAAATTGAGTTACCCAACCTACTGCAAGAGTCTAGTATGAGGGCACTGTTTCCAAGCATAAGGTGTTTTTTAACACTAAACGTACAGATATTTTTTTATACCTATTCCTACCGAAAGTGGTCAAATGACCACTATATAAAAAGTTATCTATTTTACGATGTTTTGTGAAAAATATACAAATTGATACACTTTGGTGTATGAATAGAATATTTTTATAATTATTACATATGTACATATGTAATAATGTATGTTATTATGTACATATGTATAATTGTTTATTTATTAAAGTAAAAAATATATAATTATGCAAAAAAAAAAAATAAGAAAACAATTATTTCGAGAAATTTGAAAATTTAATAAACAAATACAGTGCAAATTTGGTTTATGTTCAAACTAGAATCTCACCCAAAATAAAGTCAATTTCTAATTGCATCATCTCACATTAACCCTTTCAGGGCCGGTGGTATGTTTATGAAACCACTTAATTTTAATTCCTAAACGCCACAATGGCACCAGAATTTTGTAAAGTATTTTCCATTTAATATGCATGTGAAATATAGCCTTTGTCATATTTAAAAATAAATTTGTTGGTCAATTCCGGTGCCAATTATTTACTTTAATACTTTAGCATTGAAAATGCTTTGCCCCTGAAAGGGTTAACAAATATGATGTAATACAGCTGAATAAATGATGTTATAGCAAAAATACGAAAGTTACTAATGTTCTTACAAAATAAAACATTTATACCTTTATGATTTAACATAAATTTATTCAGGGGTCAAATGACCCCTTGCGGTAGTTAAGCCTAAAATATTTTTTTCTAGGCAAAAAAAGTGGTTCAGAGATGATCAGAGATAATATGATCATATATTTTAATAAAAGTCGTGAAATATAAAGAAATTTCGTAATGTTTGAGTTTGAGAAATTCGAAAATAAAATTCAGAAAGGGTCATTTGACCCCTCGCGGTGTGCCTTTTTAATGGTAAGAGTGCTATTTCAGGATAGGGAGGGCAGATATTTACTGTTAAGAGGCAGTATTTGCATACTTTGAGTAGGAGTTAAGGACAGACAGGATACAGTATAATTTTTTTTTCACTAAGGTATGCATAAGACTTTGGATAAATGTTTTAATAGCATGCTTTTGTTCCAGCTGTTTGTTGTCAAAATTGTATGGATTTTAAGTAATTCACCGTTGTTTTATTAATAGATGTCAGTTTGACTCACAAGGTATTGACTTCAAATTTTGCTGGATGTGTAGCCCTAATCAAAAAGAAGAGGGGGCAGCGGAAATGTTTTAGTTTCTTGATTTTGTTTCAATATCTAAAACTTTATTCCTGTCAAAACATAAAAGTTTAAAGAAAATTAATTCGAAATGATGCAATAATTTTAGAAAAACAATTTTTTTTTTTTTTTTTGTTTATAGCTTCTACCAGTTTATTAAATTGCTAATATGTGCACATTGAATGCTTTTTAATGCAGAATTTAAAAAAATAACTGAAATTATGTTGCACACTTTTGTGTGGGTGTTCTTCATCTTTTCATTGATCATTTTATTTTCATGTGTTAAAATATATTTAAAATAATTCATTGAATTAATCTGAATGCAAAAAAAAAAAAAAAAAAAAAAAATGCTTCCAAAAATTTTTAGGTTTAGCGAGAATTTTGTAACTTATTGCACATCAAAATGTCTTAAAATGTTACAAGAGGCAAAAAATGAGAGTACATATACAGGCTATAAAATGTTATAGTCTGAAAAAGTTACACCATGTGTATCAATAAATGTTTTTTCTTTCATAAAACTTAAAATTATGACTACAATTGTATTGAGGTTATGTAATTTTCACAACTTTTCTGCATTTAGAATAAGTATAAAAGAAAAATTGTAAAAAAAAATAATTTAAAGTATTCAATGTTTATTTTATAAGTCATGCCTAATTTCATGTCTGCAAGTCATGTTGTTCCAGAAAATTTTTGTTACAATATGTTAATTTGGCATGGCCCCAATTATGGAAAATTCACTGCTTCATAGAAAGTCCAAATTAATGAAATTATTAAAACAATTATATTTTTACTCTTTCTTTTTTAAGATATGGCAACATAAAAGGAAAATAAAAGCATTATTTAAACTATATATTCAGGATTTCTAAATTTTGCTCACAATGTATAATCATAATTTAATTAATATTAAAGAATTAATTGATAATATATATATATATATATATATATATATATATATATATTGTTAATACTGTGCTCTTATTTTTTTTTCTACTTTTTAGTGTTTAAAATATCTCATTGTTTCAGTTTCACACCCAATCGACATATTTCAGCGAGCACGGTTTAGCACATAATTAACTCCATTATTGTTCTTGTAACTCGTATACAGTTCTATTCATGAGAAATGTTTGGTGATTTATCACCTGTGCCCAGCTAGTGGAAAAATGCCTTAAAATTAATTTATTAATTTATAATTAAGTTCTGAAAATATTAAATTGTTGTATTGCCATTGGAAACAATTTTACTGCTGTGTGTAAAGTTTTTATAACTCTAAACTTATTGTTAAATGAGTAAAATATTGATTACAAAATTCCATCTTTATGTGCAGGAATGAATTTACATAAAAATTAAAAAATTACAGCCCAAAGTTTGTTAGTATTGAGCTGTATTTTTAAATTGTGGTTATGTTGTTTTTAATGATTTTTACACTTATTGAACCTGAAAATGTTTGTTGATATTTAGAAAATAATCTTATTTATTTTTATTTGTGATAGATTAACAAAAAAAAAAAAAAAATCTGCTGTCATATAGGAATAGTTAATAAAATATTACAGTATTTAAATTAATGTTGCTTGGTAAATGTGAAAAATAATAGGAAATGCTTTATATGTTTTGTAGCAGTTTCTTTCATTATTAAAAAGCAAGGTTAAAAAAGTCTATTCTTTAAAATATGGCTTTAATATTTAGCTTTTTAGGATCATTAGATTGTCATAAAATTCTTTAAAGCAGACACATTTTTTATCAATCACTTCAATAAGTAAGCAAACTTAGTCAGCTAAGCTTAGTCAGTAAACATTTTAAGACATTATTCTATATTTTATCATATTCCATCATATGGTGAAAGCATGATTCCAGATTATGAAATTCTACTTAACCCTTAAATGCCTGGTGTTCCTTTTCGGCAACACCAGGCCCAATAATAATACAGGTACCAATAATAATAATAATAATAAATTTAATAATTCTTCGCATTCTGTCTGTTTCAACCATTATTGTAAATATAGAAAGTTTCAATAAAATTTCAATATATGTGACAATAGCTACATATTTTTCTTTAGTGAACATATTGGATAGATTTTTTTCCACATTGTTCCACTAAATGTTTCAAAAAATTATCTTAACTCTTAAATGCCGGGTCTTGCTTTTCGCCAACATACAAAATTTAGGCTCTAAACTACTATCAGAATAATATTGAAGCTATAATGCCTAATATTGCCAATAAAATACATTCTGAAAGTATTATTAAATCGATTTTCAACATGTAGATGGCAACGCTTGTGCTGTTTAAGAATAAAGATAGATTTATTTTTTCAATTGTTACTTCTTGTTCTTTTTGTTTTGTTTGGAAGCTTGCGAAATATCCTATTTTGACCTGCAGTGAGCAAGTAAAATTTATTTCTTATTATAGTTCCTAAAGTTCTTGCATGTTTAATATTATAGAATTTTATGAAGGGAAATTATTTCTTCAATTAAACACCAGAATTGTCAATTAGTAACAAACTGTTTTTTAGCCGTAAACCATACTTAAAACAAAATATGATTTTTTAAGTATTTTTCCCATGATTTATATAAAAAATGAAAGCTGAAAAACATTATTACAATGATTTTTGAAAAATCAGGCATTTAAGGGTCAATTTAGAGTGCAGTCTTTCTTACAAAACAAACAGTCAGACTTCTTATTCCCCTCTCTAATGTTAAACCCATGGGTTTGCACATTTTATGAGTTGAATTAGAAAATTCAAACCCGAATCTTTTCCTTATGAGTTCGAATTCGAATGGATACAAAGTTGTGTTAAGTCGTATTGTAATTATATTATATTCCAATAAAAAGTATTAATTTTCTGTTAATTCAAACACAATCTCTTTTTTTTTAGTAATAACTCTGAAAACTTTTATTTTTTTTCTTTCTGAAAAGAAAAAAAATAAAAGTTTTCAGAGTTATTACTAAAGCTGATTTTTGGTACTTATTTTACTTAACTGAGTATGTTGAGGATATTAAAGTTGCTATTTCATTTTATTTATTTATTTATTTTAAAGGCAGCTACTTCGTCATCATAGTAAGCTTCATACTACATGACTTCATTTTAAAATGTTTTTAGCAACAGGGTGAATGCTTTTTTTTTTTTTTTTTTTTTTTTTTTTTTTTTTATCAATGGTGAAAGTGCTGTTATCAAAAAATATAGATAACTCATTATTATATCAGCATTTATGTTTATGAAACTTCCCTTTAAAAATTTGGGATTTTTTAGCTCCATATTTTGAAATAAAATGGTCTTTTAGAAACATTTTGACTTTTATTAAAGTATTTATTGCTAAATATTGTATCTGTTGTTACAAAACATATTTTTTCAGTTTTCGTAAACTCTTCTTTAGAGTTCTTTATACCTTAAAATGCCTAAAATTGTAATTTTATGATTGAGATTCTAAGTATATAATGAATTTCTCATATTTATGAATGTATTATCGCTATTTATATTGTGTTTCATGTCTTATGCAGGCCTCGTTTTCTATATTTGTGGCCCAATGCCAGAGTATCTGTGATGGGAGGAGAACAAGCTGCTAATGTGTTGGCTCAAATAGCTAAGGATCAAAGAAAACGGGAAGGAAAAGAGGTACACACTTTTCTAACTTGCTTGCCCACATATTTGAATTTGCTAAAGTGTTACATTAAAGCTTAATTTTAAAATGTATTTAGCAACAGATGAATGCTATGTCTTTTAACCAATGGTCAAATTATTGTTACCAAAAAAATATAGATAACTCATTATTACATCAGCATTTTAAATTTGCAATCTCTTAAATAGGTTTTAATTAAAGATCTTATTTTTTAAAATTAGTAATGAGCTCTATGCACATGACATCACGGCCCACAGTTGATGGTATTTTGATCCAACAGAATGCCAGTATGCACAGCCGCAAATATTAACAGTAGATAAATTTTAGCTTCAACCCAGGTTGCAAGCATAAAGTTAAACCAAATTTTCCCAAATTTAAGTTTATATTAAAATATATTAAGTATCTATTGCTACAACAGTGAATTTCTTTGCAGTATTTATAATAAATTAATGACACTAATATTCCATAGAGCGCTATGCTAATATTTAAATGTAAATACCAACAACAACCACTTTATAGTTTTGCTCCTACATCACATATTTAAAGTCCATTGAAAACATTAAAAATCTACCTTATTTGCAGAATGAAAAAAGCATCTTTTAATACAGAAATTAAAAGCAGTTTAATTAATTTAGTGGCTGGCAGTTTTTTCTCCCCTCCTCACACTTATTTTTATTGTTAGATAGTTTTTAAAGTTCTAGTAGTTTTTGAAAATGGAAAAAAAAAATTATTCATTGCTATTCTCTCATATGATGAAACTGAAATATTTTGTAAGGTTCTTAGTAGTTTTTGAAAATGGTAAAAAATGTTATTCATAGATATTATGTCATAAGATGAAACTGAACCTTTCATGTTTCTTTGTTTATATATATGGATGTTATAGTTTTGTTTAACATGGTTATAATGATGGTTTACAAATTATTATTTAGTCTAAGTACTGAGTTGTTTATCATTTCGGGTGTAAAATATCATGATTACAAAAATAAAGGAATAAAAAATCAGATTTTATAAAATTAAAATCAGATCTTTACGATTTTTTTCTTGTGTTAGATAAAATATTAAATAGCTATCAAAATTTTTATTTCTTCAAACATTTAAACCTCTAATTAAATTATATCGAAGAACATCATCCATATTTTTTATGCTTTAATGAATAAAAGTAAAATGAGTAATTATACAACTAATAAAAACTGCAATATAAAAAGTTAAAACCAGCATAAAATTACTTAAAAGGTGCCAAGATTTACAAAGATGTTATTATATTCCGAGATCTTTCGAAGAAACCCTCATTCAATTTCAAGGGAAAAAAGTGTGACACACAAGAAAAACATACTTAAAACAAGATGAAAGAGTACACATGTGCAAGCGAGGTCTAGTTAATTCTGATGTAGGCCTGTAAACATTTCTTCTCAATATGCATTTTTAATGATGGAATTAAACTGTTAATGAGTCCGTTACGAGATTCCAAAAATTTAGTAATAACATCACTTTGCTTGCATTTCTTTAAGAAACGTAAATTATTAAGTTCTCTATCCTGTCGTAAACGTTCGCACTTGTATAGTCGTTTAAAAAAACCACATTCCATATTAACATCCAGAATCGTTATATATTCAATAAAATCAAAACACTATATTAACTAGCGCCGTGAAGGAATTCTCACCTTGTTATTAATATAAAAAGTTAAAACCAGCATAAAATTACTTAAAAGATTTACAAAGATGTTATTATATCCCGAGATCTTTCGAACGAACCCTCGTTCATTTTCAAGAGAAAAAAGTGTGACCAACTGGCACCTTTTAAGTAACTTTATGCTTGTTTTAACTTTTTATATTAGTAACAAGGTGAAAATTCCTTCACGGCACTAGTTAATATAGTGTTTTGATTTTATTAAAAACTGCAAGTAGGTATTTTCATTAGTTAATATTTTTCTTGTACTTTGTAAAGTAACTGTATTCGCATAAATCTAAATATCTGTTCATGCTTGCATTATTGGCATTTGGTGCTTTAGAACTTAAAAATTTTTGCTTTGTTTAATATTCTTGATTTCTTTTGTTTGCTGTGAATGAATCTAACAATGAAAAACATTCTTTTAACTTGTACTAAAGAAGCTCTTGCTGTATTTAATATTTTGATACTAATTTGGCTTTTCTTTTATCCGTTGTTTCACAATATCTATTAAGCATGTTACCATTGTTTCATTTTCCTTTATTTTTAATTTGTTGTTATGTATTTATATGTAAAAGTAGAATGAAGAGAATTATCGTATTATCTAGAAAATATTATTATGCTTGTTGAAATTATTTTACATTTTAAAAAAAGGTGAATACAGTCAAGGATCCATAATCCGCACACCCATAATCCGCAATTTTCTATAATTCGCATTGCTTAATGAATGTAAACAATGAAACAAATTTACAAATTCTTGATCCAAAAATCGTTTTTTTAAAGAAATATCTGAAAAATTTAAATACAAAAATGAATATAATCATGTTTTTAATACAAGAATTTGAAAAATGCATTTTTTGAGATAGCATATTAAATGAATTATTATATTTCATATTTTTCTTTTCATGTTATACTGAAAATGGAATTAAAATTGTGTCCAGAAATAAGAAAATGACATATAATCCATAATCCCCAATATTCCATAATCTGCACAACCTCCGGTCCCAACTTGTGCGGATTACAGAACTTTGCCTGTAATTGAATACTCGAAAGAAGTTATAACAATGTAAATCATAATAGGTTTAGTTAAATATCAATTTTGAGTGAAGTGCTTTTTATGCCTATTAAAGTATTATTGTTTACAAGTTTATTGTTTAAGAAATTAAACTTGTAATCTTTTATTTAGAGCTTTTTTAATTTATTTAATAGGCAAAATATTTTTTAAAACATTGCAAATGATTTTCATTTTAGGTTTTAATACATTTGCACATCACTTTAAGAAAATTTATAATTTGAATTCCCTGATTAAAATTGTTGACATTGTATTATTATCTTTCCTTATTATTTCTTTTATTCGTATGTCTGAGTTATTGTTAATACATTGTTACTTTTTAAATTGAAAATGTTCACTGTAAGAAACCCAGAACATTTCTCTGCATTAAAATAGATAGTTTTCACATTCTGTAAGGATTAAAATTTATCTGTATTTAATTACTTTTTTTTTTTTTTTTTTAAATATTGATTGCAAAGTTCTGGATCATGCTTATTTGGATCAATGAGGCTTTCAAATAAACTTTTGTATAAAAGTTGGTCCTATAACCTACTATTTCTCTTATTTTTAAAATACAGAGTGGTGCATAATTAACCCAGCAAGATTTTTCTTAAAAAGCATTGAACCAATCTTCTTTATATTCACATTGATTTGGTCAAGTGTTTGTCAGAAATTGCAACATAATATTGATTGCATTTCTTAAACATTTCTTAATTAGTGTTGTGATAACATAATAAAAACTTCAATATTTGCTGTCCAGACAATAAAAAAAGATTGGTCATGTAACTTAAAAGTGGAATAAAAGCTGTCAATTCTATTCATGGAGGGGGGTAAAGTGGATAATACCCCATTCGATTTAGTCCTACTTTCAGTTCAGCCAAAATTACTTCTGACATTGATTAAACCTAGCTAAAAGAAATTTAGTTGTAGGCTTTCTTAATTGTAGAAAATTATCCCCCAAAATAAATGTGTCTCAGTTGTGATAGTTAAATTTATAATTTTTTTTTTTTTTTTTTTTTTTTTTTTTTTAATGTGTTATAATGTGATAATGAGTGTAGATTTTTGTTAAAAAGATCATACTAAAATGTTATTTGCCAGTGTGCTGAAGAAATGATTTCTTTTCTTTTATATTTGTTGATACATTCATGCAGAAAGTGTGTGTGTGCTTACATAAAAAAAAGCTGGAGGACTAATTATGTTTGTTATTTTGTAATAATAATAATAAAAGTTTTTTCTAAATTCCTTTCTTTCTTGTTAAAATTTCTACTGTGCTATTTCGCCCTTCCCTGCGCCCCTCCCCCCTTTTCAAAAATGGGGTTTCTAAGTATGACAGGGATGAAGAGAAAAAATTCCTCTCTTTTGCAGTTTGGCTGTTCTTACCTCTGACTTTATAAGTTTCTTTAAAATTATAATAATATATTTTTTTAAATAATAAAAATTGATAGGTTTGGTTATACCATTGTTCTTTGTTTAGCAACTTTTATGAAATTGTTGCTTATCTGTTTTTAAATCATTTTGTTTGCAGAATTTCTCTGAGGTTTAAAAAAGGATAGGATGCTACTGATGTAAAAAAAGCAATTTTTCGTTTGTAAGGGACTGTACAGACATAAAATTATCAGCTGTTTGGTAATTTTTTACCCCCCCCCCCCCTACGATATCATATGTTATCATTCCTCAACTCTCTCCTCCCACCCCCACCCCCCCCCCTCTCCTGGAATGATATAGTTATCAATGTCTAAAAATTAATTGTAAAGTCTATTTATTTTTACATTTTTTTTTTCTTTTTATGTTTACAGTGATGTACAGATATGATTATGCTACATACATTATTCCCATACTTTATTGATTCAAATGAGATTACATGAATAAAATATCACTGTTATATGTGAAATAACTTATATAAATAACATTTAAAAGACATAGTTACTATTTAAAAGCATTTAGTAAGAGATTTTTGTTGCATAAGGCATTGAACACTAGTAATATTTTCTTTATGCTCTTGTGTCCTGTACTTGGAAGGGGCAAGTAGAATGTCTCACGAACAAAACAGGTGGACAACATTCTTTCTCTTGTCTTTATTAATAAACACATGTATTGTTTCAAACATAGTTCCTGGTTTCTCCATCAGCAGATTATATGTGCAGATAGCAGAACAATAAGAATGCCAAATGTTGGTTTATTCTATATTTTAAAATGAAATAATTTTATAATCCCTTAATGATCATATATATATTTTTTTTAATTGTATTTTCATAGAAATAGAAACAGACTTAAAAAAAAAAAAAAAAAAAAAAAAAGCAGGTAACAGATTACTTTAATAAAAAAAAGCCACAGAAAAAAAAAGAAAGAAAGAAAAAAATTTTGGTTGGATAAAAATTGATAACAATATTCAAAAGACAAATATCTCCTCCCTCTACAGATATCTTATGATATCAAGTTCCAGACCCCCCTACTCCCCCCTAAAGTGATAATGTTATATGTGCATAACCCCTAAGAACACATTTTAGATTCTTAAAGGAACTTTTTAAATTCTTGCAGGCATTTTTATTTTAAAGGCTTTTTTTAGCATTTAACAGATACAATGAATCTGTTTTTACTATGTAAGCAATTTTTTTTAATACAAAAGGCAGTAAGGGCGCAGTATTTTTAACTGGGGACCCACAAAACAAAACTGTTTTGTGAGGGATAAGAATGATGTTATTTTTCTTAAACTGCTGGCTAGGCAGGTATAGCTATCCTGAAACAATCTGGAGAGAATCCTGTTCGTTATAAACAGATGTCTAAATGATTTAACTTTATAGATATTAACCTGGTAGCATTTTGCCATTAAAATGACTGTTATTGCCTGTTAATTTCACCAAAATTATTTGTATAATTAATTATGATAAAAGTGTCCGTTAAGATTTCTCTTTAATATTTCTAGTGGACAGAAGCAGAAGAAAATGCCTTAAAACAGCCAATCATTGAGAGGTTTGAAGAAGAAGGGCATCCATATTACTCTTCAGCGAGGTTAGGAACGTTATTTATCGTTAAATAGGTTCATTTACTTGATAGTATGAATAAGTGTTTTTTGCCTAATTACTCTTTGGTTTTTGCTCATATTGTATTTCCTATTTTTTCATGGGTAAAATATTTCATTGTTGCAGTATCACAACTAGTTAACCTAATGTAGTGAGCATGTTTTGGCGCATCATTAATTTCACTGTTGTTGTAACCCTAAATAATATTTTGTTATTTATTATCTGTATCCAACTCATTGAAAATTTCCTTAAAATTAATTTTAATTTATAATTAAGTTCGGAAAATATTAAACAATTTTAATGTCATCAGAAACTCACTCGTTCACAGAATTTAACTTCTAGTATATCATGAAGTGGTTGAAAAATTGACAAAATTCCATCTTTACATACATGAACTAAGTTGGGAAGAATAACTTTAAAGATTTTAAGAAGTTTTTATCAAAAATCATTTTTTAAACATTGATATTTCATAAAGTGGCAGCCATTTTTTTTTTTTTTTAAACTATTTTTACCGCAATTCTGTGTATACCTATTTCGACCAAGAGGTGTCTTTTGACATCTTGGCGTTTGAATTCAAATAATTGCCAAAACTGTTGGGATTTCAACTTATCAGTTAAATATAGATAAGTTGATCAATATATTTATGGATACATTGATGTGTATTTATTAGAGAGTATTTAATCAGGTTGTAAATTCTAACTTAATTAATCAATCTACAAAATATAAATATACATAAATGTAATCTTTACTCTTCATTTTTTTTTTTTTTTTTTTTTTTTTTTTTAAGGTAATCAAACATTGTAATATTATTAACTTAACAAACTTTCAGTCTCATGTATAAAAATTCAATCTTTGTAACAAAAAAAAAAAAAAAAAAAAAAAAAACCAGTAATCATAAAAACAGAGTTGTAATAAAATTCTTTCCTTATTCAATACCACAGTTTTTACAAATCAATGGTTGCTCTACTAAGCACTTTCCACACGTATGCTTTTCACACTGCAAGCAGGTTCCCGTTACTCTTTTACCTGAGCAAATCTTTATTTGTCTTGGAAAAGATGTGGTTTTACACCATTGATGACTGATGAACTTCCTAGATATTTTTTCTATATTCCGCCTCAAGTTCTCCTAACTGGAATAAAATATCTTTACATGAAATGTTTTCACCTACCGTTTCTTTGTACAAAACCCATGCATTTATTCCGGCTAAATCGAGTATATTGTAAAATACATGCAAAGGCCATCTACGGCATTTACATTTCCTACTATACTTTCTTGCCATTTGGTCGGTCATATTGACCCCAAAATTTGTGCTATTAAAAAAGTTAATGGTTTCTGGAAGATGTTTATTGTTTTGTTTCCACAGTTACAGATTGATATCTTGAACTTAGCAGAAGTACTTCTTTGTTTGATTTGCTTTTATAGATTGTTAGGGTGTAGTTATTCAGTACATAAAACTGCGTTGTAAAACATTCCATTTTATCCTTTTGTATTTTTGCAGATTTTGGCCGTTCTGTCTTATTTTGACAGATAGTTCCAACTAAATAAGTTTTTTTTGCAAAAGGTTTGTTGCCTGTCAACAACTTATGAAAAAAATTGTTGGTGGTAACGGCTCTGTTGCTGTCAGTAAATAGTTCAACCAGCTTCAAAATGACGGACTCACCCAACGAAACTGTTAACGGTCATTACTCTCATTTCATCTTTCCCTAAGTACGGAAATCCATTTTCAACATATTTGCTTCTAACACAGATGCCAACCAAAATTTTATGCCAAATTTATCTGGCTTATTTGGCATAGTTTACAATGAATGTGAAATGTGTACTCTTGATACCAAAGCAAATTTATCCTTCCCTAAACATAGGCTCTGCTCGTTTTTATTATCAATATGTAAAAATTGTAGCATTTTCATAAAGCAATTTTGGTTTATGACACTCTAAAAAAATTTGAAGGATCCCATTTTTTATTCCATAAAAACAATGCTTTAACGTCTTTTTCTTAATATGGATTGTTCCTATAAATGCCTCTAATGTATCCATTGTTTTCCTAGAAATCTTTGTTCTTCCATTTCTGTACATTTTATAATGTATTCCTTAATATTATTGTCAAATAGTAAATACAATTTGGTGCTTACTTTGCCCATCATAATGTTTCGTTCTGCATGTCCAGTTAGACCAGATATATCTTGGAAAATGGTATGAAGAAGTGGTATACCAGGAGATGAACTGGTTTCAAACTTTTCCATCAATAGCAATTTCAATATCTTGCCGTACATTGCTTTCTTCAATATCATCTTCAGAATCCATCAACAATTGCATTCTCTTTCGTCCTCTACTTGCATTCATATTATCTTCCTCTTCATTAGTGCGTGACAAATAATTTTCATAATCGCTATTGAAATCGTGGTCACTTTTGAAAGAATCATTCAACTCATCTTCACTTTGAGATTGTGAGTTTTCTTCAATTTCAGAGCATTCTTCACTGTATTTCCTGTTGAAACTGAAATTGGGAGTCTCTAATCTGATGATGTTTCTAATATGATGCTGTAAAATGGTGTTTGATATTTATATTTGAAATGGTTAAAAATCAGATCCTGTTATGAAATCCATAAGGTGTCAAAAGACACAGTATGGCAGAAATAGGTATACCATTTGCACATTTTTAGATTCAAGATGAGTTAGAGGAAAGCAATATCGCTGAATTAATTTAACAACTATTGTACGAAAAGTCAAAAAATTAATTGTGGAGAAATGGTTAAACTTAGAGAATAATTTTAAGTTAAAATTTGAAAGTTGTTTTTTGACACCTTTTGGTAGAAATAGTTTTAAATAGCATTCAATATTTCAATGAAAAATAATTTATTTGCTCAGTGAAACCTGACTAAGGATCATTTTATATTTTCATTCTGGCCATTTGGTTACATCTATAGACTTTGGGGTTTAAAAATTTTAAAAACTCACGAATGTTGAAGATTTATTAAATAAAATCATCTGTGTGACCTTATTTTGAGTAAGGCATTTTTCAAATGTATTTCTCATCCCTCAGGTGACTGAAAAAAAGGTTGAAAAACAGTGTAAAACAACACCACAAATCTATTTAACCACCATCTAAGTGGTTTACCTCTATTTTTCTGTTTCCGTAAGACAACTTAAATTGGTTGTGGGCAAAAATAATTGTAACCAAATTGTATTTTGAGATTGTGTGTCAAATAAAAAGGCCTGAAGTGTATATTAGAAATGAACAGGGAAAGAAAATTTAAATTAACATTAGTTTTATAAGCATTTTAATTCCTTAAGCAAGCAATTCCTTAAGTCCTAAACAAAACTATTTAAGACTTTAATCCTTACAGAATAATAGATATACCACATTATACTTCTGTATTGTCTCCCGTTCATTTAGCTACATAGAGTAAAGGGTAGAAATTAGTGACAGCCATTAAATGAAAAAAATGGCTATTAAAAGTTAATCTAACTGTGGGCACTTTTCCTAGTAGGAGAGAGAAAAATTTTCATGCATATCGTTAATGGTTACACTCTTGTCGATAATACTAACATATTTATTTGAGCTATTTAATTTTAGATTAATTGTAACAAAAATTTATTGCTTATCATTTTTAAATAAAAAATATGGGCACTAATAAAATTGCTACTACTAGCCACTAATTTTTTTTGTATTAACCCCTTAATTGCCACGGGCATATATATATATATAACTTTAGAGAATACCTCCATTAGGCTGTCTTATAGAAATGGGGAACTTGAATGAGAGTGAGACAATTTTCATTAGCAGGGTCGTGTTTTGCACACTTATAACGTGTGCATTTTCTTACTGTTACAGCAGACGCTCGATTTTACGAACCCGATGGGACTCATATAATGTGTTCGTAAAATCGAAAGTTCGTAAATGGGAGAGGCATTAGTTCAATGGTATACTGGTGTCGGGACCTGTACTTCAGTTCGTAAAAAAGAGGTTCATAAAATCGAGCGTCTACTGTATTTCAGAAAACGAATCGCTACCTTATTTAATGGTAAAATTGTATTTTTAAATAAGGCACTGGAGATTGCATCCAATTTCGTTAGCAGTTAAGGGGTTAATCTCATTTTGTTTCCCTTTTTTTAAATAGAATTATTATTTTTTCTTTATGTATTTTTTTAGTATTTAACATTTCCTTAATTATTAATAAGGAGTTCTCATTATTATTGTCATTGCAAAGCATTTAATTGCTTTTGCATTAATAATTACAAGTTGACTTTGAGCTTGCCTGTAGTAATATGTATATATTTTTTGGTTTCGTTATCATTGGGCAGACTTCACTGTGTGTAAAAATAATTTGCAGTAAACTCTCTGTAAGGTGGACTCTGTGTAAGACAGAAATCTGTCTAACTCGGAAAGATTTTCAAGTGCCTGCGAATCCATAGACATTTTAAATTATTTAACTGAAAACTTATCAAGTACCAATTTTGCAGTTTTTACTTCTTTTTGAAATACACCTTGCAATAACACACATACACATAAAGAAAAAAAAGGTTCTGGGTGTAGCTGCATTATTTCACTCATATCTGGGTCTATACTTATCAAGTACTGTCTGAAGAGTACTAATTTTTGAAAAGTCCTTTGGATTATTTTTTAATGCTATTTCTTTCTTTTCTTTTTCAGCATTTTTCGGAAAATTTATTTTCAAAGATTCTATGCCATCTTTCTAGAAATAAAAGAAGGATTGCCCATTTTTGAGTTTGTACATTAAAGGAAGAAGCATCTAAAAAATGTTTACTGCATGCGCTAATGGTGAAACCTATATAAAAATATATTTACATACATATCTGTAGGAATTTTGTCTCCTAACTACTTAAATATTTTACTTGGCTTATAATTACATATGAATGCATTGATCAGCTTTTCAATTTTATGCAACATTTATTATTCACTCGAAAAAATAATGCTTAATAGATCACAGCAATTCAATCACATCAGTAATAAAATAAATTTGCAAGTATAAATACTAGAATTCACCTAGAATTCTTACTCAAATTCTTTATTTGGCATTTAGCAGATGTTTAACCCCCATGTTAAGATAAAAACTATAGAATAGAGCATTTCTTTCTTGGTACTTATTTAAATTTTACTCCTCATGAGAAGATCGCTCCATAATCGTCTTGCGATTTCTCCACACTTCTTGTGTTATGATTTTTCTTTGATATGCTATTGTATATTGATTAGTTAAACCCTTGAGTTTAAGTTGATTTATTATCCCACTTATATATCAAACATTTACATCTAATATTATCATCTTCCTTATTTTTTTTATACTTTCAGTATATTGCACATTCGGATATATCATGCTTTTAGTACAAGAATCTGGTTAATTGAGATGCATCAATTCAGGCATGATTTGTCCTGATAAAGATAAAGTAACTGCCTCAAGTATGAGGCATAAAATTAATCTTTTTTTTTTTTTTTTTTTTTTTTTCCTTCTTGACATTAAGTGATAATTAAATCCCAATTAGACAGTGTTTCCAAATAACTTGAACCTTTTGCATAACCTTCCAAACAAAAGGTAGACAATACAATAAAGAAGATACAATTTTAAATTTATCAGTTTAAGATATTGTTATAGAAAGTATGGTTTTAAGAATGCATATTTTAAAGTTTTAATTCCAGACATCAGTAACAGTATATAGGAAGTCAAATAAATAAATAAATTAATAAAAGGCAGACACATAAATATACTTAACTATGTTAGGAGAACACTTATTGTAACGTAGCTTACATTACTTCATTGAAAAAACTTACAAAATCTTTTAATTTGTAATATTTTATCAGTTTAGAAAATACACTCTTGCAATTTATTCCAATCAATGAATAAAACACTACAAATGTAATAAATACATATTTACCCTTAAATCTACAGCAAAGAGTTTCAATTTCATAATACTAGCTGAATCTTTTTTTAAAAAAGTTGTATTTACTGAAAAGTTGATACAGTAAACTCTGTGTAAGGCGGACTCTCTGTAAGACGGAAATCTGTCTAACTCGGAAAGATTTTCAAGTCCCTGCGAATCCATAGACATAGAGTAAAATTTCTCTAAGGCGTAATATTGTCTACTACGGAAAATTTTCTCGGTCCCGATCGATTCCGCCTTAGACAGAGTTTACTGTACATTTTGTTAGTGATCAAGTTTGCTAAGTTAGAGACCATTAAATTGTTGTATTTCATAATCTTCAAGAATTTTTGCTTCTTGGGATTTTTAGGGAGATAGATTTAAAATAACCATCATCATTCAAAATTCTACTAATAGTCCATCAAAAAACTAGTTTGCTTAGATATTAGAGTATGTTTCAGATTTCTGTTTTCAAACATTTGGAGTGTAGTTATATCTTTATAACAAAAAATGCTATCTTTACAAAAAAATAAAAAATATGTATTTTAATTTTTCTATAAAAAAAAAAAATATATTGTAATTTTTTTTGCTCCCTACTATACCTTTATCTTTAGTTGTAATGTTATCAGTTGTGCCAAATTTTGAAATAAAATTGTCAGAGTATATGTTGAAAATGTACAATCAAGTACAAATTTTTAAACTTTTTTCTTAGTTTCCTTGATTCAGTGGTAATTATTTTATGGTAGTAATGTACAGCCTTTAAAGTATGAAATAATTATTTATATTCTGCATTCCCTTTAGATTGTGGGATGATGCCATAATAGACCCTGTTGATACGAGAAGAGTCCTTGGCTTAAGTCTATGTGCCTCTCTCAATGCCAAAATTGAAGACACAGAATTTGGAGTGTTCAGAATGTGAAATCATGTTATATTTGTTAAATATTTTACTTATGTATGTAATGGGAAATACTGAATCAGAAAAAGACTATTTTTGCTTTCAAGTACGAGTGTGAAATCATGTATATTTGTCACATATTTTATGTAAATGTAAAGGGAAATATTGAATCAGAGAAAAAAAAAAACTATTTTTCTTTTCAAGTCTGAGTGTGAAATCATGTGTATTTGCCAAATATTTCCTATGTGTATTATAAAATACTGAATCTGGAAAAAAAAAATGGTGTGTGCATGTTCTCTATTATAATAAATTTGTTTATTTTTATACATAAATGTTTTTGTTGTTTGCAATAAAGTTTCTTAACAATCTTCACACAAAGTTTAATAACTTGAGAAACCTTTATAACTTGCACTTAAATTTAAAAGAAAATGTTAGAAAGAAATTGTTTTTTTCTATTGAATATTATCATAGCACATGTAATGGGCAGGTGGTGATTTGCAGGATTTCTTTTTAAAAAAGAAAAAATGAATAATTTTATTATTGTTATTCTATAATTATTAAGTTAATCCATTGGATATATTTTTAACAATTTTGAAAATCTTTTAAAGTAATATTAAATAAAATTTAAAATACTAAAGCTGCTGATATAAAATATAAATTCATGACGGATTATCATGTGAGGTAACTTAGATTATATAAATTAGACCTATTGCCTTTTTTTTTTTTTTTTTTTTTCCAAAAGAAGATAAATATGTCTTTGTCACGATAAAATGTCTCATGTCACGATAAAACGTAACATTTTCAGGTAATGCCATAACGTGTGTTAACACATGGTCCTTTTTCGCATATTTTCTTTAATTTCTATATTTTCCCTTTAAAATTCAGCTTTTACTTTATTTCTATTATCTGTATTTAAAATTCCCTTTAATTTGATACCTCATCCATCTCTGTACGATGCTTCAATTGTATTTTGATTTCCTATCGCAATATTTTATTTTCCTTTCCTTTTTTCCATTCGCCTGCGTTTTTAGCAAGCGCAGCTTAGCCATCTTGGAATTCATTTATTCATCTTTTTCTACTGTGCGACCTGTTCGGTGCACTCCTACGTACGTTTCCCGGAAGGTTCCATTCATCGCCTGTTGGCGCTTGCAATTTTTTCGCTTTCCCAATCATCGCTCTATTTGCGATTACCAAGTTGACGTGGCGTGCATTTTTCGAAGCGTGTTTCTTCAGTTATGCCGTGTCTGCTGCCGATGTAGGTGATATTTTCATGATATGCGGATGCACAAGAGAGTGAGAAGAAATGCCCCACCAATCAACTTCCCCACGTCTCAAATTCAATAGCAAATTTTAAATGAAGTATTTTCTGCAGTATATTTCAAGATGTTTCTTTCTCTCATTTTAAGAAGTATTTGTGTCTTCATTCTGCCACCGGTTGCATCAATTTCACCGATGCACGTGTTTAGTGAGCTTACCGGTAAGCTTGTTCTTAATTAAAAAAATTTTCTCATGCAATATCTTGAGTCAACCATACCATATAATGGAAAAATGAGTGAGTTTCACAAACCTGGAAATTTAGTTAAGAGAAATTTTAAATAGGATTTTGAACAATTTTTAGTGATCACGTTTTTCACAGTATTTCGTGGGTGCGTGACATGTAGCCAATGTGCATATTCTTTTTAAGTACACTACTATATAAAGATCACCTTTAGTTCACAATGTGACACATCATTTATTTTTAAAAATAGACAACTATACTATTGGAATTTTTTCTTTCTTTTTTAGAGTTCCATGCTTAAAAAATAAAAACGAAACCATTATAAGATCACTCGTATGTCTGTCCATCTGTCACAGCTGTTTTCCTTGAAAAAGATAGAATGTGGAAAATTCAAACATGACAGATTTATGAAGGCTATTGACTTACATATTTATAGATTATTAGCCATTCTCAAATATATTTAGAAAAAAATTAGGGGGGGGGGGTGCTAATTAACTCTTTGAGTGCCAACATGATGTTTAGAGAATTAGCTACAAGTGCCATGCTGCTAGAGGAAAGTAAAAATTAAAAAATATATATTAGTTCTTATAAATATATATTAGTTCTTTGTTAAATTCTGGACATTTTATTTACGAAAAGTATTTCAAAAACAAAAAATAATTCCAATAAATATTATATATTATAATATATATTATAATTCCAATAAATATTATAAATTCAACATAAGTGACAATAAACAAGAATCGACAAGTATGAAATAGAGATCGTATTTTTTAGATTTCTTATACGTGCAGAATAAAAAAAACAATAAACAAGAATCATTAAGTATGAAATAGAGATCGTATTAGTTCATGCATTAGCCAGGAGCGTGATCACATTCCTGGCATTTTTGGCCAGTGTATTAGGGAGCGCGATCACGCTTCTTGGCACTCAAAGGGTTAAATTACAAATATTATATTTTCAGAGATATTATCGAAAATGTGCTTCAAAAATATGTTCTTCCCCATTCCATTTCTGAATCTACTGAAATTAAAATTATGAAAAACTTAGGTGTAGTAAGAGTTTATTTAAACTTTCCAGAAAAACTATATCTATTATCCTAGGTCACGTAGTTTTTAAGAAAATTACATTTTTCCATTTCACACAAACTTTACTTTGCGTGTGCTCAGCAGGGCAGTTGATGGGAACTCAAGGTACTTATCAACATGGAATCTTCCGGGGATTGTTGATAATAATTTTTGAAAACATATTTCAGTAATTATCTGAGTTATTAATTAAAAATATATCTAGGACCTAGGCGGCATTGAAGCTTTGCGACCTCCTTTCGAAGATCGCTTTGCATAATGCCAAATTTAAACTTTTTACAAGGTCTTTGTTGCACGGAATTCTTTGTGTGTGAGTAAAACTCGCACTTGACTGATTAAATTTTTATGCTGCTTTTAAAAAGAAAATAAACATCATGTGTTCAAAAGAATTTTTATTTTAACAATATTCTGTTTCAATTCAGTTTTATAACATTTGTTTGTAATAAATAACATTTTTTTTTTCATCACCGTTTTTTGTAGGTATACTATTTTGTAATTTATAAGTTAATTTTTTTTTCCCTTTTCTGTTTGAATTTGTATTAACCGAAAAATAGATATACCTAACTCTTAATTTATGCTGTAGATTGATTCAATGAAAATTCGATCTAAATGAAAATCATGTTACTTAAATTTATAATTCATGTTGAAAGCAAATACAGAATAAATTTAGAGCAAATCTTTTAAAGTGAATGCTATAACAATTCTATATTATTGATTCTACGTGTGGGTTAAAGTGTTAATCAATATTAAAATACATTTTTCAAATTTGTTTTATTATGAGTGCATAAATATTGCCATTACTGGTAATACCATTGTTATATAACATTAGCAGTTTAAATCATCATACTCAAAATATTGATGGGCAAAACACAGCGCTCTGTTAAACGCATGCAAAAGTAGCAAATATGCTACATATAGATATGTCCAATTAGGAATAATGGCATGGCAGTCAATATTTAAAGTTTCAAGCTCAAGTTGATAATAAAAAGTAGATTTAAAAGAAAAGAAAGAAAAATACTGCTTTAAAGTTTCTGTACAAACACTAGATTCTTGTTAAATTTACATCAGTTCTAGATTAAAAGACATTCAAACAAGATCCTTAAATTATTAGTTTATAATGCATATAAAAATGAGTGCATGTTCTGGAAATTTTGTACAGTGGATAAAATTAAATCAAATTCATTTCAGTGTATAAAAATATGCTTATTAATCTTTACCAAAAAATATCTTGTGATTTTTATGGAAAATTTTAAAATTATATGTATTTTTTAACACATTTTATATAAAAAACAATTATTTTTATCTCTCTTTTCTTTAAAATCTATTTATTTCAACTTAGAAATTAAATACTGACTATTAAGCTATTATTCATAATTGAACATATACTCAGCATAGTTTGTTACTTTTGTATGATCATAAACTGCGATATAGCAGTTTTTTATTTATTGTGAGTCTTTGTTATTATAAGTTGAAAACTTGATTGCTTATATTATAAGTTATTGACAGTATGAACAACAAAACCACAAACTTTTTTTTTTCTTTTATTCATATAAAGTTAAGTTTTCAGTGTTTTTACACATGTATAGGTTTTTGGGTATTTCTATAAATGTAAATTTACAGTGTGTAGAGTAAACAGTTTTTATATTTTTTGACATAATCTTGATTTTCAGCTCTCTATAAATCTCTGTAAAAAGCGTGTCTAGAAAGGCTCCAAGCAGGGAGGTGATAGGGTTTTCCCGTAAGGATGAATTTACAATATCCCTGAAAAAAGAACAATGACGTAGTACATATGCAGTAAAGGCTTGATATAACAATCTTCTGTTATAGTAACTTTCTTATTATGGCTGATAAAAAAAACTCTTGTGTAACCATACATGCAGAATTATTTTTGCATCCAGTAAAATGATTCTTTAGATGAAGCATTCCAAGGCTTTCCAGCTTTTCTAGCAACAGTTAATTAATATTTTTTTCGTGTGTGTTAAGCTTGAAGGTGTATTAGAATTTAGAGCCTTTCAAAAAGATAAAATACTCCCTTTCCTTCTAAAATGTATCGATTCTTTCTACTTTCAAGGATAAAAACATATTGCTGACTTATTATCGTCCTGTATTCATACTTTGAGCACAATGAACCTTCTATTCTATGCAAATATATAACAAATTAACACCTTATAATAATATACTATTTCTAATTGCTAAAAAACGTAAGATTAAAGCTTTAAAAACAATAAAATTGTTTTATTTGACTGTTGACATTTTTCATTTGCCTTAGTTACTTTTAAAGCAAATAAATAATAATAATCTGAAATTGCACGATCTATAATGCAATGATCTGAAATGGCATCATTCAGTTTTTCAAATGCGTATTATTATTTTTTTTTATTTTACTTCGATGTTCATTTCTATTTTCATAACAATTGAGCAACTTGAGCCATAATTTTGGTAAGTTAAATAGTGTTGCATAGTTACCTATGGAATTTTTACGTGTTTGAATCTCTATTGTTTCTCTTATAATGAATGGATAGTATAGACTGGAGGGAAAAATTATCGTACTTTGATTGAAATTTATTTGGATGATTTCTTGATTTAATCTTGACAGGGCTTATTTTACTGTTTTTAAAGTTTTAATCTTGCACCTTTTAGCAATTAGAAATGGACCTTCTATGTTCAAAATTATTGCAAAGGGTATCTGAAATTTTTTTATTATGCATACAACTGCTCATTTCTTTATTTCTAAAGTAACTCACTAAAAAATACTTTAAAATTGCTTAATAAAGAATTTGTTAAGCAGCTATAAATTAAATAGCTGGCTGGAAACTGGATTTTTACCCTTTTATAAGAGATTTTCTGATGGTCGGACTCATTCACTTTTTTTTTTTCATTTATTATATAATCAGATAAAGTTGTAACAAAATGTTTTATGTGTAATTATAGATTTATAGATAACTTTTCTGCTATTAGGCATTATTAGAATTTATATGTAATAAAGAATGAGAAAGACAAATGTATCCATTTAAAATATTTAGAAATGACTTAGATATGTCGACTTGGAAACCTTTTATTATCACCTAAGGGAGGAACAATCCCTCCTTTACTCCTGTCTTGGATCTGCCATTGGGGGCGGATGAATTAATGTGTTGTGACATTACATCTGAAATATAAAAAAGAATAGGTAGGCATTTTTTGCAATGATGCTAACATTGCTGTGTGATTTATGAAATATGTTGCCCGTAGCAGGACTTCCTAATACAGCAGAAGGCCATTAATCCGCACAACTTGATTTGAAGTATTTTGAGGATTAGACTTTTTACAGATTACGGGTTATGTGTATTTAATATTTTTTTATGCTTATGTTTTTCATACTTTGAGCAAATTTAGATTGTTAATGCTTAAAATAAAGAAATAACACATCATGGATTAAGTAAGAATTATTTAAAAAAAAAAAAAAAGTTATTGTTTTTATATTTGTTAAATATTTCATCAATAGTTTTATATTAAAACAATAGGTTTATGTTCTGTCTTGCCGTCTACTGTAAATAGCCATTCTTAGCTGCTAAACCAAAAAATATTGTTTTTATAAATCTAAATTAGGGATGCACCGAATAGTGATTTTGGCCGAATATCGAATATTCGGCCCACAGTTGAACCAAATATTCGGCTAGCTAAATAGTAACTGTTAGGACGAATACCGAATATTCACCAAATACTTTTTATATTTCAAAGTTTAAAAGTATTAAAATGTTACTTTTTAAAACACTTTTACATACTATTTAATAAAAGAAACTTACATTTTGATAAACAAGAGCTTTTCATAAGTAAACTTTATATCGAAAAAAATATGCTTTGAGTTATTTAAGAAGTATAATTTCGTGACTTTTTTAATTACTAAAATTTTAAATTTCAAGAGCTCTTCTACGAATTAAAACAAACATTTTAAAATCAAAGAGAAATAGTGAAAAAATCGGAAAAAAAAAACTTTACAGGGTCATATACTGTTTATTTGTCAGGAAGAGACTAAAGTATAATCAAATGGTGGCAACTCAATAAGAATAATTTTTCTTCTACTTTTGATTTACGGGGAAATTTTTAAATGCACCTTAGATCAGTGTCTGGAGTGGGCAATCGTTTTCAGAGATTCTAAATATTCAGGTGGCTCCTAAAATCTTGCAACAAACTTTCAACGGGAATAATATGGTCAAGACGAACATTTTTTAAACAAGTAACATTATCTCAATCGATTTATTCAATCAAAATTACAATACATTCAATCAAATATACTGTGTGCAAAATAAGTCTAAACTAAATTTTATTCACAACTTTATCAATAATGAAGATATTTCAGTGAGATTTGTTTCATATTAATTTTGTTTGTTGTATTAAATGTTATGATATCATTGAAAATGACTGAATTTTGATCAGTGACACAGTATAAATGCTATACTGGATTTTGAAAAAAGGAGTGTGGCTACCCCATAGTTCTTTAGCTATGAATGGTGGCATTTTCCAGCATTTATCATATTTCACAGAAATCAAAGCAAGTCAGTTGAAAATATAGTTATACCTTCGTTATTGTTAAAGTAACAAAAGAAAATCCAAGTTCGATCTCGAGTGAGATGAGATACAATGTATTTATGACACAAAAGTGGATTATGATTATGGTTTCCTGAACAAAAATTTTCTGTCTTGATACCTATTACCAACCCAAAAGTTTTTCCATTTTGTTTAAAAACTCTTAGCTGTGAAAAAGCAAGAAACAGAAGATTTACTAAACAAAATTTCGGAACTTTCATTTGTACATCATTAATTCCTACGAAAATCCTAATTAATCATCATTTTAATCTTCCTCATGGCTAATTTTCTTAAGTTATATCTTACAAACAGCAAATAAATAATCTAAAAACACTTTATTTTATTTAAATATGATTTTGTTTCTAATTATTTTAAATATATTTATAAGTTGACAGTTGAAAGTAGAAATTGTGAAAAGTTTTAAAAATGTGTTTCAAAAGGTTTAAGTATTCGGTTCGGCCGAATTCTTTGATATTCAACCAAACTGAATATTCGGCAGACCAAATAGTTTCATATTCGGCCAAGCCGAATATTCTGCTTAACCAAATAGTTTGATATTCGGCCTAATTAAATATTCGGTGTATCCCTAATCTAAATATCCTTTATCAAATACTGTAAATACATATATAAATATTAAATATGAATTTAAATATTAAATATGAAGTAATCATCTTTCATTAATACAAATAATTTTTTAAGAGTAAATTTTTAAAAGGGATTTATTTATTTATTTACCATATAAATTATGAAATAAATAAAATATTTTTATGCATACTATCATTTTAAGCTGTAAAAAATAAGTTTAATTGATGTATGATACATATGCATCATATATAAGGCTAAAGCTGGGGGAAAAGCTAAAAAAATTGTCATCATTGAGAAATTATTTTTAAGAATTAAAATTATTTGTTTGCATTCATTTATATAGTGTGGACTACAGTACAAGTGTTTGTGAATTACAGGTTTGTGGATTAGCAGTACTCTTCTCTATTACCGCACAGACGCACACACACACACACAAAAAAAAAAAAAAATCTGAATTCATTCCACTCGACTTTCTGAACACTCTAGAGCAGCCACAGTCAACTTTTTCTTCTTGCGGGCTGCAAACATAAGTTTCCAACTTTAGGCGGGCTGCAACACACTTAAAAAACAGTAATTAAAATAACAGTATAACAATGAAATATGATAATGTTAATATTATCACTAGGATTGAACGTTTGTCGCGGAAGAAAATATTACCAAAAAATTTAACAGTACTCTTTCCAAATGATAAACTCCATCGTCGTCTATTGCAAGTTCTGTAGAAATATGCTGCGAAGTTTGCTGGTTGGCAATAGTACTGTAACTTGGTTTCGGTGCCATTTTTTTTCCGCGAGAAATGTTCAACCCTAAAAAACAATATTAGCTTTATAATAAGTATAAAACGTAATAATATAACAATGCAGAATTTCCAAGTTCCAAAAAAAAAAAAAAAAAGACTCTAATAAAACAATTTTTTGCTCAATGAATGTTTTCTTTTAATTGTAGAAATATATAGTGCAAACTTAATATGGAATGATGTTTGATTAATGTTGAAAATTTAGAAACTAAGGTAACAGCTTTTAACATAATTTTAAGTTAAATATAAATTACGGGGCAGATTTTATCTTCCCATGAAAATGTATAAAACAACGCTGAAAATCTTAAATTCTTTTTTCACATCTCAATTAATTGTACAGATACGGGCTAATGATTATGTGCCCTGGGCCACACATAAAGGGTAGCCAGGTCGCAGGTTGAGTATGGCTGCTCTAGAGAATACTATGAATTCAGATAAATTTCTTATACAATGGAATCAGATAGATTCAACCATTGGACCTCCTGTTTCAAAACTGGAGTTTTACCTCTGAGCCACTAATGCTTGGCCACATCACCACAGTATGTATCACTTAGGAATAGATAAATAAATGAATTAAAAAGATACAAAGAAGAAGAGGTCTGAGAGTGAATAAAAAAAGAATTAATAAATTGTGTATTTTAAATAAATAATAACTTAAAAAAGGAGAGAGAGAGACAATAAAAAACTATAACAATTATATATATATTTTTTTAAAAGGGTGCTTTTAAGTCCTTTCCATTGTATTGAGTTATACCAGTACATATAACTTGAGAATTTTTTTAAATCAGAAGTCTTATTCATGTTCCAAGAAAACAAATACCGTTTGCTGTTTTTCAGTGAATGGAATGATTCTTTTACAAAGTGCATATTGTTTGGGCATATTTTGAAAAACCAAGATATGGCAATCACAGAAAAATGATCATTAAGCAGTAAACATCTATCATCAAACATGAAATACATTTATAATAAAATGAGAAATGTTTGTTTTTTTGGCAGCTGAATGACCTGAAAATTCCATGAATCTAGAACTGAAAGTTAATGTGTTATGTTGCTGTCTGACCTGGAAAATCATTTATAAGAGGTAAACATTTAATGAGTAGAGTGAAAAAAGAGAAAAGTGCATTCATATCTTTTCACTTTCTTTCTTTAAGAAAAATATCTTATTACGATGTATAAAAATATTTTTATTACATTTTAAAATACATGTTTAAATCTATCTCTTGTAACATTTTTTTCCTACCGAAATATATTCTAAAGTAAATTTTTCAAATAATAAAAATAGAGAGAGAGAAAATTTGCTTTATTGATGAATTTAATTGACACGCCAGAGTGGGATTGAGATTCATTTCTACTTTTTCAATTTATGAATTGATAAAATTTTTACCATCCAAGTCATTCTTCCTGAATTTTCTAAAATATATTTGAGGATTGGCGCAATCATTCAATAAATTTTAGAAAAATTTTGGCTATTAAAATCAACCCACGTTAAAGATGCCCGATATACTGCTTGGTGTAGAGAATCTAGATGAAAATAGCTTTCAATAGAAAACTAATATATATTTTACATTTAGTATATTTTCTTAATCTGCTTACTCCAAAAGCATTTTTAGTATTTTCTTATTCGCCACAAACATACCAACACAAAACATTCCACAATTTATAGCAGCCTCTGTGATTCTGATTATTGTAGTGTTTAAGCATGTAGTTTGATTACATTTGTTAATTCACGTGTTATTTATTTAATTGTAAAGTTTTAATTACATATGGTAATTTAGTTATGGAATATTAGACGGAAACAAACAAATGCCGAATTACTTACACAGAGCTCTTGCTTAGGGGGTCCCCCCCCCACCCCTAAAAAAAAAATGTTCTTGAAAGCTGTTACACTTGGCAAATTTGTTTATAACTTTAATAAAACTATAATACGCTTTCTATTTCGGATAGACTTGGCGAAAGTTACGAATCCAATTGGGAATATTATTAAACTTTTTACAAGTAAGAACTATATTACATTTTCTAATTGTGGTAACTTGACAAATTTATAAAACTAGTTGGCAAATACTGAAATTTAACTTGGCAATTTAAGGTCCTCTCCCTTCCCTCAATAACAAGTCTTAGCGATGGCCTTGTACTTTTATGGTTTTAAATGCATACTGGATAATCTTCCATAAATGAGTTACAGGTGGATTTAAAAATATTCATGCTTGAAAGTTATTTTTAAAACTGTTAAATTGATAAATACTGATTTCTAATAAATTGCATTTGAAAATACATTTTTTTTCTTTGATTCGAGAATGTAAAAATTGAAAATGTGCAATGTTTAAAAGTAAAGAACAAAAAATGCAGTAAAAGTGAAATTTATTTTTCAGCTTGCTGCCACCATCAATATGACGTCATCGTTATTCACATACATGTTTTTGCTTTGTAATAAATAAATTAAATCGGTATTTATGGGGGGGGGGGGGGGCGGTGCTTTTAGTATATTGCAGAATTAGAAAATTTACAAATAAATGACCTTACAATATAAATATGGATTTTTTCAAGAAAATTAACCAGGGAAGAAATTATCCATCAAACTATTTTCGCTTTGTTCAATAGATGATGCTTTCAGAACTTGATAAATTAACTGTAACCCGTTCTAAGTTGTATTACTGCCAATCGATGTGTTTAATGAATTTTATAACAGGGTTTTTTAATGGTTCTTTAAACTACCGACGGGTCATAAGGGGTTAAAATATATATTTTACACTCAAAGTCTGCAGATGAGACCGATTTTTAACCTTTTTCACTCCACTGACACTTATACTGTGACATACTAAGTTTAACCACAAATCCATTGACATCTATACGGTGGCATACTAACTACAAATCCACTGACACCCATACGGTAAACAACAAATGAACATACTTTTAGGAAGTTCCTCACATATTATTTCAAATATGTAAGAATTGCGTAGAGTTGCTGGTATGTGATTGAAATTTTGGTGTGGAGTGCAAAAGGTTAATACTTAAAAATGACATTTTAAAAAGATTCAAAATTTCCATAAGCAAACTTCAAATAAAATATTTTTATTATTATTTTTTTTAACTTTGTACCACAACAGTTAATGTAAAATAAAATGACATGCCACCTTTAAATCAGAACTATAGTCATTTATGTTAAACAAACTTGTATGTTTTTTTTTTTTTTTTTATGTATGTATGTGTCGGGGGGGGGGGGGGGGTAACAGCGTTTTGACTGTAAGAAATCACTACCTAACACAATTCTATCTCAATTCATTTTTTTCTCGACGTTAGAAACAGTGAAGAATCCAAAGCAGTTTAAAAACATGTACAGTCGTGGAAAAAAAAAAAGCAAACACCCACTACTAACTCTTCAACAAATTATCGTAGGCGGACGTTACTGGTACCGAACGATTTGAAATAAAGTCTACGTTTAAATGATGTATACAAAATTTGCTTAGGGGGTTATCTACATATTAAATCGAACCCAAACCTCATTTTTTTTCAATAGCAATACCCAATTTTAACGAGATATTTCAAATCTTCGTTTCAAACTATGCCTAGACACCAAATTTCAAGTCATTTGAATGATAAGTTTTTGAATTATAAACATTTAAAATTAAGTGCTTGTAATGTTAAATTACATTTTCCTATTTTTATTTATATCTCCTGAAATTATGCTCCTGATGTGCTAATTTTTAGTGTAGCAATAAAACTAATGTGCCCAAACATAAACACGCTGAATTTGCAATTTTTATAATTTTATGATATGAATTATGAAATTAATATTCGAAAAAATTATGAATTGCAACCTTCAATTTTTTTGATGGATTTTCCTGCTTTATGAAAAACCAAAATTTCACATTTTTATTCCAAATAGTTTTCAAATTATGCTTAAAAAACGGCAAAATGATTGTTTAGGTGTGTGATAGAAGTGAGTAGATATTTTGAAATTTCTTCTACTGCCTTCTTATCTAACAGGCTTCATTGACTGCTTAAGGTGCCTTGATCAAGAAGAGGGCTCTCTCGGTTAGCAATCGAGTTCCCAACTTCAATTTGAATACACCCCTTAAAATACGCTCGTTTTAAAATAATTTCTCGGAAACTTATGGTACGAATTGCATACAAATTTGTTTTTAGGGTAATTGAAGGGTGTAGAGTTCAATTATGCTGTCAGAATTGGGTATTGCCATTGAAAAAAATGAAGTTATGGTTCGTTTTAATATGTAGATGGCCCCCTAAGAAAATTTTATATACATTATTATAAAATTAGACTTTACTTATATATAAAAGACTTTACTTATATATATATACTTATAATAATACTTATAATATATTACTTATATATATATTATAAAATAGACTTTACTTCCAATCGTTCGGTACCAGTAACTTTCTTCTACGATAATTTGTTGCGGAGTTAGTAGGGGGTGTTTACCTTTTTTTTTCCCACGACTGTACCTTTCTTTTAGCTTTGTCGTAATCGGCTAAAAGCAAAATATTAATAAAAGAAATAGTGGTCCAACGCAATTTCTATTTCAGTTAAATGTTTTCCTCAACGTTGGAAAAAGTGAATAATCCAATATCCAAAAGAATTTAAAAACATATGCCCTCCTTTTAGCTTTGTCGTAATAGTTTAAAAACAAAACATTTATCAAAACAGCGAAATAATTTCATAACTCTTTATCGAGAGTAAAAGTGCCCCCACAAGTCTATCTCATTTCGATTTTCCCTCAACATTAGAAACAATAAAGAATTCAAAGCAGTATAAAAACATATACCCTCCTTTTAACTTCGCCGTAATCGGTTAAACTAAACACAAAATATTCCTGAAAGAAATAATCAACTAAAGCAGTTCTATCTCAGTTCAAATTTTCCTGGACATTATAAAAAAAATGAAGAATCCAAAGTATTTTAAAGCAGACACCCTCTTTTTAGCTTTGTAATAATAAATTAAAAACAAAATATTTAAAAAAGAAATAACTTCCTAACGCAATTCTATCTCAGTTCGATTTTAAAAACAGTAAAGAATTCAAAGCAATTTAAAAACATGTGCCCTCCTAACGCAATTCTATCTCAGTTCGATTTTAAAAACACTGAAGAATTCAAAGCAGTTTCAAAACATGTGCCCTCCTTTTAGCTTGGCGGTAATCGGTTAAAAAGTAAAATATTCCTAAAAGAAATAACTAAGACAATTCCATCTCAGTTCAATTTTTCCTAGGCATTGGAAATAGTGAAGAATCCAAAGCAGTTTAAAACCATATACCCTCTTTTTAGCTTTGTAATAATCTGTTAAAAACAAAATATTTAAAAAAGAAACAACTACCTAATGCAATTCATCTCAGTTCGATTTTAAAAACAGTAAAGAATTCAAAGCAATTTAAAAACATATGCCCTTCTTTTAGCTTTGCGGTAATCGGTTAAAAATAAAATATTCTTGAAAGAGGGTTAAAAATAAAATATTCCTAAAAGAAATACCTAAGACAATTCCACAGGGATGTAGTGGAGGGTACACGGGGGTATACGCCGTATACCTTCTGGATTTTTTTAAGGAACACCGTATACCCTCTGTTTCTCAAGACAGCTATAGTATATACACTCTAGGGTATACGCTCTGCCTTCTACGTATACCCTCTGCTTAAAGCGTATACCCTCTGCTTAAAGCGTATACCCTCTGTTTTTTATACGACTACATCACTGCAATTCCATCTCTGTCCAATTTTCCCTAGACGTTGTAAACAGTGAATAATCCAAAGCTGTTTAAGAACATATACCCTCTTTTTAGCTTTGTAATAATATGTTAAAAACAAAATATTTAAAAAAGAAACAACTACCTAACGCAATTCTATCTCAGTTTGATTTTAAAAACGGTGAAGAATTCAAAGCAGCTTAAAAACATGTGTCTTTCTTTTAACTTCGTCGTAATCAGTTAAAAATAAAATATTTCTAAAAGAGGGTTAAAAATAAAATATTCCTAAAAGAAATACCTAAGACAATTCCATCTCAGTTCAATTTTTCCTAGATGTTGTAAACAGTGAAGAATCCAAAGCTGTTTAAGAACATATACCCTCTTTTTAGCTTTGTAATAATATGTTAAAAACAAAATATTTAAAAAAGAAACAACTACCTAACGCAATTCTATCTCAGTTTGATTTTAAAAACAGTGAAGAATTCAAAGCATCTTAAAAACATATACCTTCCTTTTAATTTTGTCGTAATCGGTTAAAAATAAAATATTCCTAAAAGAAATACCTAAGACAATTCCATCTCAGTTCAATTTTTCCTAGACGTTGTAAACAGTAAAGAATCCAAAGCAGTTTAAAAACATATACCTCTTTTGTACTGCTCTGTTTCCTACTTGTATACCCTCTTTTTAGCTTTGTAATAATCGGTTAAAAACAAAATATACCTGAAAGAAATAACGTCCTAACGCAATTCTGTCTCTATTCAAT